>JAGXJF010000463.1:0-10022 GCA_019208055.1 Stipa capillata | reverse complement strand
AGTTGTACCTAGGAAGCAGGAGAGACCCTCAGAGAGTACATCCAATGCTTCTCCAAAAAGAAGAACTCTCTGCCGGAAGTCCGGGAGGGCGACGTCATCACCGCTTTGAGCACACTCCGCAGCGCCGTCCTCAGCGCAACAATGCCACTTTTGAGGAGATGATGGACCAGCCGTGTCACTTCTATGGACCAAAGTCAAATCACCTCACGCACGACTGCAATCTCTTAAAGAAGCTGAACAAGCCTTCCACCCCTAGCCAAAACAAAAAGGAGCCTCCTCCGGATGGGGGCGACGAGTTTCTAGAGGAGACTGTGTGCCTCATGATCTTCGGCGGTCCGAATGGCTACAAGTCCAAGCGTCGCCACAAGCTCACGGACCGCGAAGTCAACATGATTGAGCCGGCTGTGCCCCAGTACCTACGATGGTCCGAGTCCGTAATTTCTTTCGACCGCTCAGATCACCCCGACTACATACCTCACCCCGGAAGGTTCCCCTTGGTGGTGGACCCAATCATCCGTGGTGTCCGCCTCACCAAGGTCCTCATGGATGGAGGGAGTGGTTTGAACATCCTCTACGTCAAAACCCTGGACGACATGAAGATTCCTCACTCAGAGATCAAGCCCACCGGTGCACCCTTCCACGGCGTTGTGCCCGGCAAGCTGGCAAGACCACTCGGGTAGATTCGTGTTGGCTGCCACTTTCAGTACACCCGACAACTTCCGGACCGAATCCCTTACTTTCGAGGTCGTCGACTTCCCAGGATCGTATCATGCCATCCTAGGGCGTCCCTGCTATGCCAAATTCATGGCCATCCCTAGGTATACGGAGGCGAGGCCGTACTGCCAACTGATCTGGACTATGGATCCCTGCGCACCCGCGCTTACGATGGGGACCAATCGGAGGAAGAAAGACAAGACGCCATTGACTGGCTTGAAGAAGCTCGAGAAGTCACTTCCCTTCGGTCGGCCAAATACCAGCAGGGCTTACGGCGCTATCACAGCTGACACGTACGAGGGCGCGCGTTCAATGTTGGCGACTTGGTCCTGCGCTGAGTCCAGTCCAACAAGGACAAGCATAAGCTCTCGCCACCATGGGAAGGCCCAAACATGGTAGCTGAAGTACTATATGCCCGGGGGCTTACCAGCTGAAGGATACGAACGGCAACCTCATCACCAATGCCTGGAACATTGAACAGCTATGTCGCTTCTATGCTTAAGTTTTTGTACTTCCATATTTTAAGTATGGACAAATGAATAAATATTTCTTAGTTTCATCTAAGTAACTCTTGGGGTTTCCAATTGGCCTGCTATGTATGCTCACGGCTACGCATAGTAGACACTCAGAGGCTACACCACACCGGGTGCGCCCAAGTGCACTCGGGCTCTTCTCCTTCGAACAATTATTTTAGTACTGTGTACAAAGCTCGGCATTAACTCTTTGTCTTCGATCGCCGGTCTACATCACAACCCTGCGCTACACGAGAAACAGCCCATGGCTAATCTCTACACAACGGGGGCTATGACGGGTCGGCAAGAGCACAAACAAAGGGCTAACTTACACACGAATGAATTTTTAACGAAAAAAGAGATTAGTAAACATAGAACAAGTTCACCAACAAACATGCATAAACAAGTTACACTCGACTTTCTAAGTACTTCAAATGCATACAGAATAGTTCACATGTTTTATGCCTTATACTACTGGTCAACATTGTCAGCGATGGTGTTCACCGCAGACTGGACCTCCTCCATCAGCACGGATAGCTCTTCGTCGGTGGTGTCGGCAAGAAGTCCTTCCCCGATCGACTCCATGTCGAGTGACGGGTAGTGGGACTTCGCCACTGCAAGTGCCAATTGGGCTCCGGACTGTGTAGATTCTTTCAGCAAAGTCTTTGCCTGATCAGGCACTTGCGGAAGGTGCGCCATGATAGCCTCCGCGTCAGCCGGAGTCGGGTCGGCTTCCCAGAGGGCGTCGCAGGCCGTGAGAGCAGCCGCCTTCAAGGATCCGGCTGTTAGATGCACTTTTTCAAAGCGCGTCTGAAGCACTGCAAAAGGCCACAAGGCTGTGTCAGTAAGTCACTCAATGGATTCCGGCTGATCGGACAGGAGTCGAGGCCTTACCAGCGGCAGCGTCCTGCACTCCCTTCAAAGAGGACTCAACGGCAGCCTTTTCCTTCTCCAGCTGCCGGACATGGGTCCTCACCTCCTCAAGCTTCCGAACCTAAGCCCTCATCGCCTCAAGCTCCGCCTTAAGCTTGGCGGTGGCTGCAAGCTCCTTCTTAAGCTTGGAGTTTTCGTCTTCGGCAGCTACAGCAGACGTTACAAACAGTCAGAACAACAAAAGCGAAAGTGACCAAAGAAGTTCGAAGTTCATTACCTTGAGCCCGAGCAGCCTCCCTGCAGGCCTCCTGCTTCGCTGACGCAACCTCGGCCTCCCGCGCGAGCACTTGCTCCTGTGTCGCAAGGAGGATGCCCTTCAGATTATCCCACTCGGCCTTGCGCTGGATGAGTCGGTCTAAGGTAGGAAGCTGATCCTGAAGGAGCTCAGTCTTATCCCGAGACCTCTTGGTTAAAATCTACGCAAATGCCAAAGAAAGTTAGCTACTCAGGAAAATTAATCAAAGACCCTCCACTCGGTTCCATGAATCGAGCAGAGGTTTGGGGGCTACACCTATTGGGTGCACTGATCGTGCCCCCAATGTGGAATCTACAAGCTAACAAAGACCCTCCGCCCGACTGCTCTAGTCAGCCGGAGGCTCGGGGGCTACACCCCAAGGGGTGCACTGTCTGTGCATTCACGGCACAAAGTGAAGAAAACACAAGGACAAAAAACATACCCTCATCAACGGATGAATCTTGCCGTCCACCAAGTAGGCGCTCTCCTTCACGGTCTCCAGATTTTTCTTCAAGGATTTCAACAACTCTGGGAGCTGGTCTCCGAGTTGGTTGGCAACACCTATTGCCTCCTCCCACTCTTCCAACTCTCAAACATCGTCGATCTCCCGCAGGACTTCGTCCCGCTTCGAAGGGTTCATCTGGTGGACCCGAAGCGGCTGGAATGCCACGTGGAAGCCCGGCGGAGGCGGCGGCATGCGGCCAATATCGATCTCCTCCACCAGCAGCACCAGGGTCCCCTTGTGACGCGGCGAGATGATCTGCACTGCCCCCCGACTAGGAACCACCTGCTCGGTGGCAGTGGGAGCTTGTGCTCCAGCGACGGACTCCTCCGGCTGATGGGCAAGCGACGGGGTCGGAGGCGCACCACCCTGTCAGGAAGACGGCTACGGTGAGGGGATACCGGCAGCTCTCGGGGGAGATGACGGCCGGGGACCGACCAACGATAGAAGATTGATTGCTTACCTGACTCAGGGGTTGGCTAAGCTGAAGGGCGCTAAATGCCCTGAGGTGTCCAAGTTCGTGTCCTGAGTCACCAGCCTCCCGACTCGGCTCCGCACGTCCTGCTCCGTGAGCACACTGGCTGACTCCCGGGTCACATCCTGGTGATTGATGTACTCATACATCGGATGAACCCTCAGCTTGGCGGGCTAGATTCGACGGCTGATGAATGTCGAGATGACCTCGACTCCGGACTCCTGCCTCGAGCACTCGGATGAGGTGCATGCGGAGGACTTCAACCCTGGGGTGCTCCCAATCATGTGGGAGCTCGATCCAGCTTATCTTGCTCTCGGGAGGCTAGCCCTCGAACTTCGGAAGCGTAGGCTCGAGGTTCGAGCAGTAGAACCACGCCGAGTGCCACCCTTTGTTGGATGATTGGAAGGGGATCTCAAGGTAATTTTTGACAGCGCCGGCCCTCAATTGGAACCTGGCGCCCCCAACTACAGCCGACTTGATCTTGCTGGGCTGAGGTTTGACAACAAATAGATGTTTCTAAAGGGCGAAGTGCGGATCTATCCCCAGGAAGCATTCACACAGAGTAATAAAACAAGCAACATGCAGCATGCCATTGGGGTTAATGTTATGCAGCTCAAATTCATAAAAATACAACAATCCACGCAGGAAAGGATGTGCTGGCACAGAGAACCCTCAGAGGAAAAAAGGGGCGTGGACGATGATCTTACCTGTGTTAGGGGTGGGGAAGTCCTCGCCGTCAGCGGCTCGCCACTCAATCAACTCCTTGGGAGGCAGCACACCCGCCTCCACCATTGCCTGCAGCTTGGCCTCAGTCATCGTCGACTTCACCCATGGCGCCATCTGGAAGTTCTCCTCGCCAATTGTGGACCACTGCACCGTGTTCTCCTCCTCCCCGAACAGATCTGCCTCCTCGATGATGGTGGGCATTCAGCAGTGGCAGTCTAGACCTAGTGTTTTGGATTCCCGATCTAGATGCAGCCGGCTAAGGTGGGGGAGCGGATGCGAGGAGCACTACGTGGTGGCGAGATGAGCACTACACGGCGGCGCAGGTTGAGGAGGTGAGGCGGCGTTTCCAGGCTTGCGGTGCACTGAGAATACAAAGGGGTTTTTGGTGCGCTGAGAGGACAAGGGGGCGGCGGGCGCTGAGGAGGCAAAATGTGAAATGAAGTGGGGAAAGTGGTTTTCACCATGTCTCCTCGCTTTATATGGGACGACAGCCTGGACGGCGCGGCGTTTCCGCTTCCAGCGGCTGTTGGGCCTGGGATTTCAACAGTCGGCCAACAAGGGTTAATAGCTGTTTGGAATACACTCCCGAATAAATAGCAACGGTAACATGCCTCTAACGGGCCGCTAGTACCAAACAATTCAGGACCAAAGTGTTACAGTTTGTAGGGTTTCGGTGGTTGACCTCTAGGGGTCCACAATCACTTGAACACACCCGAGTGAAGGGCAGCTGAAGTGCACCTCCAGCAGGCCACTAGTCAGACACCGAACAACTCGGGACCGAAGCACTACAGTTTGTGTTCTAGTTCTGGCATGAATTCCGAGGGTATTCCCCAAAGGGACATTAGCTGGACCCAGGCCACTCGGAAAACCAGGTACCACTCGGGAGTTTGGTCGGGATTCATGGTATGCCCCCCGCTAGGTCGATAGCCTGCTCCATCCGTTGGAAATGACCGGATGCCACCAGGACTTACCCATTATTAGCTCACCTGCCATGATATTCCTGCCCTACGGGTGAATATTACTCGGCTTATTACTTTTATTCCACAGGAGTTCTAAGAGTCCCTCACAATCTCCCTGCAAGCAACAAGGAGGTGCACTCAGGCGGATACCACTCGGGAAACTTGCCCAAGGGGGAAGGCAAAAAGCACTTGATTTGGGCGAAGGCGTTACTAAGACAAGTTGCAGCCAGATCGTGAAGGACACGGGAGCTACTGACGATGACAAAGCACCCGGGTATCATCAAGAAGGACAAAGCCGGCCCTCTGGTCATAGGGCCGGGCCGACTATCCGGAGTACGACTTCTACACGGGGGCTCATCATCAACTTGGAGTACAAGACATAAATATGTACCTACCCGATATCTCGGGATTTAGTTATAACCAATTATGAAATCTACTTGTAAACCGATCCGGGCTCATGTAACCCCGCCCCTATCACCTATATAAGGCCCCCTTCTAGAGGGCTTATGGAGCAGCTTATGGCCCCAGGAAGCCATAAGCTCTCTAGAAGGGAAAGAGAGGCTTAGGCTTAAATCATAAGCCAGCGTTTTTGCTGTTGGTGGGGGGAAGCCTCATTTTTTAGGCTTCCCGAGCTTCTCTGGGCAAATATTACCTCAAATGACCATTTTATCCTCGGTACATCGTGTTATTTACCCGCCATTGTCACTGAGTATGTAAGGGAAAAAACCCTCACCCGCACCCGCACCCCCGGACTCCTCCCCACCTCCCCCGCCCCTCCCTCCCCCAATCCTCCTCCACCCCGTCGGCCCCGTGTCGCCGTCTCCCCCCCACCGGTGCCGCACTCCTCCGCCGCCTCCGCCTTCACCTCCGCCTCCTCACCCGCCTCCGCCGGCCTCCGCCTCCTCCCCCGCCTCCGCCGCCTCCCCTGCCTCAGCCTCCTCCCCACCGTCCCCCGCCTTCGCCGTTCCGCCACCTCCCATCGACCTCGCCCCGGATCCGGCCCGCCCGCCACACGAGCCTCAGCCAGATCCGCCACCACGTCTATTTCGCCGCCGCGCCTCCCGGCCGGCCCCTTCCTCCGTCCACCGCTCCTCCCGGGCACCGTGCATCCCTCTCGCATCTCTCCCCTGTCCAGATCCGGCTGCCTCCATGCCACCCCGCCTCCACCGGCCTCCATCGTGGCTGCTCGGTCCCGACGTCGCCGCGCCACCACCCTACCTCCCCGCCTTCGTCAACCGCCGGTGCCGAGCACGGCCACCTCCCTCCGTCGGCTCGCTTGGCCGGAGCTTGTCGCTGGATTCGTCATGGAATGCATCCCTTGTTCACTGATTTCATGTGAATTTGTGTGAAAAATCGATGTGCACTGATGTGAATTATGAATTTTTTTCACAATTTCATGTGCATGTGTGTATGCAGTGTAGAAATTATTGGCTATTGATGATTTGTTTTGACAAGCATCGGATGGTAGAAGAACAGAATTGCAATAATGCAGTCAAGTTTTTTATTTATTTTTGTATTGGATCATGTACAAATGTGATGAATCTTTCTATTTTTTTGTTAATCAAAGTCATTGTCATGTATTAACATTGCTAATGATGCTGTAAAAATTTCGTATGCAAACGAATAAGGTAAAGGGTACTACAGGCTTTCCACAATCCGCCCCTGCCCATAAGCTCAATCTCAGAAACCGTCTAGAAGGGAAGGTGGGGCTTCTCAAGCTTCCCCACACCGCAGTTTCCCCACACCATTAAGCTCAAGCTGGCTTATGCACAAGCCGAAGCCATCTAGAAGGGGGCCTAAGACGGGGCAAGGATCCACCAAACACAGGACGTAGGGTATCACCTTTTCTTGAGGGCCTGAACCTGCCTAACTCTGTGTCCCGTGTGCAAAACAATATCATCCACCAAACATAGGACGTAGGGTATCACCTCTTCTTGAGGGCCTGAACCTGCCTAACTCTGTGTCCCGTGTGCACCCATCTAGATCTGCTACGCGCACACTACCTCATATTCATTATTGCCAGATCAAAACACCGACACCTGTGAAGTGACTCTTCCACTGGGAGTTTGGGAACTATATCATCCTACTCCAGCCGAGCATTAATTTGCTGGGACGAGTTTGGAATTGATGTTCCAGCTCAGTGAGAAAAGAGTGAGGAGACCATATCATCCTACTTAATCTATGCACTAATTTGCCGGAGCAAGTTCGGGGTTGACGTCTCGAGCTATTAGAAACCATATCACTCCACTCCTCTTGGAATTGATACCCCAGGGCTGAGGTCGGGATTGACGTTTCGACTTAGCGGGTGATTTAACTTAAGATTCTCTGTTATGGATTTTGGATCCCGACAATATGACTCCAATTTTAATTGCTCTATAATCACCTTGTGTACTATTGTTCAAACGAGCGAAAATCTGTCAATTTCTGGGAACTCAGAGTCTCCTAGATTTTTCCGGAGATTCCAAGATTTATGTATGTTCTTTTTCAGTTGGATTCCCAGGCCATCTGAGATTTTCTCGGAGGCTCTGAGATTTTTCTGGAGACTCTGAGATTGATGTCTGTCCTCCTTGGATTGGACTTCCGAACAGTCCAAGATTTTCTCGGAGACTCCGAGATTGCTGCCTGTCCTCTTTGAATGTGATTTCTAGACACTCCGAGATTTTCTCAGAGACTCCGAGATAGCTCTCTGCCTTCTCCTGACTTGGATTTCTGGACCATTCGAGGTTGTTCTAATTTGAACACTTTCTTCCGCTGCACTTTTAAGATTTTGCACTCTAGTTTTCATGGCTTTAGTGTAATGTTTTGAACAGTGATTTTCGAGTGTTCAATATTCACTTGTCGGAAGCCATCAATCCTACATGGCATTTAATTAGTCATTAGTAGCAAAAATCAGGAATTGATCGAATCAAAATTCATTGAATACGGATCAAACTTAAAGAAAATAATCAGTACTAAATGAACTCATCAACTAGCCCAAGCTTAAACATTTGCTCTTCCTCGAGCAAGAAAAATCTGTAAGGAACATAAAGTTCGATCATTATTCCACAAGAGTTTAGGGCAATACATACATGAAAAATACGGATAAAAATGTATATGACAGTTATGCTCCACGGTATCCCAAATTAATTCTCTTCTTCCTCCAGTTATGCCTAATCACTTTTTATTGAACAAAACGCTTAACGAAGACAAAAAATAACCTAGCAAACTGTATGGCATGGGTTGCCTCCCATGAAGCGTTGTTATTTATGGTCGTTAGCTCGACCTCATTACCTTTCAACTCCCTTTGATGTGTGAGGCCACGGAATCTCAGCTTGTTTGTAGTCTCTAAGCTTCAGTGTAATGGGTTCTATAGCATAAATTTTGACTTCTTTTTCCTTCAAAAATGCATGACCAATTGGCGAGGGGTAGGATGAACTTGATATTCTCCTCTTGCATATTAATCATAACCCTGCATGTTCTTAAAAATGGTCTCCCAAAAATTATAGGAGCATTAGCATCTTCAGGCATGTCCACAATAATCAAATCAATAAGAGAATGGGATAATCTTTAACCATAAAAATCACATCTTTAATTCCAGCCGCTCTCTTATAGGTTGGGTCAGCTAGATTCATAATCTTTAAATGGTCCAAGACCAAGCTTTTCATAAAGCATTAATAGTAAAGCAGCTAGTGCAAATTTTAATTATAGGTTCCCAAATGTCAACTTTCTTGAAGGGTAGTTTCTCTTTTGATTTAATAGATTCTTCTTCTAATTCTACAACCTTCAAAGCAACCTTTTTAACAAATTCTTAATAATCAGGATCATTCTCCTGAGATCTAGGCCTTTTCAAACTCATATTTTTTATAAAATTTTCAATACTACTATCAATGGTAAATGCATCATCTTTTGCCTCATTTTCATTGCTCATATCTTCATCTACGGTGATAGCCTTGAGAGATTGAACATGATTTGGCTCGGGTTTTCCAGCAAATTGAGCAAGTATAGGAGTTTGATTCTCAGCTATCTTGCCTATTTGGACTTCAATATTTTCGGTCCTTTGTTGCAAATTGTTACCATCCGTAGCAAGAGTACCTCACTTTTCTATCATATAGTCTAGACAAGCCTGAGGAGCCTTAATTTTCTATGTGAATAATTTGTTTTGCTCCATCTGAGATACCATAAATTGTTTAAGAGTACCCTCTAAACTAGGAGGATTAACACTAAAACCAGAATTATTATTGTTCATATTGCTAGGGAGGTTCTGATTATTATAGTTATAAGAATTAGGATTTCTCTGACCATTATTATTGAGATTACCTCTAACAAGAAAATTAATGTCATTAGACTAAATTTCAGCAATAGCATTAATAGGAATGTTCCCCTAATTAGCTGGTGTCATCATGGCTATAAGCTTATTAATCTCGCTAGATAAATCATTGTTATCTTCATTACCTTCAATAGCATTCACCCTCTTGGTTGATGAAGTTGAATGCTCGGTGTGTCACTAGGCATGATTTTCCAGCATATCATCAAGCAATTTGTGGGCGTCTCCCACTAATCTTGTCATGAATGTTCCTCCTTAGCTATATCTAGTATATTTCTTAAAATTTGGTTAAGACCATTGTAAAAATTATATAGTATAAGCCATTCAGGAATTCCATAACTAGGACAGTTTCTAATAACTGCATTCATTTGTTCTCATGCCAAAGCAACGGGTTTCCCTATCGTCTTGTCAAAATATTGTGATCTATGATCTTAATTGCATTGTTTTAGCAGGTGGGAACAATTAAGACATGAACAAATCGCAACATTTAATCCATAAATCTATGCTTCCAATAGGTAGAGAAAGCAATCATCATTTTGCTTTTCCTCTCAATGAGAAAGGAAATAACTTGAGTTTAATAACATTAGATGCTACGTCGCTCACTTTCATCATATCGTAAATTTTTGTAAAAGTATGAAACTATATTCCTGCATTTTCGTTGGC
>JAGXJF010000462.1:0-298459 GCA_019208055.1 Stipa capillata | reverse complement strand
GAGGCGTTGGGACCCCCCAAAGATCATTATGGAAACCGAGGAGAAGTTGCCGCGGCAGCCCTACCCCAGCTGAAGGATGGGGGGTGCGGCAAGATGAGTGTCCGGTGAAGTTGAAGAAGGTGTTGCCACGTGTTACGCATGAAGAAGTACGTCGGGGATGGACCATCGCTACTGTAGAAGAGTGTCACTGGAAGGACCAACAGCTACCGCCTGGAGATGAGGGTCTCGGGGGCACGACTCCACGCCACTCTCAAAGGCATCTTCATCCTGGAACGATCGACTCGGACTCCTCGGCGAAAACAACTGAAAGCTGCACACGCCCAGCCTCTGCCGACTGAGTTTGTTGTCTATTTTTTTAATGTCAGAGCTTATTTTTTGATTTATTGGCCTTTCATCAAATAGTCCATATATTATTTCATTCTAGTTGTGAATTTCTTACTCACTATTAGGTATATTATTTTTTTGGGTTGCTTTGTCTTCATATTCTGAAGTTTAAATGTAATTGAGTATTATATTTCTGTTCTCGAATTTTATTTTGTTTCTCATTTTTTTATGTCGATTATAATTGCATATATATAGTTTCCTTCTTTTTTTTTATACTTTTTGCTATATTGAACAGGTATTCTAGGGTAAATAGCTTCCATATGCTTTAGCTATTTAAATAGTTTATTTATGTTTGAATTTATTTACACTAATATATCAGTTATAAAGTTTCACTTAACGATTTTTGCTATATCTTGTTTCTTTTCGAATATTATTCCTTTTTTTTGTATTATTATTATTCGTTTACTTTTCTATCTCTTTTTATGGTAATCTTATTTAGCGTCTCTCCTATTTGTCATTAATAAGTGAATGTATAAGAATCACTATTTCTTGCAACCAAAATACCCTAAGATGATTATGTTAGATTCCTATCATTTTTGGTCTTGTTCTTATTACAAATTCCTATATTTTTGTACTTATTTTGTAAATAGTTCTGTCTTTTTCTATTTTATATATAATTGTCTATCTTGTTTTTATCTTTGGATTATCTTTTCGCAAATATAGTAATTGTGAAAGTCAGTATATCAGTACATGGATATTTTTATGAGATTCTGTAAACTGTTCGTGAGATTGAGAATTGTAAGTGGGATATTGAACTAATAATTTCAACTACAGACATATTCTTTTTTTGTACTCATTGTTAACATATTTAATGACTCATTAATTGCACTTGTATTTAGATAGTATTTTCGATATTTCTGTTTTGAAACTGTATTGTTTTTTTTGTATATATTTTTGTTATTGGGGTATCACTTTTTATAGGTCAATCCACATTTTATATTTTTCTTTCTTTTATTCTTTCAAAAAATACTCGTGGCTTGCGCGATGTGCCCTTACTACCTCCCAATATACAAAGCATTTATTCGTTGTTTTTCCCCCCCCCCCTATTCCCCCCCCCCCTGCCAGTTTTTTTACTCATCACTTAAATTATCTCGGTTAGTATTTGGCCTCTCCACACCACCATTAATGCTGTTGGGGTGCGTGAGTGGATGAATTGGTGCTGCAAACTAACCACTACACAGCAAGAACTCTGCGATAGTAAGACTATTCTTTGTAACCTCTAACCTCATTATCCAATTGGAATTCCCTTCAAAAGAGCTAGGGAAAGAGATCAATAAGCCGTCAAAGCCAAATTCTCTGAAAGAACTCTATAAATGTGACTATAGATTATGTGACTCCATGAAAAACACCCAAGTAGAACCTTGAGAATAGTCATCAACAATGACACAGACACATACCACTTCTCCAATCCACGGAGCGAACCGAGGCTTAGGCCCTACACAGTGTCCATGTGTAAAAACTCTGAGCGGTGTCCATCGGTCTTCACTGATGATGAGGTGGATAGAGAAGCGCACAACTTGTTGGCCATGACGACATGGGAGCGCATGTCATATCAATCATTGACTGGTTTTGATATTTGGCAAAACTCTCAGAAGGTCAAGGCTGCCAACTCTCGTCAAGTGGTCACAACCAACAGTGACCCTCCTAAACCGTCTTGGTGCCAATAGTTGAAACAGCTGTGTTTATCAGATTAAACTAGTTGCAAGTAAAGCATTCTAGACTCAGTGAAGAACTACAAAAACTCAGCAGCAAAAACTCTATCCGGGATGAGAAATACCCAAAGCAATGAGTGCACCGATAGAGTGCGAGAACACTGACATCCATTCTCGATCATAACACACCTTCGATAATCCTCATCAATGATGCGGTGTAAACAGAAATGATGGTTGTATATCTCATGTGACTCACAAGTTGACAACATCTTGTAGAGATGTAGTTGTTGTTAGCTCGCACTGCGCGTCATTGGTGTCCCATCGTCCACGGGTTATCAGTGCATCTCCAAAAGTGATTGTAGCTCATCAATGATGCCGGACGTATGCTTGAGAGAGATGGTGAACCTATTGTGAGCTTAACCAATGGTGCATGTGACAGTGTGAACATCTCGGATACAACGATGTTAGCCATCATGTTACTACTCAGACCCTCTGCCGGGCCACTCTACACACAAAAAGGACCACGAAACCGAAGTTGATGTCTCGAGAGTACTGGGGTTTATAGTAAGCAAGAGATTGTGTCGAATGCTCAGTACTGTAGGATCACTGCTGTTCTGACACAGGAATAAGAGCGGGAGATCAGTGATAGCATCGGGATGCTGATATAGCATGCAATGCAGACACGCTTGAGCAAACTCATCGATCCTGACCTTAGAATCTGCGCGCAGCAGAGAGAATATGTCACCGTGAGCACTGTTCTGGTGATGACCACCACGTCTGCTCGGCACGGACTGCCAGGTGTCTCCTATGCGAACATGCCGGCGGAGGAGCCAAACATAGATGGCGCGGTGGGGCGAGACGCGTGGCAGCGAGCACACACGCAGCGCACCTGGTTCGTGTGTCAGGTGAAGGGATGCCCCTGCGCACCACGGTAGTGTGCGACCAGGCTTGGGTCCAGGCCTGGATGTGTTGTCTTGTGGTGCAGCTATCCTTGTTCCGAATGCACGCGGTATTGTTATGTTTTAGAATCTTTTAGTCTGTTGTTTTGAGAAAAAATCTGTGCACGCTGAAGCGAGGCATCTAAGAGTGGCCATTGCCTTGGGCTCATCGCTTTGAGGGCTCCAAGGCTCAAAGAATCGATTGACAGGGAATGCGCTCATCGGTGGCCTCTCACTCAGATATTGTCGCTCTTTGACGACCACTGGTGCCCGAGATGTGTGCTGGGATACCTAGCGAGGCATATGAGCTCGGGGCGAAGCTCTGGAACCGAGCAAGTCCACTTGGGCGGTATGGACATCACCGCGAAAGGGATGGGCCGCCGAATTGCGAAACTTGACCTCCACCGCGAATGCGTCTCAATAGCGCTCGGGGTCACTCATAGCGCAACCTTCAGGGATCATAGCTAGGCAATACTCTCAGGGCCGAAGGGCCATAACGTGGGGAGGATCGGGTTTTGCGCATATACCGTGAGAGTGTCGTGGGTCTCTGTGGGGACCTCTCCGGGTTGCAACTCGTTCAGCAGTGCCTGCTTCCTGGCTTCTCCGACAAGCACCTCAGCCCACTAGTGGCACAGATAGGCATTTTAATGTGTCCTGTCGTCTTTTCTTGGACATCTTAAAATGCTAAGTCCTGTGCTAAGGACTATGATAGCGGTCAGACCGTGGTCCACATACCTTGTCAGTTGCCAGGCAAATCCCTTTTTGCACATAGCACTCTTGCCATGAGCAGTGTGATGGTCGTCTGACAGGTTGGTTTGATGATTTTATTCTTATTTGATTCGACCAGACGACGCTCGTCCTCCGCTGACGACTTGTATTGTACGCCTCGCTGTCAGCCCTTTCTTTGCCCGCTTTGGGTCAGATCGCCGTGGGTCCACATGGTGCGTTTAGTCGCTGACGCGCGGGGCCCAGGGACGGATTGTTTCACCAGCTCTCGGTCAGAAGAGCCGGTAAGTCTCTTCTGCGGGGCCCATTCGGGCATAAAGGTGTCAGGACCCCTGTCCGGAAGCATGGCTGGGGAGATGTCCGGCCGCAGATCGGTGCAGCGAATTATTAAAGGGAATATGTGGGCGGTTTCTTAGCGCCCACGTTGCATGCACTAGCCCTTGGCGCTGTGGTGAACCCCCGGCTATATAAGGGGAGTTCCCAGGCCATGCAAAGGGTTGGTTGTTGGTTGGTCGGGTTTTTGGAGTTAAGGTATGCTGGTTAGATCTTTTTAGCTTGGTCCCTTTGAAGTTTCATACTCCTTATGTTAGCTTGAAGAACAGCTAGCCTTTTGTAAGAAAACCACCTCTGTAACCTTGATCAATCAATACACACACACACAAACAAGCAGGACGTATGGGGTGTTAACACCTCCGGGTGGCCTGAACCTGGGTAAATCTCTGCGTCTCTCTCCACATCAAATCCACCTTTTCCCACGATCCGTTCACCGGCCCATAAGAAAAGCTCTATTACGCCCCTGGTCGAATCCCAAAGGGGGTCCAACCGGACCACCGCTAGAGGCGTCTCTACGCCGACAACCTCCAAGAGGACGGCGAGAAAACTCTAAGCGACCTAAGCCCTGTCGCCTGCTAGAGCCACCAGAAACCTCAACAGTTGAGGCCTCGTGTGTGTCTTAGGAGCACTCAACGCATTGTTGCATCGTTGAATACCCCTAAGAACACGAAAACGGTCACGACGCTCTCCTTGAGACGTCGAAAGCAAACTCAACAAGATGACCATCCTTACGACAATGAGTGCATACGGTATTTTACCCTCTGCAAGGTAATTTAGTACCAACTGAAGCTGAAGCACTCTTGTCCTTAAGAGATGAATCTAGATAGCCACCTGACTTGAACACTGTTCCCCTCTCCCCCCTGAGCTATTGCAATCAAGCCTCTACCAAGAGAAACCAATGGGACGAGGAGGATAATTCTTATTTTCTTCCACATGATTAAAACCTAGACCTTTGCCTGAGCTAACTCTAGACTTGTCTAAGATCATGTCCAGTTCTTTTTTACCTCCAGAAAATCTCTCCAAAGTTTTCTTGAGGTAATCAACTTCCCTAAGCAAAGGAGCACAGGTAAGAACAAGCTCCTGAAGCTGACACTCTAACAGCTTTCTCATATTTTTCTTGTATGCTCCTAGTTCAAGTTTTAGAGACTCACAAGACACACACGCAATGCTACAAGTCTCAGCTACTATTTTCTTAAACCTCTCTCTAAATGCAGCATGCATAGCAGAAACATCATCTCAAGCTCATGGCAAAATGTGCAAGTAGAGGAAATGGCATGAGAAACATCAACAGATAGCTTAGAAGCAGTAGCATTAGCCAAAGTGAGTTTTCTGTAAGCTCAGAAATGTGTCTTCCTAGGTCCTGATTTTCTTCAACTAGTTCAGAGCATTTATCACACACTGGTCTTCTCATTTCAAGCACAGATTGATTCAATTCTTTATTTCTACCTTCCCAAATACTTGCATCTTAAATATGGGGAAGATTCTTGAGTGCTCTTAGAACTAATGCTAGCAAGTTGATTCTTAGCATTCTTGAGTTCATTAGCATGAAATGAGTGAGCAATGCAACCAGCAAGATAAACAGTTTTAAGCTTGGCTAGATGTCCTATAGACCATAAGCTCCTGGATGATAAATATATGCACACATGAAACCTAGAGCGAAGTACAATTTCATCTCATTCAACTCATTCAGAGGTGCTAAGCTAGAGGAACATCTAGACATCCATAAGAAGGCAAACTAGCATGTGAAGCCTTAAGCGTGTCAATTTCTTTCTTCAGAGAGTTTAAGTCATCATCCTTGAGAAGTGCAAAAGGAGCAAGGGCTCGACTTAAGTTTATCAATTTTAATCATGGATGATTTGAAAGATTCACTTACACTAGCATGAGCATCTTTAGCTTCAAGGAATTCTTTGTGTAAAACATCACAACTAGCATACTCATCCTCATACTTTTCAATTTAGCAATTTCTAGTGTAAGAGAATTAACTTTCTTAGTCAGATCTTTAGATTTCTTAATTGAAGCAAACAAGAATCATTTTGCATATCAAACATATCAAACAGTTTATCATGCCTAACACTGAGCTCATCAAAAGTGCAACTTACATCGCTTTCAAGATCTTCGTCGTCGCTCTCTTCTTCGGATCTCGCCATGAAGCACATGCCGGTGAAGCCATGTTCTACCTTCTCTTCCCTTCTCTTGTGCCTGGGCGGCTCCGGTTCATCCTCGCTTGAGGAAGAGGAAGATGAAGAAGAGTTGGAGCTGTTGTCGCTGTCTCCAAAAGCGGCGAGAGCTCGACGAAGATTCTTCTCCGCCTCACGCATCTTGGGCCTTGATCCAAGCTTGTTTCTTCGCTTGTCCTGAAACTTAGAGGCAAACTTGTTTCTCTCTTTAGGATTAGGACACTCGGATCGAATGTGGCCTTTCTCACCACATCCATAGCAAGTGATGTCCGAGGATTTCCTTCTCCTATTTCTCACATTCTTGTATGCCCTAGAGAAGCGTTTTGCAAATAACGCGAGCTCATCCTCGGGAAGAGATTCAAGCTGATCATCAGACAAGGAAGACAAGGCTGCAAGAGACAGTCCAGAAGAAGAAGAAATCATGCAAGTGTCAGAGTTGACACTAGGAGACACTATCCCTGATGGATCCGAGGAAGGTTCCCAACAAGAGCCAAAGCCTTGGACTTAGAGCCATTTCTGTTCTCCGAAGTGATCTCATGAGTAGAAAGCTTGGAGAACAGGTGATCGAGTGTGAGAGTGGCAAGATGGCGGGACTCTTGGATGGCAATCTTCCGCACCTCAAAGCGGGCTCTAATGTGTTCAACACATGCCTAGCCATCTCTGAGTCAGAGTACCTCACTCCCACACTCTTGAGCTTATCACAATTCTTTCAAATCTCTCAAAAAGCTCAGAAATTGATTCCCCAGGGCGTTGCTCAAAATGATTGTATTCAACTCTATATTGATCCACTCGAGCAATCTTGACTTGGTCGGACCCCTCATGGTAGGTGATCAAGGTCGACCAAATCTTGTGAGCGTATCAAGATGAGCAACCCGCTCATGCTCCTTCCTATCCAAACCAGAGAGCAAATAGTTGATGGCCTTGCAATTGTTTTCAACATCACCCTGATTTTCATCCGTCACTTGTGCAGGAAGAGCAAAGTCTGTTTTTTCGATGATTTTCCAAATAGCAAGCCCCTCTGACTGGATAAAGATTCTCATTCGATTTTTCCAGAACTCCCAGTCCGTGCCATTGAAGACAGGAGGACGAGTCGAGTATCCGTGGAAAGCCATGGCTCGCAAAGCCGGTCAAAGCTTATAGAGAAGTGAGACGGGCTCTGATACCACTTGTTGGATCGGTGGCTTCCGACCAAGGGGAGTGAATGTCGAATTTCAAATCTCTTTCACAAATTCTTCACATACATAGTCAAATTTGAAGAACTAGTATGATCCGAGTGAAAATGCAGCGGAAAGACCTCCAACAGCCTTTAGTAACGTGGAGCTCGTTGATAGCTTCGAAACGAGTCCAAGATCACTAAATTCCGAGTTAAAACGCAAAAGTTATGGCTGAAACAGTGAAACAACCCAGCCTGAAGAATTTGGGAATTCCGGAAGTACCGGGAATTTTTCCGGTTTGTACCGATTTTTGGCTCTGTTTTCAGTGAAGAATTTTAGCCTGAAGAATTTGAAGAATTCCGGAAGTACCGGGAATTTTCCGGTTGAACCGATTTTTGGTACTGTTTTCAGCAGGCAAGAACAGAAGTGAATCTCGGTAGTTCCGAGATTGAAGAATCGGAAGCACCAGGATTTCTGAAGAAATTGAAGAACTCAGCAAGCAAAAACAGAAGAGAATCTCGGTAGTTCTGAGATTGAAGAATCGGAAAGCACCGGGATTTCTGAAGACTTTGAAGACTTCGAAGAATTCTGCAGAAGAACAGTCAGGTTCAGAACTGAGATTTCGATCCAACTTTTTGGCTAATTCAAAATCTACCCAACCAAATTCAACCAAAATTTGCAGAGAGGTGTAGGAAGGTCTTGTGAATCTAGATCAAGTGTTGATCTTCATAAAAACTTCTCAAGTCAAGACCTTTACCCATTTTTCTTCAATCAGCTCCAAAAATGAAGAAAAGAGAAATTTTGATGGGAAAGTAAGCTCGTGAGGAATCTTGATATCAAATCAATATGGCATCATCTCATATGTCCCAGCAACCTATTCCAAGCCCCAAATCACAGAATCAAAACTTCTTCATGACTCAATCACAAAACCCCATTTCTTGGCTTCTTCTTTAAGAAAACTCAAAATCAAGAAGGAAAGGGTTGATCCTTGGATATGGTTGGATGGGATCAATCCAGAGGTGATCTCCCCAACACTTGCTTGCCATATCACGAATCAAACCACCAAGAAGGCAAGAAAACAAAAAATCAAAAGGATTCGAAGAATGAATGGCTCAAGAACACATAGGGATTGAAGAAATCTTTTTGTATTGGATTTTCGTGGGTTTTCTTTAGAGTTTACAAGCCTCTCATCTAGGCAAAGCACTCTTCAAAGTGCAGCTCTCAAAACCTAATCAAAAGGGTTGAGGGATAAGCACCTCTTACCCCTCCTTTATAGTGGTGGCGGCATATCTCCCACCACTTGGGCCTTAAGCCCACTTAGATGGCATGAGCATTTAGCACGCATCACAAAGCGTCTAAGTGACTCATCCTCCATCCATCTTTCCTTCTACCTAAGCAACTAACCGTAAACCGCTTCCCGGCCTCCGCCGCAGTTTCTTGGTTATGCTTCGGTAGATTCCGCGTTTTTTACCAAAACGCCCTCGCACTGATTTGGTCCTCATGCCTCGTCTCCACCCGTTTTCTTGTCCTCCGCGTACATGCTTTTAAGCCGCACGATGTCGTCGCCACCTCCTTGACCGCATCTCAGCCCTCAAGCCTCATGCCGGTCCATATGGCCGAACCATCGCCGCACCCAACTCGCACCTGCACACAATAGACCAAGCAAAGCGTTGCGAGCACAAGTCTTTAACTTGACCCAAGTCAGTCAAGAAAAATCCTTCATCCACTCAATTTTTGCTTAAGACAAATTGAGAAACTCAAACTTATCAAACACACAACAAGTAATTCAAACCACGAATTCATGCAACCAAAAGAGTCAACTCCACATAAGATGGCAAAATATTCATCACAAATATTGTCAAGTCCTCACATGACTCACAAACACATTAGATAAACATGAACAGTAGTGTATAGAAAAGAAAACACATTCTTTTTCCCACGGGTCATAAATGGGCATATCTTCCCACCAAAATTTAACTGTGGATACTTCATTCCACAATATATATGTATGTATTTTTTTAGATTTTTTTAAAACTTTAATATGTGCTTTTTGAAAATTTTAAAATAGTGGGTGTATGTGCTACCGTGCTCATCCAATGATGCTATATCCTGTTTGGACTATGAATTTTTACCTTGTAGCATACTAAGCAAGGCACTCGTCCTCAAACTACCGTCTGCTCTTTACTTTTTCATTTAATGTATCGATGAGTCAATTTCTTTCTCCAAACCCACCCCATATTTTCCAACACTCTGGTTCAATGCTCATGAGTGCCATCGGATCATAAATGCCTTTCACTTCCATATATATTTGCTCTCTTCCTCTTGGTCTATCTCTAGCGCTCACCATTTCTTTTTTACCGAGGGGACAGGTTTGATATGCCGTCACCCTAAATGAATTGACAACTCTAGTTGTAAGACCTACACGCATACTTCTCTATTGTATTGTTCGAGTATTCAGTCCAAAAAATAACAACATATTTATTAATAGCACAAATCATGAGGTAAAACTACACGGCCAGGATAAGAGCAAGCGCCATCGTTCGCCAAAAATCCTTGCTCCGCTGCAAGCCTGCAAATCGTGGTCATCTGACATAGCACACTCTGATAGTAAAAACAAATCCTGGGCTCAGGGGACTTGCCATGCTGGTGAGGTCGACGACCTCTGGGACTTGCGAGCGGAGGGCGACATATGGCGGCGGCTAGTCGATGTAAGCTCGCTCGGATGCTGACTGACGTATGAGTCCCCTTGTCCACTGGGCCTGCCTTCGTGACTGCCAACGGCTGCGCGGGTGGCCTGCTGATTTTGTTGTATGCTGGCCCTGAGGTGTGCTGCCTCGGGATGCACTTCGCCTATGAAGGCCGACGCCCGGGCTCGAGCCTTATTCAGATCCCGGAGAAGAGCTTCGGCAGTTGGAACGGCGACATGTGGCTCCTCGCGTGCGGCCGCATGCCCTCGGCCAGCTGGCGACATAGATCCTCCGCGGCACGGGCTTCTGGTGGTGGTGGCAGGGTTGTCAACACCCGCGTTGCCTCAAGTTGAGCTCGATACAAGTTGGCTACCTGTTGTGACTGGGCGGTCACCCTGAGAACTTCGAGCTCTGCCACTTGCAGACGTGCCTGTATCGCCTCCGCCCTTCTCGTCGCCTCCTCAGCCTGACGCCAAAGGTCTTCCATCTTGTCCGCCGGCTTCGGGTGCTCGCCTTGATCCCAGCTGTCGAAGGTGTTTGGACCTCTGCGGCCGGCCCATGCTTCGATATCCCCCATCCGCCACGACATCTGGTCCGACCTTGTCTAGATGGTCAGGACCCTCCGGTGCGACTACCCTTGCCTGCGCGCCAGCTCCTCCCACTTCGCCTCCGATGGACGGGGAAAGAGACTGATTCTGGCTCGGGGTGCCAGTGTCTCCGCCCGTCACCGCCTTCTACTTGGTTCCCGCTGATCCCTTCTTAGCCCGAGATGGCATGGTGCAGCAATAGGTCGCGAGAACATCGCCTTCAATCGATGCCTACGGTCGGCGCCAACTGTCAACAAAGTCGCCCTCGGACAGTAAACTTTGGGCACCTTGTTCCGAGGGGCCGAGTTGCTGAGGGGACGACCTAGGTTGTAGCCCACGTGATCCCTACTGCCAAACCGGAATTCTCAACAAAAGATTAATGTGGAAACTACGACAAAATGCTAGTAAAGAGCTGCCGAAAAATATCTCTGATTGAGTCCTTTCTGGGGATGTCATCCTGCCCTTATATAGTCAGGAACGACTTACAAGTGAATATACATATCTGCTCCTAAGCAGGTTTCGATCATGTCCTGCTTTACAACACGGACCCCGGGGCCGATTCGTACTTCCTCCTCGCCCCTACCTATTATATGCGCGGTATATGCCTGATGCGCCTTGCCGGTACGACCTGCCACCCCGTTCGACACCTTCTTCCTCGCGCCTCCGATCTCCGCCGGGGTTGGGATGTCGTCCATCTTGGGGGCCTCGACACCTCTTCTCACAGCACACGTGGTCCCCCCGTTGGCTTCGCATCTCGTCCTAGCATCCACCACTGAGCCCTCCCGGGTTGCCTTCATTCCTGCACGCTTTCATAAATTGGATCTAGAATTAGTATTTGCCGAACGAGAGATTTGGGGGGTACCTTGGCTGGGCCGCCAGGACAACTTCCTCCAACACCTACCACCGAATTCAGCTCTTTCCTCTTCTTTTCTTTGAAATAAAACTGTAGGAGAGACTCCTACAGGGGCACATTTATTATTAATTATGAACAAAATTTACATAAGACTCCAAAGGGACTGTAAAATAAGAAAAGAAAGAGGATTAGGTAGGGAGGACCGAAAGGCTGCAGAGAAAAGCAAGCCAATCAAGAAAGCTATCTAAACTCGCTCAAAAAAGAAAGCTATCTAAACGAGAGCTAAAAATTTAAAACTAATAAGAGATAGCTCCTGTAGAACATCTTGAGCTCTTTCCTCTTCAGACTCAAACAACCAGCACTGAATTCAGCTCTCTCTCTCTCTCTCTCTCTCTCTCTCTCTCTCTCTCTCTCTCTCTCTCTCTCTCTCTCTCTCTCTCTCTCTCTCTCACAATGTTAACAGTTTGGACAAACATAAAATGCGCACATAATTTTTCTGTTTCACGTATGGAGTGTACTAGTAGGGTGTCTATACGTGTCTAAGGAACAAAAAAAGATATACAGAGGCATTGAGTTAAATGCCATTCTATATAGCAAATACATGCGTCAAGTGTTGTTTCCAGTCAAGATGTGACAAACACCGTCTTTTTTCTCATGCTTTACCCCTCTCCAATAACTATGCACATCTCTCATATTTTCTTCATCCCTGCCACACGTAAGAAGACAAAGCAACGTTTTCCTTATCCTTTCCTCCCTATCTGCCAATCCCTTAGCTCTGCCTCTAGCTCCGTCAATGATGCGTTGTGGCCTAGTTCCACTCAATACCAATTTGTCATTGTGCACTACTATCTTCTTCAATTTTGATGAATCTCCACGCGGTTCTCATCGCCTTTGGTGAGAGATTTCGGCACATGCGTATCACCTTAATATGAATAATGATGTGAGGGACGGACAACAATGGCAATATTCATCTCCTGCATTTGGCGACGAGGTCGATGACTTTATCGGCTAGTTTCGCCTCTGGTTCCACTCCGCTTTTAATGGTGTGATGGCTCCATCGTTGCAGCTTCTTCGCCCCCATTCGACTCTGCGTCACTTCATGTCGCTCCGTCTTCGTGCACTACCGTCTTCCCATTTTAGAGTAACAATGAGATTATCACTCTGCGCGAAACCATTCTTTCTTATGGATTAGAAATATATTTAACATGCTCTAAAACCACTTCGAACATACATTTTACATCTTAGCATGACATGATTTTCGTTCATTAAATTTCTAAAATTTACACTCTGATAGTTCATGTGAGACTGAAGTGTTATATTAAGTCGCAATCTTCATCACCATGCTTAGCTAGTGCTACCCGATATATTGCCACACCCAAGCAAGCAAATACGAGAGAAGGAGAAGGAGAGAAGATCTGAGAATTTTTTTTGTTCGTTTGGTAGAGATTTTTAAGAAGGTTTGTTTGTTTGTTAGAAATTTTTAGAAATGTTTGTTTGTTTTAGTTGGATAATGGGGAATGGCAATGGCAGTTTTTTCGTAAATAATGTGAATTTTGAGGTTAGTTTGGATAACGTACCATCACCAACACCACCAACTCACATTTAATATATAACTAGCAGGGTGCCCGTGCGTTGCAACGGAACCTCAAATAGTAGAACAACATCTTATGTTCTTAGTAAAACCATAAGTCCATAACAAAATATACTGTTTTGCCTTACAACGATCTAATAGTATAGTGCTCGTACAACACACATGCACACATACAATAAAATTTACGCACATGTGTGGGGGAAGGAACAACACCAGTAAACCAGCTAACTCAGAATGTAAAGATTGGATTCTATTGTTTAGTAAGATAATAAATTTCAGCAGAGTAAAAAAACTAACTCAGAACATAAAAATTGGAGTATGTTTAGCAGAATTTGTTGAGAGTTACGTAAAGATTGGAGTCTGTTTAGCAGAGTTTGTTGAGAGTTGGAGAGTTGGTTAGAGTTGGTTGGTTGTTGAAATTTCTGTTTGTTACGTGATCTAATATTATAAATTTGCCACCGTCTAAATCTTGACTGTTGATGAGCGATCAAACGGTCCACGGGAGGGCGACCTACCATCACCAACACCACCAACTCCAATTTTATAGATAGTAAAGATAATAGATATTGTACAATATTATCTATAAAAAAAAGTTTATATTGCACATACAAGCTAAAACATTTCGAGCTAACAGGATAACAAATGGACTAATGCTTTATGTTCATGTACTAAGCGGAGTAACACGGAAATTGTTCTTTGGGTTCCCGCGATCTAAAAATGCACTCCCGTGGTCAGACGCACAGCTCCCAGAAATACATCACTGCACATGGCATTATGCATCAACATCCCATCTCTCTATCCTTAATTGACCACCACAAAATAACATCTCGATAACAATATCAATACAAGTAAAATTGTGTGTTATTGACATATACCAATTGACCACTGTGGATGCAGTGAATGACATACATATTTTGCTTCAGTTTAATAATCATGCAATGTCACAACCATATAGCAAGTGCCAACTAGATTACAGCAACCCATGTTGCTATATGTATTGGAACTGAAACTTCTCTGCTGATTGCATACAAATCCCAGCATAACACATAAAGAAAACGATGTCATCGTTCCTCAGAAGAGCACATTAGACGACACTTCTCAGCATCCTCGGAGAAAAGGAAGGAACTGCTGACTCGCAGCAGCAAGCAGACTGTTGACAACCATGATGTCCAGCTCGACTAGGAAGTCCCAATCAAGAGAAGGGAACGGCTAGTAGCAGATCTGTACAAGAAGTATAACTAGATCAATTAAGAGAAGTACGGATCATAGAAGCATGCTCAGGAATTCAGATATCACTATCTTCTTGTTTGGAAGGAACATATATTTTACTACTAGTAAGTAGGGTTGATTCATGACGAAAAATGGGAAAGCTACTATAGGTTTCAGTTACATGTTCTCGCTTGTTCAGATAAGTATGATGTATGCTCAGCTGGTGAAGACGCTCAAAACATCATCAGTTACATGGTAAACTTTCTTGGTCAGAACTAGAATAACCATGCATTTATATTTGAAATACCACCTGACATAAACTCAGTGGTACCCCTAAAGAATAATTGAATGCCTGAACAGTTTGCTACAACTTAAGCTACACTCTGGACAGGCCACAACATTTGCAAGCAAGATAATGTCGAGAAAAGATAACTCATATTAACCCTACAAGCTCAGGTGGTTAGAGATCTTAATCTGATTAGATAAATTTGAGTAGTTCCTTATCTTCTCGTCCGCAATCCTTACTTCTCAAATGGCTGTTCTACTTCGGTGAGCATAGGGCAGCAGGATATGCTGACATGTCGTATGGATGACAGAGCATCCGATCCTCCGATGGACGACAACCGCAAGCAGACAAAGAGAACCAAACGTTCGAGATTCTGTATGTTGATCGAATTTAATAGAATGGACTCCACATTGAGACAAAATTCCAAACGCAGAAAGGTGAGATTGGCGAGGTTCTCTAAGCAGCCTGGAAATGTCTTGTCAAGCTCACCGCTAGTGGAAATAGAGAGTCGTCGGAGTGAATGGGGCAAAACCATTTCTGTTGGGCACACCAACTTCCAGCAGTGATGGATGTTCAGGTCTTGAAGGCAAATAAATCTCCCAAAATAAGGTAGTGATTCTAGACTCGGCAAACGAGAAAGCCGTATCATTTTGATGGATGGCAGATATTCCGGGGACAAGAACTGGTCAACATTTGTCAGCCCGCAGTTGTCAAGCACTAAAGACGTGAGGCTTTTCATGGGAAGACGTGCATGCTGCATCCTGTCAATACCAGTTAAACATCTTAAGTAGAGACAATTCTCAAGAACCAGCTTTCTTAAAGTAGGTACGTATTCTGAGTTCAACAAGCTTGGAGGAAAGTTATCACCCCCAAAGCGGCTGACACTAAGACTTTCAATCCCAGCAGGAGGACGCAATGCCTCGAGTATCCCGTTATCGTCACTTCTAGAGCTGCAGCTGGATCCCGTTCCTTGCCACTGTAGAACTAATTCCTTGAGGTATTGCTTGTCAATAAGTCTAGCCTCGGCAGCTTCTGCGATACTCCGAACATTAGCAATGCCCTTGATATATAGACTGGCACTGAGCTGATTCATGCCCTTCAACTCACCAATTCTGTGCCCATCGTTTGTTCCAACTGTATAATAGCTCAAGTTCTGCAGAGCAGACAGATTTCCAAGCTCACTCATCTTGGATAACATGAAAGACGCTCTCAGTGGCAGTGCTAGACGACGTAAGTTAACTAGCTTCGTTACGCCCTGAGAAATTGATTGCAACTGTGAATAACTGGCATCAAAAACTTGTAGGCTGTAAAGGCGGTAGAATTTCTCAGGTAATTCCTTTATACGACTATCTGATATATCAAGATGGCGGAGATGATTCAAGACACAGATGCCCTCAGGTAGCTTTACCAGCTCGCAACCTCTCAGACTCAAGAAGAGGATGTTGGACAGCTGATTGAACCATGGAATCTCACAATTGCTATTGATTGCAAACCTAAGTGAATGCAATTTATTCAAATGGTTAATGCATGTCATTCTGCGCAGAGCTTCATTATCTACCTTGATTAACATATCGCGAACTGTCTGGTGATCAACACGGTTTCCGAACATAATTGAATGCAGATTCTTCAGATGGTGAAGGGTTGTCATACTTCTCAGAGCTCTACTATCCACCCCGATTGACATATGGCGAACTGTATGTGGCATAGTCCTCTGGTTGCTCAAACCTTGCATCAAGAAGCATTCGTCCACCGAAACAGACTGTGCCATGTCATGGATCAAGTCATGCATTACATATCTATTTTTTATAGGGTACTTGGGATCAGCTTGAAAAAGGAACCTGCTTCTCAAATCATCCAAATATCTACTCCCAATATCTTCAGGGCGCATGCTTCCTCCTGATGCCGCGACCAAGCCCAATGCCACCCAAAATTCAACAATCTCATCTCTTTTAAACATATAATCTTTCGGGAACATAGAGCAAACTACAAAACATCTCTTAAGTTTCTGTGGGAGATACAAGTAGCTCAGTTGAAGGGCCGGTAAGATCTCTTTCTCTTCATGCTGTAGCTCCCACAATTCACTGTCCTCGATACTCCTCCAGTGTCGCTCAGTCAGTTCCGAATTCAACAAACGTCCAAGGGTTTTGGCAGCTAGAGGAGACCTGCATAACCGAGAAGCGATGCGCTGACCAATTTCTAGCAGCTGAGGATATGACTCTGGGAGCTCTTTACCAAACGCACAGTTCTTGAAGAACTCCCAAAATATACCAGTAGGCAGGCCTTTGAGTTGAACAGGCTTAAGGCGGGTGACATGGTCAGCAACATTTTGGAATCTTGTAGTAACTAAGACCATGCTGCCTGCAAGTCCATGCCTCAATGGTGCATAAAATGCCTCCCATTCAACATTAGCATTTTGCCACACATCATCTAACACCAAAAGAAACTTTCGGCACATCACTCGCTCCATCAGTTGCACTTGAAGGGCATCTAAACTGTGTGAATTATATTCCACCCCATCGATGGCTTCGATGATCTCTTTTGTTATCCTTCTCTTGTCAAAGAGGTCAGAAACACAGACCCACATCCTCACGTCAAAGTGGGCTTTTACCCTTGCATCATTGTAGATGAACTGGGCCAGGGTAGTCTTCCCAACCCCGCCAATGCCAACAATCGGCAAGACACAAAACTTTGCCGGGGCAGTTGATCTCGGTGGCAGCAGCAAGTTCACCCCTGCTACCCTCTCCTTTCAGTCGCTTAGCTCCAGGTGTAGATGCATCTCTACCTAATGCTGCTTTCTTTCCAGTAGCCCTGGTGAGTGGCACGCCCAACAGCTTGATCACCTGATCTCGTTCGTTGTCACGTCCAACTGTCACACCCAGCATCTCAATCACTAGATCTCGTTCTTCATCACGACCCACCACTTCAGGCACACCGATGACTGAACTTGTTTCTGGCATGAGCTGCTCGACATTAAGACCCGTAAAATTGAGTGCTACCTCTATCTCAGCCACAACCTTGTCAAGCTTACTCTGGGCCTCCTCTATCCTTTTTTTGCTACCGCTGATCAAACCCTTCACAATATTAAGAGAGGAAGAAAGAGTTGACCTGCCCGGCTTCGGTCAGCGTCCTCCACCTTCTGTCGCAGCTCCTGGTCATCGAACTCGCGGAGAAGGTCCTCGGCGTCGTAGGTGGTGTCCTTGAGCTGCGAGAGCAGTTCCGCCAGGTCCTTGTGCTTGAACCTGCCCCACTCAGCGCGATCGATGAGGACATGGGCCCTGGGCAAGCTGGTCCGCAGGTGGGACAGCTCGTTGTTCAACTGGATCGCTTCAAAGAACTGGCCCCCGACCGAGATGATCCATTGCACTGTCTCCATGCCCCTCGTCCACCTCAGCTCCTCAGGATCCTGTTCTCATGAGTGTGAGCAGGCGAGAATGGAAGGAGATCCTGTGGTGGCAAGTGTACAATGCAGCGGCAATGGGTTAACTGAACTATACTATAGGGATGCTTTTGTTGTCCTACCTTATGGATTATTTCTTGTCCTGCCAAGATATGTGCTCATGGAACGAAGCTGGAGTATCTATTTGTAATCCCAAGTTAATGCTACAAAGAACCAAGCTCTCAACATGGGTCGAGAAACACTAGGTTTACAATAACAAGGCAAAATCGGCTCCTGCACATTACACTAGGTGGTGCTGACTGCATAGCGAAGTGAGCTATGCCGTATTCTTGTCCTACAGGCCATGTAAACAATGTGCACCTGGTGCTCTTTGTCTTGCTCATGCGATGTGGAGCAGTACTCCCAACACTCAGCGGAGTATCCAAGATTAGGCGAACAAATGCAAAAGAGTGCAGACATAACATGGCAAAAACATATATATATATATATATCATCAACAATCCAGAGCAAAAGTTAAGGTTTTTCATGAAGAATTAATAGCAGATCGGAGCAGCATTGAAACTAACTAACAGACCAATCACAAGGACATGGCAAGCTGTCCTGGTTGCACTACTACAGAAAAGCTCATCGCATACGGTTTTCCAGTTCGTATGCACCAGCCGGTCACCGATGTGGGGTGCACATCGCACACGGGTCCAGAGCCGTATGCGATGATATGCATATCGCACACGGTTTTTAAGTTTGGCCCGTGTGCGATGTGCTCCATACAGACAGGTTATTTAGGTTGGGAAAAAAACAAAAAAAATATTGTTAGACACGTAGAACTCGTCCTCTACAACCATGCACGTGCCACGACGTCATAAAGTCACAAGTCACGCAATTCTTCGCGCACGTGCGGTTTGGAGACTCGAACCCATAACCACATCTTGCTCTCACGCGAGCCCACCTAACCATCTCACTTGAACACAGTTTTATGACTAGGTAAGATATCTATTCCTTTTGACCCTTTCAATCTGAATCTTCCGGCTAATATTTGGACATCTAGATGGTTTCAAACAAGAAGCTTGTCAACTGCAAAGTTGTAGATCTCGTTGAGAGCTACAATTTTCATATAGATATTGTCTCCATCAGACTTCATATGAAAAAGTTACAAATTTCCGAAAACAAGACATCGCATACGGTTATTGCCTAACAACCGTGTGCGATGTGCTGTGCGATGTGCCTCCTTGCGGCTAATATTTGGACATCTAGATGGCTCCAAACGAGAAACTTGTCAACTGAAAAGTTGTAGATCTCGTCGAGAGCTACAATTTTTATATAGACATTATCTCCATCCGACTTAATATGAAAATGTTACGAATTTCCACATCGCACACGGTTATTGCCTAACAACCATGTGTGATGTGCTGTGCGATGTGTCTCCTTCCGGCTAATATTTGGATATTTAGATGGCTTCAAACGAGAAACTTATCAACATCAAAGTTGTAGATCTCATCGAGAGCTACAATTTTCATATAGATATTGTCTCCATCCAACTCTATATGAAAGAGCTACGAATTTCCGAAAACGACATCGCACACAGTTGTTTCCTAACAACCGTGTGCGATGTGCCTCCTTTCGGCTAATATTTGGACGTTTAAATGGCTCCAAACGAGAAACTTGTGAACTGCAAAGTTGTAGATCTCGTCGAGAGCTACAATTTTCATATAGACATTGTCTCCATCCGACTTAATATGAAAAAGTTACGAATTTTCACATCGCATACGGGTGTTTCCTGGGAACTGTGTGCGATGTGAAGGCACACGGGTGTTTCCTAGGAACCATGTGCGATGTGGGGCACACGGTTTTTCAGAAAAAATCATGTGCGATGTGCCTCATATCACACACGAACAAATTTGTCATGGCGCATCACACATGAGTCTAAAATAGTGACCATGTGCGATGTTTACATTAACGACGGGTTATGTCAAACCGTGTGCAATGAGGGGTCTTAAAAGACATGTTTTGTACGTTGAGAGATTAACTGGAACGCGAGACGGCGCGCCGCAGAAGCATTTGGCCGAACAAGTCGCGCGCTGGAGTCCTCGGGGTGGGTCTTGCACTGCTGCACTTGTATCACACCGGGTCGCGCCGACCGCCAGCGGCAGGCATGCATACCAAGGAGGGAGAAGGATCAAAGTGAGCCAGGATTTCTTCGGATTTCGCGGAGCGCGGCGGTTTTATCCGGACGCGACGATTGCGGACGCCGGGAACACCGCCACCTCGTCTGGGCGAGACGGCATCAAGACCGCACCCTGCTTCTGCTTCTGTGTCTGGGAGGTCTGGCTCGATCAATCCCGTCGCCGCCGTCCTCAACACAATTAATTGATGATTCTGCTGAACAATGGCGCCTCGGCCGGCGAAACAGATGAACCAAAGGAAAGAAAACAAAGCGAAAACCCGCATACAACCATCATCCGTCCGGGGTCTTCTCTGCATCAGGTGTTTGGGTGCTCCAACATTTCTGAGGCGGACAGGATGCGGACTCCATTATCAGCGCTTGAGAGCTGATTCCACCCGGTTGTGTTCTGAAAACTAGCCAGCAGTTGGCATTGGTTGTGCTAGTCTCAAAGGCTCCCTGAGGATCTGCATCAAGTGTGCACCAAAGCAGTTCATCGTTTCCAAGCTTGTATCCTTGAAAGGCACCTTCCAGTTTCGAATTGACACTAAATCAGCCTCCAGATCTGCTTCGTATTTGTCCACTGCTGCGTACGAAAAATAACGTCAATTCTACGAAAAAAGGTTCTATACGACCGGGTCGTACCGTGCGACCCGGCCGGGGGTGGCTGCCAAGCGGGCCCCCCCTGCACCGAACCGAGGCCGCCCGCGAGAGCCCGCCCCACCTGCAGCGAGCCATGCGGCCGGGTCGCACGTGCGACCCGGTCGTATAAAATCATCTTCCCAATTCTACCATTCCAAATCCCCCACACGGCAGCAGCACAGGCAACACTAAACACGGCCAAACGTGTATTATTGAGCCAGTGTGAGGCTAATGACTCAAAGTCTACAATTTGAATCTCAAAGAAGTCAGAGACCTCAGTCCAAACCAGTTTAACTATGATGCATTCAAAAAATAAATGATGGACAGATTGCTGTTCAGAACAGAGAACACATTCCAGAGGTTTAATGATGTTCTTTTTTCTTAGGTTCTCTAGTCATGATTTTGTTCTGAGTCAACAACCATAAGAAAATATGGACTCTAGGGGGAACCTTCAGTTTCGAAACTGCAGGAAGATAAACAATCATCGACATGATGACATGGAGTGCTCTGTTGGCAGGAAAATTGGCTCCTGGTCACTGCACTCTGCTGACATTCTCACTGAGGTATACAACATAATTAGGAATATTATTCAATTCGAAAGTTAATCAAGAACTATTATTTTTTGAAAGTTAGCTATGGAGAATATGGACGTTGCAAATGCCTGGTCATCTGACATAACACACTCCGATAGTAAAAAGAAACCGTGCTTTGGAGGATCTCAGTGATAAGCAACTGAACAATTCCAAGGTATCTCTGCTCTCCTGACACATACTAACACGGAAATAAAATGATGTTGTCATTCCTCAGAAAACATATTAGACGACGCTTTTGCTTCCTTGGAGAAAAGGAAGGAACAGCTCACTCGCAGCAGCAAGTAGGACTGTTGACAACCATGATGTCCAGCTCCACTGGGCAGTCCCAATCAAGAGAAGGGAACGGCCAGTGGAATCTATACAAGAAGTATAAATAAACGGTTTTGCTATTCCTCAGTCGACTGAGATTTTTTTAAATCTCAATCGTCTTCAACCTCAGGCGACGACGCGGGCGAGCCGGAGCCGGCGACGACGCGGAGCGGCGGCGACGGCGAGGGCGAGCACGCGCCGAGCTGGAGCCGGCGACAACGCGGAGCGGCGGCGAAGGCGACGGCGAGGCAGAGGGGAGCAAGGCCGACGAGTTAGCGTCGCCGAGCCGGAGCCCGGCGACGACGCGGAGCGGCGGCGCCGTGTGGAGGCGAGGCCGAATCACCGGAGGCCGCCGGGTTAGGGTTTAGGGTGGGGGGGTGTCGCCGGAGCCGGATGAAGCTGCGCCGGCCGTCGGGTTTAGAGGAGAGGCCTGATCCGGCGGCGGTGGCCGCCGGACATGACGCCGGCCGAGCCGTCGGAGGTTGGGAGAGAGAGAGAGAGAGCGCGCGTCGGGAGGAAGAAGACGATCGGGAGCGGCTGGAGGAAGAAGACGATGCGGTGGCCGTTGATCTCGATCCAACGGCCCAAAACAGATCGACTGAGATTTAAGAAAATCTCAGGCGACTGAGCTATAGTCGGACCCATAAATAAATCAATTAAGAGAAGTACGGATCATAAAAGCATGCTCAGGAATTCAGATTTCACTACTTCCTTTTTGGAAGGAACATATATTTTACTACTAGTAAGTAGGTTTGATTCATGACGAAAAAATGGGAAACGTGCTATAGGTTTTAGTTACAAGTTCTCGCTTGCTCGGATAACAACGATGTATGCTCAGCTGGTGAAGGCGCTGATAAGATCATCAGCTACATTGTAAACTTTATTGGATCAAAACTTGAATAATCATGCATTTCTATTTGAAATACCACCTGACATAAATTCAGTGGAACCCCTAAAGAATAATTGAAATAAGCCGACTACTTGAGTAATGCCTGAACAGTTGGCCAGGGAAAACTTAAGCTACACTTTGGAAAGGCCACACCGTCTACTTCTACTATATATTAAAAGTAGAATACATTAGGAAAAAAATATAGAAATATAATTTTTTTTCAAAAAAAGCAAAACATCTGACCGTTAATCTGGTGGACCCTAAACAGATAGATCTTCATAACTGTACCTAAACAGATCACGTCCGATAGATCATCATAACTGTAACTAAATAAATTAGCTCGGTACAATGACTAGCAGGTTGGCTTGTGATTTGAACTTTTATTTCTGTACTAATCTAATATCAGGCCAGCTCGCAATTTAAACTTTTATTTCTTGTACTGATTTAATATCACGCGTACAGGTAAAAATGTAAAAATAATTAAAAATATTTCGTGCGCAATTAGTACCGATCTAATATTACAGGTATAGGTAAAAGAAGATAATTAAAAATGTTTCCTGCGTAATTAGTACTGAACTGATATCATGTGTACAGGTAAAACAATAAAGATAACTAAACAGATCACATCCGATAGATCATCATAACTGTACCTAAATAGACGGCTCAGTACAGGCCCGACTCGTGATTTGAACTTTTATTTCCTGTACTGATCTAATATCACGCATACTGGTAAAAAAATAAAAATAATTAAAAATATTTCCCGTGTAATTACGCGGGACATCGTGCTAGTTTGCAAGAAAGATAATGTTGAAAAAAGACAGCTCATATCAGCCTACAAGCTCAGATGGATAGAAATCTTACATTTGATTAGATAAATTTGAGTAGTTCCTTATCTTCGTGTCCGCAATCCATACTTTTCAAATGGCTGTTCTACTTGGTGAGCTTGGGGCAGTCCAACATGCTGACATGTTGTACGAATGAAAGAGCATGCAATCCTAGCCCTGAGCAGTCATGGAGAACCAGACGTTCGAGATTCTTTATGTTGATCGAATTTAATAGAATGGACTCCATATTGTGACAGGCTTCCAAACTCAGAAGGGTTAGAGTGACGAGGTTCTCTAAGCAACCTGGCCAAAATGACTTGTCAAGTTCATATTAACCCTACAAGCTCAGGTGGATAGAGATCTTACATCTGATTAGATTAAAATTTGAATAGTTTCTTTTTAAATGGTTGTTCTACTTCGGTGAGCTTAGGGCAGTTGGATATTCTGACATCTGGTATGGATGAAAGAGCTTGAGATCCTCCGATGGACGACAACGCCAAGCAATCAATGAGAACTCAGCCTGGCAGAAAAGCCCGAGGCTCGAGGCTCGGCCCAAGCTCGTGCCGGCCCGGCTCGGCTCGGCTCGGCTCGGTGCTCAAACGGGCCGAGCCTGAGCCTCCCTCCTGGCTCGCTTGTTAAACGGGCCGAGCCCGAGCTGGCCCGCGAGCCGCTCGTTCGGCTCGTTCGGCTCGCCCCGTCCGCACCCGCAAATTTTATGCCCTACGTTTTATGCCCTACGCCCGCCGCCCCGCCCCTAGTCCCCTGCTATTCCCTCCCTGATGCCGCCGCAGTCTGCAGTCACGCCCCCGCCGCTCGCCTAGTCGCCTCAGGCCTCCGGCCTCCGGCCTCCGCCGCCTAGTCCGCCTCCGGCCCTCTGCCCTCCGCCGCCGCGCCGCCCTCCGCCGCCGCTCCGCCCGACGCCGCCTCCGCCCTCCGCCCGACGCCGCCTCCGCCCTCCGCCGCCTAGTCCGCCTCTGGCCCTCCGCCCTCCGCCGCCGCGCCTCCCTCTGCCGCCGCTCCGCCCTCCGCCGCCGCTCCGCCCGACGCCGCCGCTCCGCCCTCCGCTGCCTCCGCCCTCCGCCGCCGCTCCGCCCGACGCCCAGCGTGGGCCTCCCCTGGCGGCGCCCGCCTCGCCTGGCACGCGCCTCCCCTGCCGGCGCCCGACTCCTCTCCAGCGCCTCCCCCAGCGGCCAGCCGGCGTACGCCCTCTGTCACTCGGTGCCCACCTCGCCCAGCACCTCCCCCGGCCGGCGTCCGCCTCCAGCATTTTGTTTTATCTCTTTTTTTTGTGCAGTCTTTGATGAATATGTGCAATTTGAGCTGAGGTTGTGGTGAACTGGTGATGAACCTTTGATAAATAAGTGCAATATGTGCAAATTGTTCATGTGTTTGCAGTTCAAATGTTTTTCTTTTTATTGTGGGGAACGTGCAAATTGTTGGTTTAGCTGTGCAAATTGTTGGCATTTTACATATTGAATGAATGTTATGTGACTCGATGTTAAACGGTGGATTCGCATGATAATGCATGCATCCTAGGAGTAGGCAGATGTACATGAGTGATAATTTGATATATATGCAATGCCACCAGCTAATTAAACGAACAAAGAAACCTAATTAGCTCTAGGTATATGGTACCTCTCAAATATCAAGTGCAGTCAAACATATATGCATTTAGTCAAGAATCTAAGGAGGAAGTTTAACATGTTCTGGTTCGTGTTGTGCAGCAGGCTCCATCATGGAACGGCGGACAGAGCGAGAACGATCTTTAGAGTCAATTTTAGCGGTAAAAACAGGGAATGGGAAGACTGGGAAGGGGAGGACCGACAGCGCTATCGACGTGTCGTGCGCAAATCCTGCTGTCCAACGTCGGCCAAGAAGGCCACGGGCGCAACCTCCTCCTTTTGTTGGCACGACATCCGCTTTAGCTTCTACACCGACGGGGACGACACCAGTTGTTGTACCTCTAGCATCTCCACTGCCAACGGAACCATCACCAATGGTGAGCATTTTTATAATGTTGAAATTTTTTTGTATGCCATTATGTTTAATTGTTTATAGATATGGAATTGGACTGACAGGTTGAGGGTGAGGAGTTAGAGAACTCCTTCGACAAGGATGATGAGATGTCAGACGGGTTGTTCCCAACCCCCATTGATGGTTCCGATGAAGGCGGCGATGCATCGGGAAGCGAAGGGAGAGAAGGTATCTCATTTTCAGGTCCGAACAAAGGAAAGAAACGCCGTAAGGGGGTGAATGTTGGATCAAAGGTTACTATTCTTGGTGCTGAAAAGAGCAATGAGAGGTCCGGTGTTTGGAAGAATTTTGAGAAGGTCAAGGTGCCATCAAAAGAGGAGCAAGGTGTAATGATCTTGAAGGCAAAGTGCTTGTACTGCTATAAGTTTTATTCTTATAGCCAAGGTTCAACCACCTCACATCTTGGGAGGCACATTAAGGCATGTGTTCCATATCAGAACAAGTTGGCTAAGCAGAAAGATCAAGCCCTCCTCAATTTTGCTCCAGCCAGTGTAGGATCTGCAGGTACATCTGTTCCTTTTGTGGTGTCTCCTAATGAGTATAATGCTGAGCAAACTAAGAAGTTGATTGCTAAGATGATAATAGTGCATGAGTATCCATTTAGAATGGTAGAACATACTTGGTTCAACATAGTGATGAAGTATTTAAATCCTGCATATCAGTTTATTGGAAGAAGAACCATAAGAAATGAGTGTTTGAAGGTTTATGAGTCTGAAAAGAAATCCTAAGGAAGAGCCTCAAAAGTGTGGATCACATTAGCCTGACTACTGATTTATGGACTTCCAATCAAACACTTTGCTATATATGTATAGTTCTCTTCACCCATCTATGGTGGAGGCTTTGGTGTGTGCTTCAAGCATGATTAGAGGTGCCCACCATAAAGATTTGAGTATTGTGGTATGTTTTTCATCTGTGCTATAATATGCTTTCTTATTACTTCTATTTGTTTTTCGCATGACTAACTTGATCAAATGCAACTTTCTTTAGGAGGAAGATGATAATGTCGAGACCATTCCATTTCCTACAAGTGTGGTGGAGAGCAACTGAGCAACTAGTAAGTACTTCAACTACTACAAATAAGATGAATTGATGATGCATAAAATTGATTCATGTCTATTTTACTTGAAGCTTCAAGAGATGTTGGAGGATGATGGATTGATGGCCTATATTTTGGAGAAATGGAGTATAGAAAATTGGAGATAGATAAATTTTTGCCTTTTTTGCTTCACTTTGAAACTGAGAGTTGGATAATAGAGAATTAGAGATGGGATTTGTTTAAACCATTTTGATACTTGAATGTTGAATGATTTTATTCATGTTTTGGCCTGTTTATGGTTATGGATTGTGGACTAATATAAAGTTTATATGCTGCTGAAATTGTGCTTGACTTATGGATTGTGGACTTATATAAAGTTTATATGCTGCTAAAATTATGCTTGAAATTGTCTTATTAATCTGCTGAATTATGTGTAAAATGTTTCTGAATTTTTGTTTTCTAAAAAGGTCATGCTGAAATTTTTGGAGGCTCGTGAGCCGGCTCGAGCCAGCTCGAAGCTCGTCCAGGCTCGGCTCGAGCCTCGTTTCTAGCTCGTTTGTGTCAGCGAGCCTAGCTCGGCCCGGCTCGAAAATCACCGAGCTCGAGTGAGCCCAGCTCGAGCCAGCTCGGCTCGGCTCGTTGCCACCCTTAATGAGAACCAGACATAAGAGATTCTCTGTGTTGATCAAATTTAATGGAATGGACTCCACGTTGCAACAGCCTATCGAACTCAGCTTGGTGAGAGTGGCGAGGTTCTCTAAGCAACCTGGCCGAACTGACTTGTCAAGTTCACCGCTCCTGGCAAAAGAGAGTCGTTGGAGTGAAAAGGGCAAAACCATTTCTCTTGCCCACACCAAGGCACGACACTCATCGATACACAGCTCTTGGAGGTAAAAAAAATCCCCCAAAAATTGTGGACAGGTAGTGATTCTAGACTCGTCAACCAAACAAGCTCTACTGATTTGATGGATGGCAGATATTCTGGGAAAAATGGCAAATCTAGCACCCGACCGCGGTCAATGCCGCATCTGGCCTGCCTCTCCGCGCAATGGCAAAAAAATCAGGGCGACGCGCGCGACAGCGCGCACGTGGCTCGTGTCGGACTGCTCGAGAGCGACGCACGGCAGTCGGAACCGCGGGGAGCGACACGGCCAGCGTCGCCTCCGGCCTGTGCGACGCACCAGTGTCGCGCCGGCCCAGTGCGACGCTGGCCAGTGTGCCGGCTTATCTGGCGTTCGGATGCAAACGCCACATTAGCTGGCGTTCTTCAATCAAACGCTAGATTATCTGGCGTTCGGATGCAAATGCCACGTTATCTGGCGTTCAAGAAAACGCCAGCTTACCTGGCGTTCGGATGCAAACGCCACATTACCTGGCGTTCGTTTCTTTGAAGCAAACGCCAGCTTGTCCGAACGCCAGACAAGCTGGCGTTTGCCTGAAAGATACGAACGCCAGCTAAGGTGGCGGTGGCGTTTGCATCTGAAAAAAAAGAAAAAAAACGCTGAAGCGTCGCACTCGGCGAGTGAGACACTGGCCAGCGTCGCACTGGGCCGAGGCGACACTGGTGCGTTGCACAGGCCGGAGGCGACACTGGCCGTGTCGCTCCCCGCGGTTCCGACTGCCGTGCGTCGCTCTCGAGCAGTCCGACATGAGCCACGTGTCCAGTGTCGCGCGCGCGTCGCCCTGATTTTTTTGCCATTGCGCGGAGAGGCAGGCCAGATGCGGCATTGACCGCGGTCGGGGTGCTAGATTTGCCATTTTTCCCGGGACAAGAACTGGTCAACATTTGTCAGCCCGCAGTCCTTCAGCACTAAAGACATGAGGCTTTTAATGGGAAGATGTGCATGCTGCATCCTGTCAATACCAGTTAAACATCTCAAGTAGCGACAATTCCGAAGAACCAGATTTCTTAAAGTAGGTACGTCTTCTGAGTTTAACCAGCTTGGAGGAAATTTATCACCCCCAAAGCGGTCGAGACTAAGACTTTCAATCCCAGAAGGAGGACGCAATGCCTCGAGTACCCCGTTATCGGCACTTCTTGAGTTGCATCCCACTTCTTGCCACTCTAGATCTAATTCCTTGACGTATTGCTTGTCAACAAGTCTAGCCTCGGCACCTTCTGCACTACTACGAACATTAGCAATGCCTTTGATACATAGACCGCCACTGAGCTGATTCATGCCCTTCAACTCACCAATTCTCCGCCCATCGTTTGTTCCAACTGTATAATACATCAAGTTCCGCAGAGCAGACAGTTTTCCAAGCCCAGTCATCTTGGATAACACCGAAGACACTCTCGGTTCCAGTGTTAGACGACGCAAGTTGACTAGCTTAGTTACGCCCTGATGAATTGTTTGCAACGCAGAAAGATTGGCATCAAAAACTTGTAGGCTGTAAAGGCGGTAGAATTTCTCAAGTAATTCCTTTATACTACTACTCGATATATCAAGATAGCGGAGATGATTCAAGACACAGATGCCCTCAGGTAGCTCTACCAGCATGCAACCTCTCAGACTCAAGAAGAGGATGTTGGACAGCTGATTGAACCATGAAATCTCACAATTGATACTGGTTGCAAACCTAAGTGAATGCAATTTATTCAAATGGTTAATGCAGAGCTTCATTATCTACCTTGATCGACATATGGTGAACTGTCTGTGGCATTATCCTCTGGTTGCTCAAACCTTGCATCAAGAAGCACTCGTCCACCGAAACAGACTGTGCCATGTCATGGATCAAGTCATGCATCATATATCTAAATTTTCCAGGGAACTTGGGATCAGCTTGAAAAAGGGACCTGCTTCTCAAATCATCCAGATATCTATACCCCATATCTTCAAGGCGCATGCTCCTTCCTGGTGCTGCAACCAAGTCCTGTGCCATCCAAAAGTGGACAATCTCATCTCTTTCAAAGCTATAATCTTTCGGGAACATAGAGCAAACTGCAAAACATCTCTTATATGTTCCTTTGGGAGATACAAGTAGCTTAGTTGAAGGGCCGGTAATATCTCGTTCTCTTCATGCTGTAGCTCCCACAGTTTGCTGTCCTGGATAGTCCTCCAGTGTTGCACAGTCAGGTCCATACTCAACAAACGTCCGAGAGTTTTGGCAGCCAGAGGAGACCCGCGCAACTTTTTAGCAATGTTCTTACCAATGACAAGTAGCTGATCAGGATATGACTCTGGGTGCTCATTGCCGAATGCACACTTTTGGAAGAACTCCCAAAATATATCATCAGGCAGGCCTTCAAGTTGAACTGGTTCGACGGGGCTGACACGGACAGCAACATCTTTAAATCTTGTAGTCACTATGACCATGCTGCCTTCAATTCCATTCCTCAATGGTTTAAAGAATGCCTCCCATTCGGCATTAGCATTCTGCCATATATCATCCAACACCAAAAGAAATTTTTGTCCTTCCGCCGATTCTTCAGTTTCTTATGAACAACATCTAAACTGCCTAATGGATTAAATTCTCCTTCCCAAGGCATGGATTCGATGATCTCTTTGTTATCCTTCTCTCGTCAAAGAGGTCGGAAACACAGACCCATATCCGCCCTGAACCATTCAATTCATATCTGGCAAGTTTTCCAGGGAGGAGGGAAATCTGAGTTCAAGTGTAAGATGGAGTTCCTTGTTAATTTGATGTCTTGTTTGTTGCCAGATGGAGATTTGTGTCTCAATCATTCAATGCTTACTATCTGACCAGTTAGTTTTTGTTGGGGGAGGGTCTCTGCGCTACCCCGAATCGACGTTTTTCACCCGCGGTCAAGGGCAGCCCCGACGCCGTCAAGGGCGACACCGACACTGTCAAGGGCGAACACCAACACCGTCGTCAAGGGCGCCACAAACACCGTCGTCAAGGACAACACCGACGCCCTACCTTGCCCGGTGTAACCCCGACGCCATCAAGGGTTAACTCGGCCCGCCCAAAGATACCTCCAAAGATGCCCGGGTATATTCTCCTAGGATTCCCTAGGGGTAGGGAAATGACCGTCATGCCCTTGTAATAGTCCTGTGCTTCCGGGGTAAAACTGTAATTTCACATTTTTCCCTCCCTCAAACCCTATAAATACCCCCTTGAGGGTAGTGTGTAGGGGGCATTTTTTCACTTATAAACTCCAAATCCCACGCTCTAATACGAATACGGATTGACATCGACGACTGACTCGCGCTTTGCCCTCGCTCGTTCTTCCCAAGCACGCCCGGAGGTTGTCATAACTGACTGGGGGTGCCACAAGTTTATTGTCTAGACTTATATCTACGACAGTTGACGCCAACCGTGGGGACTGCGAGCGAAAAGCCATGGCGCCGAAGAAAAAGAGCGCGGCTAGGACAATCGTCCCTCGCACACCAAACCGGACCAATCGAGCCAGGACAAACAACATGGCCCTCACCACGGAGCTTAGTGGCGCCCGCGTCAACGACCCGTCGGCCGCTAACCTCCGAGCCAACGACTCATCAACCGACATCCACATTGCTGGACTCCCCGCAGCCGCGATCAACGCGGTGAACTTAGAAGCACGCGTCGAAATGGAGGCCAAAACCCTGAGGCGCGAGGCTAATGAGCTCAAGGAGGAGCTCGTTAGGGCGAAGGCTGAGGCCCTCTAGGCCCTCCAAGCTTTGAACAATGCTCGCGTTAAGGCAGGCCTGCTTTGCGCCGAGCTCAACGCCGTGAGGGCCGTGGCAGCTTCCCCGCCGATCCCCGAAGCGGCCGAGGCAGTGGTAGTGCGACGCCGCCTGGAAGAAACCCTAACCGAAGCGCGAGAGCAAACCCGTCGTAATACGCACGCAGCCGAGGAAATCATGCGGGAGGTAGCGGAGGCCTAGTCGCGCGCTAGGCTGCCGCCCCCGGCAGGAACGCAGGAGGCCGCCGCCCTCCACCAAGTCATGGCTGACAACCACGCAAGAGCATTTCCTGCCGCACTAGCATGCGCCGAAGAAGCCGCAGCCCTGCGACATCAGTTGGATGTCAGCCGAGAGATGGCCACATCATCCCTCTATGGCGCGGGGAAAGGCCCCAGCTACCAACCCTTCCATCACTTCGTCGCACAGCCGGGCGAGGAGGCCCCTGCCTCGCCATGTCGCTCAACGGAGCACTACCCTACGTGGGTCCCAGTGCCTCTGCCACGCCTAGAGCTCCACCATCCGGGATGGGTAACTGGACGGTCCGCCAACATCTCCCCTCACCAACTCGAAATCAAAACCTACCCACCGTCATCGAACGCCCCGGGCCTCACCGATGTGTACAATCCGCTGAGACCGGGGCTGGCAGCAATGCCGTGGCCAAGCAAGTATCGAGCGCCCAGTATCACCAGCTTCGATGGGAACACCGACGCCATCGAGTTCCTTAGAGTGTACGAGACCGCTGTGTGCTCAGCGGGAGGCGGCAAGACGATCATGGCAAAGGGGTTGCTACTAGTGCTCTCTGGCCTAGCTCGGAAATGGTACCTCGGGATGGCTCCTTGCTCGGTGTATTCATGGGAACAGCTACGCGACAAGCTCAGCAGCCACTTCATAGCCCACCGGAATAAGGAAGTCACTTCCTCAGACCTATTCTCCTTCAAGCAGGCCCCCGACGAGTTGATACGTGACTTTACACAACGATTCGCACTTCATAGCCCACCGGAACAAGGGAGTGTTCTTCGGTGTTGAGTAGCGGTAGAGAGGGTCGAGGGGAAGCGCGTGGCGCGCGATTAAGGAGTGGGCGGTGGTCAAGCGGCGGAAGACGAGCTGAGACCGGTGCCTGGACGCGATGATGCGGCGTGATGATTCATGGTAGCCGGAGAAGGCGCTGCATGTAGAGCAAAAGGGGGCAGGAGGCGTGGCGCGCATTGGAAGGTTGGCCGGTGACTGGACAGCAGAGAACACGATGGTGCCGGTGAGCAACGGGAAGGGCACTGAGCCCGCGTGCTGGCTCTGCCTGGGCGCGCGCTACGCCTGCCAGGAGTGGCGTGAGGATGGCAACCCGCATAGGAGCATTTAAAAGGTGCACAACAATGTCAGCCGAGTACCAGGGAGCATTGATGAAGTGGATAGAAAGGCTCGACACGAATTAGGTACCTACTTTCCAGCGAGCTCTTGTACATCACTTGGTGCCATTAGCAAGCTATCAAGAGGAAAGGGACAGCGTGCTCTGTTAGAAAATTAGGAAGTAGGCGGGCTGGAATAACTGCTGGCAAGTTCCAAAAATTTGGGAAGACTCTTTCGGTTGATTCATTGAGATTTCATGTAAACATCAAATTTGTTTGAAGGTGTTTGATATGATTGGCTCGGGTTTTTGGAACATAAGATGACAATATCTCTGTATATCTCGAATCCTAGGGCTATAGGGAGCATTGCAAAAAATTTCTCAAAATTTTCCAAAATCTATTTTAATGTGTTACATTTCAATGCTCTTTTCTGCCTGGAATCAGACGGCGAAGATGGATGATAGCTTCCCACGCAACCAGTTGGATGGCCATCATGGAAGTGGGCATGGTTCTCCTGATGAAACCAAAGGGCATGCTTGGATCGGTGTCGGCTGGGTAGACGTGTACTGCTACCCAGAATTCGTGCAGAGTACCAAGAGCATTGCCTAGGTACACATGATACCTAGGGCGTTGAGTTGCCCCGAGGGCCTGTTGAGCCACGGTCCATAGGATGCTGGTGAACCCGGTGAGTTCCTCAGCTGTGGTTTCCTGGTATAAGGAGCCGTAAAGCATTTTGTTCGCGCGGAAGGAAGAGGGAACAAAGGAGGAAAACACGCAGGAGCGAAGGGCGCTTCCAGCGGGAAAGGCGTTCTGGACAAAAGGGAAATGGCGCGGTGATAGGGTGCAAGAATACTGATAGGGCTTTATATAGCCGCTCGATGGTTTGAGGTTCGACCAGAATTCAACGGAAGTCATCCCAGATGAGACGAGGCTTACGTCTTATCGGGTCGGTGACTTATTGACAAAGAAAAGCCAAAGTCGTCGGGTAAACTGACATAAGGCTGACAAGCGGGGATGACGTCGGCGGGAATCAAGGGAAAGAGGTCAAATGGATGGAATAGAAAGGCTTTGCAAGGTTCTGAAGATAAGGTAAGGCCTATTAGCTAATCAACAGTGGATGTGACAGCTACATACGCCAAAAGACATATGTGCAGGTCACATTGAGCAAACAAGGAAAACGCAAAACAACGAATGCATTGCAAAGAATACCGCAGGGTATATTATATACCACAAGGGACGCCTAAGAACTCGAACTACGGAGGGGGTACATATATCGCTGCTCACGGCAGACGAGGTCTAGTGACCTAACTTATGGGTCTAGTCCACACGGTCGACTTTTAGGGTCACCACCCTTGGCGGGGCGTTCTTCAGTCAGGCTGACTCCTCATTTCTGATGAGAGTGTCACATGCTGATGGGTCTCTTCCACTCAATGCGGTGTCTACTTCACGACTTCCCACGCTCTTGATGTCATGGGCTTGAGAGATTGAAGTGCTGGTATTAACCCATTGGTGGCGAGTCTCGATGAGCTTCTTGGATCGCGCGACGATGCAATTCTTCTTGATCCTTGGTAGGGTTGGCAAGCTCTTGCAGCATCTGTATGGGTCTCGCTACTTACTTTACCGAGATTGTCTAAAATCTTTGAAGTAGATAAGGATGTAGGAAAACTTGAGGTTTCTCTTAGAGCAGTGTAGATAAGAGGGGAAACTAAGATGGATGAGAAGAGTAGAACCCACTCTTATAGTAAGCTTTGGGTATATTTTTGAAAATACTGTTTATACCTAGGGTTTATATCTAACGGCTATGCTAACTAAGGCTAACCTACAGTCAGTATGGCTCTGATACCAAGCCTGTGGCATACCCGGTTTTAAGACCGGATAAGCCCTTGTGTTTACTGTACCGGTCCCATGATCAGTAGCCGGTACACACAAGTTAACCTGTATATCAAGGCCATACACGCACTTATTAGAACATGATATAAAACCGATCTTCAAGATCGTATAATTATACCTTTAGCCCAACGGCTAGAAATCTTACAGCGGAAATCAAACGTTGGGGTGGCCCATCAATATGCCGTTCCCAACAGGCAACTGACTGGGGGTTTTGCCCTAGCTTTCGCGGATACCATCGTTGCTTTCGAACTGTCGATCCTTTTGCCTGGCCAAATCAACAAGCCAAGTGAGTACATTGAATGTACTCGCAAACTCTCCGCCAGGGAGTTTATCACGGATATATGCATGCACGGGAATGTCAAGAACAGGGCTCTAATCTATGTTTTCATATTGTGCGAGAGAGTAAGTTCTGACTTGAAATATATATAAGTAGATTGTAAAAGTAGTTTTGTAAATCGATTCCGGCATTGAGACGCGTACCTGGTCTCGCCATCTTACCCGCTTCAACGGGAAGATTATATTTGTGCTTTCCGCTACGACGGAAGCATTTCTTACCACCTGCTCCAGCAGGGGGTAAATCTGCGCTTTTCCTACACACCGGAAAGCCTGGTGGTGCTTTTCCTACACACCGAAAAGCCTGGTGATCACCCGCCTCAGCGGGGTGTCTCAGCTCACCCGATACGACGGGGATACTAGGGTTCGCCCGAGTCCACAGGGAAAATCCCTTCTTCACTCTTCCCAACACAACGGGAACTTTTCAGGTCACCCTGCGAACACGGCGGATCGCATCCTTAAACCCATAACCACATTTTTAGGTTTCGAAACCCAGTCTACTTTAGTGTGGCCTAACCAAGTTCGTCCTTGACTGTGGACATGGCTATTCGAATAGTTTTAACCTTCTGCAGAGGTGGTACGGCTTTACCCACACGATGTAGTTCACCCTGGGTACACTGGCCCCGTATACTGACAGGGCTAGTACAACGAGACTCTTCACCGGTGTAGACCCAGCCATGAACCTGCCAGAAGGACATGTCCCACACCTAGCTCGAGTCAGTATCATCGCTACGAGGAGGTTGATGTTCCAACTTTGTGGCGAACAATACCTCGCTTTCCCGCGGAATTTGTTATCTACAGGAGCTACAACCCCATCTGCACACTTCTTTCTGCCTACGGGTTCATGCTAGTCCAGGCCGGGTACTAGATCAAGTCCTTCCCACAAAGGACATGTGGACTACAGTAAGACTTGGATAAACGGCACTTAAGCCAGGTCCTTAAGTGATCCGAGAGGGACTTCACACCTCACCCGTACACGGGCTGCAAGAACCATGCCGGGCATTACCTCACATTTAACAATCTCCCTGCTTTCCCCTTCATCTCCGACCTGGATCAAAATCATCTCCATTTTCATTTTTGGTTTCACAAACCATTTTACGGTAAAATATCCCAACTCATGGATATATTACCTTCATACACCTTCGGACACGACAGTCCGTTTCAAGTTGTTACCTCAAGAAATATTTGAGTATTCCTTCTTTTCATGAAAACCTAATTTCACTATTGCAGGGCTAAGCATGGATATATATATAATCTACCCTAGGGTTTCCAATAACATTTCTAGAATACTTAATCCTTAGGGTGACAAGGTGTAAGGGTCGGACTAGGGTTTCTTAAACATTGGTGATATCTACGCTACATAAAATAACAATTGTAAAACATAGCATGCATGTTTCGTAAATAAAGTAGCATTTCGTAAACTTGGGATTCAACATGAGCAAAGATGGAGAGCTTGCCTGGCAATATCGGCCGAGTGTCGGTATCGAGCTTGATACGACAATGGTCCAGGACCCCTCGCGCGCATATCGTAATGTCGTATCTACACGTCGGAAAACACCGAATAAGGAGCGGTGCGAGAAAGAACCATTTAAGAACCAAAATACACTCAAGCAACATTTAAAACCATGCATTGCTCTTAGAGAGGTGCTAGGGTTTTCAAAATGTTGCGATGGAATTAATATTACATGAGGTAAAGGTTTTTACATACAGGAAAACTAGGGTTGGCATGATTGGGATCATATTAGCTTTTATGGGCATCGTTCATGTTGCAAAGGTTTTAAAGATCTATAAGAAATTTGTTAGAGCAAGATTTAAACGACCTATGTGTATAAATATGAAGACATGAGTGCACGTATACACATATATGCGTATGTGGGATGAATTGTAATTAATGGATTTTCTAGACCCTTTCGGTTATCATAGTACAAAAGGTTTCAAAAATAAAGGTGTGCTGAAACTAACATGGCATGACGGATTTTATTGCGACAAGGGATTAACCAAGTTTAATCATGCTAAAGAAGATACATCACATGCTCATGAATGGATTGATTCCAAATTTGAAATTCAAATAATTCCAAAAATTATGAAACCAGTGTCATTAGATAGATTTTAATTTTAGATGAACATACGAACAAGATTGGGGTTGACGAGGCAGCAAAACGATAGCTGCGACGAAGTGCAACGGCTGCCACGGCAGAGAAGAGTGGCACGACAGTAGCTTGTCGCGGCAGGAGCAGCTTGCCGCGCAGAGAAAGATAGCAACGGCGGTGGCAGAGGCCTTGCTGTGGCAGAAGTGGTTTGTCGCGGCAGAGGAAATGGGCAGCGGCAGCTGCCGTGGCAAGAGTGTGGCAGCGGCAACGGCTGCCACGGGCTGCCGTGGCAAGAGCGCGGCAGCGGTGGTGGCTGCCATGGGCTGTTGCAGCAGAGCAAGTTGGTAGTGGCAGCTGCCATAGGCTATCGTGGCAGAAGAAAAGGGGCAGGGGAAACGGTGGCGCGGCAGCTGATGGGCTGCCACGGTGGTGCTTTGGGGCCGGAGGGGCTGCTGCGGTGGGAAAGGAGCAGCAGCACGGTACTGCTGCGGTAGGGGAGGGGTTTGCCGCGGCAGAGGCAAGGCAGCGACGTCAGCAGCAGTGAGCTGCCGCGGCAGGAGCGAGGTGGCAACTGGGGGAGCGCGGCGACGGTGTGTGAGTGGCGCGGGCTTGCCGCGGTAGAGAGGGAACGCCACGGTGGAGAGAAGGGCTGCCGCGGCGGAGAAAATGTTGCCGCGGTTGCCGCGGGTAAGGGAATAGATAGAAAAGAAATGGACAGAGAAAGAGGAGAACTTGGGCACTTGGGATTGGAGCCTTGGAGATCGGTTGGGACTGCCATGGGAGCAGTGAGACGCAGTGCGACTTGGCATGGCAGGGGAAGAATTGCCGAGGTAGAGAGACTTGGCTTGAGGGAGGAGATAGGGAGAAGAAGTGTTGGAGGAAAAAGGTTGGCGGGCTCAGCTCAGGGAGGGAAGAACTCGGCCGGGTTAGAACCCATGGAGGAGACTAGAGAAGAAGAAATGGTGCTCGGTTTGGAGAGGGGCTCAGCTGGCCGAGGCAAGGAGTGGCTTGGGTGTGGATGAAGTAAAAGGGGAGCTCGGTTATTGAGGAAACATAGTTTGGGAACCCGGCATTAGAGGGGAGAGTAGGGGCAGCTCGGTTGGCTGTGGAGGGGAAGCTTTGAGGAAGGGGAGAGGCTTGGGGAAAAACCTTTGAGCTCAGCTGCTTGTTGCTTGATTGAGTGGGGAGGAAATGGGTGGAGCTTGCGGAAGGAGTTGAGCTCGGTTTAGAGGAGAGATGGGGAGGAATGGGGGCTAGGGCAGAAGGGAGGAAGAGTGAAGTGACTCGAGCTGGAGTTGAGTACTGGAGAAGAAAGGTAAGCAATGGAGGAGGTGGCACCGGCAGCCTGAGCTGAGGAGTGAGGCAAGAGACCTGGTTGTCGTGCTGGGTTGCTAGACTTGAAGAAAGGGGAAATGAGCAGCTGGCCGGTGCTGTGCTGCTTCTGTGGTGGTGCAGCAGAAAAAGAATTGGAGAGCAGAGCAGGAGCTAGCAAGAAATAAGTGGAGAGTAGGTGGGAAAAAGGTGGCGTGATGCACATGGGTGAGCAAGGGGAAGAGGTAAAGCTGAGTGAAGAAAGTGACTAGGGGAAAGGTGGCACTGCATGGCTGATTTGACTTGAAGCAAAATTCACACAGTTCAAGGAGTGGCAGGATTGACAGAAAAGAAGTAAAGGAGGTTGGCATGGTTGGTAGGGAAGAAGTAAAGGAGTTTGGCATGGTAAAGAAGCTGTGCCTTGATAGAAAACCCTTGTAGGAAGAGAGGGGGAAGATGAAGGGGAGCACATAGGATTCTCCCGAAATTTTACCATGAGTTCTGGTGATGATTTCATGGAAAAAGTTTTTAGGGCAGAGATATTTGATCATGTTCATTCAAGATTTTGGACTGGAGATGCAAATATTCTTACATATTTGGGTTCCTGAAACCTTGGGGAGTATGGTGTGATTTTTTTGGAGATTTTTCCCGAGGAACATTTGGAAAGGTGGTAGTTCAAGGCTCAATATTTGGTACGAACTCAATCGTGAATCGGTTTGAAATATTTGCACGGGACCTCAAGATATTTTTTATAGAAATAGGTTAGTGTCGCGGGGTGTTCGCAGCAGTATCCATTTGTAGTAGGATTGTCGGGAATGCGTGTATGGAAAATCTAGGCGGTGCACACAAGAACTTTACCCAGGTTCAGGCTCTCCAAGGATGGAGATAATACCCTACTCCTGCTGAATGTATTTGGTGATCTTGCGTGAAAAAGAGAGAGTACAAGAGACTGAGGATGACGCTAGTAAGCCTGGAGATCAGAGAATGTAGAGTCTAGCCCCCTTCTGCATGGAGGGCTCGGCCTTATATAGGCTATACATTAGCCGACTCGGTCACTCGGCTGAGCTACGGTTACTGTCCTAATTAACTAATATTTACATCTGGTAACCGTCCGAGTAACGCCAGTCTTCATGCCGGTTGAAACGTATGCCTTGATGAGTTGTAACGCCTGTCTTAATGGCACCCGGACGTTGTACCGTTGCAGGCCTTTCTTGGGCCTTCATCCGAGTGGGCCTCCGCAAGGTTGTTGGGCCGACTCACGATGTTGGGCCTACCCGGTTCGGCTCCCCTCGTCAGTAGCCCCGAGTGCTTCGAGGTCTCGATACGGATGCCGAGTGGGTGAGCTAGTTGCTTGTGCCCGAGTCGTCAGTAGAGAGACCTTGATGGACTCCTATAATACCTGAAAAGTAGGTTAAATATGTGCTAAGTATTAAGAACTCGGTGATACCCGCATTTTCCGACTGAGGAAATCGGCTTGTGGCCTTCCGGGAGGCGTATCATCGAATTTCGAGCGAATCTGAAATGGCGCCTGGCGTATCCGAATGGACCGATGCCATCTTGTGCCCTCGGGGGGGAACGCCTTCGTTCTTCAGCTTCGAAACCGAGTCCTCAAACTCCGGCATTGGATCCCAAATCAATGAGCCACTTTGCGCCGCTGTGGCATCCGGCTCTGATTCCGGGATCCTGTTGCTCCGCTGTGGATGCCGAGTTCATTCTTAGCTTGGGTATTGCTGAGTGACCTGAAAACCCTGCTGGGTTGATCATCAGCACCCTTTTGCAGAGTCAGTCTGCTTCCGAGTTGGGCGGCTTGTGCGCCTCGGAATTGTTTGATAAGGCCGGAATAGCCCGTGACGTGTCCCCGTGAGCCAAGTCGACTGTTGAGTCGACTCCCGAGCGACATTCGACTTCGGTTGAGTTGGACTCGGTTGAAACCGACTGGTGCCACGACATCGTCTTGTCCGAGATGTCGCATCAGCATTTAATGCGCGCAGCCGGTTGGACAGAGCGCCCGCAGCGCAATGATTTCATCTCGAGTTGCGCACGAAGCGTGCCCGAGACATCCGCCGCTGCTCTGATTTCACACGCTATCCGAGGTGACAGTTCATCATGACTGCGCTCGAATCACGCGGGAAGCGCGCGCGGGACGGAGGCTGACGTAATGTCAGCCGGTCACGTCGCCTGGGATGTCGCGTCGTGGCGAAAAAGGCGCCCGAATCCCGCGGGGTTTCGCGCGCGGGACGGCGGTTACCGAGGCGATTCCCCGCCACGTCGGATGCACGACTGCCAGCGGTTGGACTTCTTCATCTATAAAAGGGTGCGCGGAGTAACCGCGGTTTTCACTTTGCCTTCGTCTTCGTCGCGCCCAAAGCTCTTGCCTCCAAAGCTCCGCCACCGTGCACTTGAGAAAAACTCGCTCGTCGCCGTCACCCATCAGCCGGCGACCATGTCTCGCGCCGTCAACAAGGGCAAGAAGGCCGCTGCCCCCGCTTCCGCCGCCGCCACCGACGTATGGAAGAAAGGGGATTGGATCCCTTCGGTCATCACCGACGAACTTCTCATCGGGTACGCCCGCGTCGGCTTGCTGCCGCCGCGGACCATCAGCAACTGGCGGGCGCCGTACAAGGAGGTGAAGCCCGCTCCACACGAGCATGAGCGGGTGATGCTCGCTCCGTTCGTGGAGCGGGGGTTCAAGCTGCCGCCGCACGACTTCTTGCGCGGGCTGTTGTTCTTCTACGGTCTGCAACTCCACCACCTGAGCCCGAACGGCATTCTGCACATCGCGTGCTTCATCACGTTGTGCGAATGCTACTTGGGGACTCGGCCGCATTGGGGACTTTGGAAGAAACTCTTCACAGTCAAGGCGCAACCCGTCAAGGCCGGCGACCGACTATCCGTTTGCGGGGGAGTCAGCATTCAGGTCAAAGCCGGCTCCAAGTACTTCAAGATGCAATTTCCGGATACCATTCGGAAATGGCAAGACGGGTGGTTCTACTGCCCGGATGAGCGTACTCCGACTGGCCACGAGGGACTCCCCCCATACGTCGAAGATCCTCCTGTGTGGTTGAAGCGCTGGAGCACCAAGCCGTCCAATGAGGAGATGCCCGAAGTCGACCGACTCCTGAGGAGGATCGCAAGACTCCAGGAGAAAGGACTCACGGGCCCGGACATCATTGCTACTTGGCTGATTTGGCGCATCCAGCCCCTTCAAGCCCGGGCGCACCCGATGTGGGAGTACTCGGGCAACCACGACCCGACGAGGATCTCATCCGAAGATCTTTCGGACGACAACTTCCTGGAGGTCTTCAAGACCTTGACGAAAGAAAGAACTGGGCTCACTCGGGCGCCCAAAGGTTCTTCCATTTTCGATCGCCAACCCTGCACCGGATGTAAGTAACTTGTACTCCGAGTCAGGCTCTTGAAATTTATAACTTGCTTGCTTCTAACACCAAGTTTTTCGACGCTGCAGAACTATCTTAACTTCAATTCCATGCCGCCTCTCCCTGAGCAAGACTCGGCTCCGGCAGCGCTGGAAAACGCCGAAGTCGACGAGGAGACCCCCGAGAGCGGCATCCAAATCGACTCGGATTCCGAGTCGGGAGGGCCGTACGAAGCTCGCAAGCGAGGCCGCGAAGACGACGCATCCGGATCTCAGGCCCCGCAGTTGCAGGACGGAGTCGGCTCCAGCGGAGCTGACTGCCAAGCGGGTCCGAACAGCTGCTGCCGGGCCCCACTGCGCAGGCTACGGCTCCTGTTCGAGCCACAGCTGCCAGTCGGGGGGCGCCGGCTCCAGCTCCTGCCCGAGTCGCGCCTCCCAGCCAAGTGGCGCAGGTTACAGACTCCTGCCACCAAGCCGAGTGCGCCTCAATCGGCACTCGCCGGTTCCACCGGGGGCCCGCCCGCCCCGGGGAAGCCGAAGAAGAAAATAATCCCCACTACGACCAGGTACGAGTCCCTGCCTCATGCCCTAGTCGCGGTAGGTTTAGAAGGTATTGAAGTCGGTTTTCTTCTTTTGCAGAGTCCAGAAGAAGCTCTCCGATAAAGGAGACGCTTCATCCGGCACTCCAGCAGCTCCGACTCCAGTCCTGCCGCCAGAGTCAGCTTCTCCGACTCCGGCCGCAGTCGGCTCCAACGCACCGGCGCCAACCACCTCTCCGAAGTCAGCTACGGGTGCCGAACCTCCTACGCCTCCGGCTGCGGCCGCCTCAGCGCACGGCACAACCGTTTGCCACCATGAAACGGAGTCGGCCACGGCTGCCGGGTCCGCCGCGCCTCCGACTGCAGCCATGCCTCCGGCTGCGCCGGAGGCCCCTGAACCGGACGTGCACGCAGGGTCCGCCGAAGCTTCGGCTGAAGATCCTCAGCGCCATCAACTCCCGTAGCGAGGAGACGACGGAGCCGGCAGCTGTAGCCGGAGCCGACTCCTCCGAGCCGGCGAGCGTGCAGGCCGGAGGCCAACTCGTCAACGAGTCACGTCAGCCTCCGGCTCTGACCCCCATCGACTGAGAGTCGGCGCCTGACGTCGTCAAGAGGCCTCGTCCCAGCGCTGCTGTTGCCGAGTTGCAGCACAGGGGGATTTGGCCAGCGCAGAAGAAGCCACGAACCGCGTCGCCGCCCTCAGCTCCAAGCTCAGGATTTCGCCGACGCGGCCAAGTCCTTAGCGGACTCGGCCGAGGTCCTCGAGTCCTCCGTCGGGGTAAGTTGTTCTTCAAACTTTGTTTATTTTCTAACACTGGGGGCACGTTCAGTGCACCCAGTGGGTGTAGCCCCCGAGTCTCCGATCGACTGACTGAGTCGGTGGGAGACTTATGAATTCGGGTACTAACAAAATTTCTTCTTCACCAGGCTGCAATCCGACTGGGCGGAAACGGCCCAGTCCTTATGGAAGGAATGCCTCTTTGGAGAAGGCATTGGAGGAGGAGAAGGCGAGGAGTCGACAGCTCGAAGAAAAGCTCGCCGCCCTTGGAAGTAAGTGTCCGAGTCTTCAACTCCTTTGACTTTAAATTTTCTGCCCTTTCTGACTTTCTTGAGTCGGCAGACGTCGAAGCCGAAAATGCCCGACTTCGGGAAGAGCTGAAAGGCGCGATCCCGCGGGTCAAAGTCATAGAGATGCTCGACGCCAAGGCAGCCGAGTTGGACGCCGAGTTGGGGGAAGCTCGCAAGTTGAAGAAGTCGGCCGCCTCGCTGAAAACGGAGTTCGAAAAGATATCGGCGCAATATGAAAAGGCGCAGTCTTTGAACTCCGAGCTGCAGGGGCAGGTCGACAAATTTTCCCGACTGATGGACGAGTCGCAGAAGCGACACGACGCGGCCATCGTCGACTGGGAAAAGCGTGAGAGGGATCTCATGGCCGAACTCAAAAAGGCCAATGAGACTCTACTCGGTAAGCCCCCGAGTCCTTTGCTTCTTTCTTTTTGCACGCTTCCTTGTCCATTTCCTTAGCAATAATTTGTACCCAGAGGTTTGCCCAGAATTGGAGGAGCGAACCCGGCAGGCGGTGCTCCGACTCCGCGCACTCTCCAACCCAGGATGTCGGTTCTCGACGCACTCTGGACTCCGGAGATGATGGCCGAGTGCGTCGTGACTATGGAGGACCGACTCCTCCAAGTCAAGAGCTTGGTGCAGAACTTTCAAGTCGGCCGCCCAAGGCCTCTGTGCCAAGCTCTGGCCTGGAGAGGAGCCGAGTTCCAGCGTCTTCGCCCTCGCCGACAAGCTCTCACTGGGCCCGGCGGAAGTCGAGGAGTGGAAGGAGTCGGCAGCCCGCTCGGGAGCCGGCATGGCGCTAGCGATGGTGTTGGCGCATCATCCGGACGCGGATGTCGACTGCATTTCTGCTGGCGCCCCTGTCGACGAGGAAGGCCAGTCGGTGAATCCTCTGGAACTTCTTCCCCGAGTCCGTGCCGCTGCCAGCCGGATCGCCAGCTTCACCGACCTGGAGGAGCGCGTAGAAGCGACTCCAGAAGAATAAAAATTCTAATGTAATATCACTCGGTATGCCGAGTAAGAAATTGTAAAGACTTTCGTTATGAATGAAAAATGTCTTTTGGTCCATTTTAATGTTTTGCACAAGTTACTTGACTCGTCCACATTTGTTTTCTTTACGCCGAGTCGGATCCTTTCGCGTGCAGGCCGACCTTTAGCTTTTGCTCTTGCCAACCGGACAGCCGGGTTGCGACTGTAGTTGGGGACGAAGAGTGGGCCTTAGGTACCGTACACGTTTACTTAGACGCTCGTGTAGAAACAAAGTTAGGAGATTCGAAATAACTTATGCCGAGTGAGGAATCACCCAGTGGGTTTCTAGTGGCTTCCGGGTGTTGCCCGAAGTGAAGCCACTCGGTGTTATTAGATGTAGCCCCCGGGGAATTGCCCAAAGGGAACATAACCGGAAAATGAAATTTGAATGAACAAAACATACTTCCCGAGTGCCGCTCGAAGGAAACAAGTATTTATTCATAACGAAACAATGAATTGTTTGAAGTACAAAGTTTAAGTGTAAAAGGGACGCAGCTGTGCAATGTTCCAAGTTCGTTCAGTGATTGAGCCGGTTGCCGGGTCCTCCAGTCGGTACGCGCCGTTGTGAAGCACCTGGTTGACGATGAATGGACCTTCCCACGGCGGAGACAATTTGTGCATGCCAGCTTTGTCTTGGATCAGCCGGAGGACCAGATCTCCTTTGTTGAAGACTCGGCCCCGAACTTGCCGACTGTGATAGCGGCGCAAGTTCTGTTGGTAGATGGCCGAGCGCGAGAGAGCGAGTTCCCGCGCTTCTTCTAAGAGATCGAGGTCGTCTTGTCGCGCCGACTCGGCATCCTTCTCCACATATGCTGCGACTCGCGGGGAGTCATGGAGGATGTCACTCGGCAGACAGCTTCAGCTCCGTAAACCATGAAGAACGGCGTGTAGCCAGTCGACCGGTTTGGGAGTCGTCCTTAAGCTCCAAAGGACAGACGGAAGCTCGTCGATCCAAGAACCGGCTGCCCGCTGCAATGGGACTAACAACCGGGGCTTGATGCCTTGGAGAATTAGGGCGTTGGACCGCTCAACTTGGCCATTGGACTGAGGATGAGCCACAGAGGCATAATCAATCCGGATTCCATGATCCCGACAGAATTGGCGAAAGACTTCAGCGGTGAAGTTCTTGCATTGTCAGTGATGATGTGTGAGGAATTCCGAATCGAAAGATGACTCCCTTCATAAAGTTGACAGCAGTCGGACCATCAAGCTTCATAATTGGCTTCGCTTCAATCCACTTCGTGAACTTGTCCACGGCCACGAGGAGATGAGTGAAACCTCCCCGAGCCGTTTTAAGCGGACCCACCATGTCGAGTCCCCACACAGCAAAAGGCCATGTGATCGGAATGGTCTTGAGCGCGGTAGCCGGCATGTGTGTTTGACGAGCATACCGCTGACACCCTTCGCAAGTTCGGACGAGTTCCTCGGCATCAGCATGGGCGCTGAGCCAGAAGAAACCATGTCGAAAGGCTTTGGCGACCAAGGATCTGGATCGAAGCATGGTGGCCGCAAAGTCCCGAGTGGATTTCCTCCAGCAAGGTTCGTCCTTCTTCTGGCGAAATACAGCGCTGGAAAATTCAGTGGTGCTGCGCTTGTAAAGTTCGCCGTTGATGATAGTGTATGCTCGAGCCCGGCACACGATGCAGCGTGCCTCAGTCGGATCCTCAGGTAGCTCTTTGCTCAAGAGGTACGCGAGGAATGGTTGAGTCCAAGGAGGAATGACTGCCAGGACTTCTTCCTGAGTCGGTTGAGCCGGTTCCAGATGTGACGACCCGGCTTCAGACGACTCGGTAGCCGACTCCATCTTGACGGATGGTTGAAAAAGTTGCTGAAGGAAAGACTCCTGGCGGCACTTTCTCACGAGCAGAGCCGATCCTGGCAAGGGAGTCGGCGGCTTCGTTATCTGCTCGGCGAACATGGTGAAGCTCGAGGCCATCGAAGTGTCCTTCTAGCCGACGCACAGCAGCGCAGTACGCTGCCATGGTTGGATCTTTGGCGTCCCAAGTCTTCATTACTTGTTGCACCACCAGATCCGAGTCACGCGGCAAAGGAGTCGACGAATGCCGAGTGAAACTGCAATGCGTAAGCCATGCAGTAACGCCTCGTATTCTGCGACGTTGTTGGAGGCGGCGAAGTGAATCTGCAACACGTAATTCAACTTGTCGCCTTTGGGGGAGATTAGCACGACTCCAGCCCCCGTGCCCGCAAGCATCTTCGAACCGTCGAAGTACATGACCCAGTGCTCAAGGTGCACCTGAGTCGGAAGGGACTGGCTCTCAGTCCACTCGACGATGAAGTCTGCAAAGCTTGCGACTTGATGGCCTTGCGGGGCTCGTAGCTGATGTCATGCGGCATGAGCTCTATCGCCCACTTAGCGACTCGGCCCGTGGCCTCCCGATTGTTGATAATATCAGACAATGGGGCATGACTGACCACGGTGACCGAGTGGGCTTGGAAATAATGCACCAGCTTCCGAGTCGCTAGAAACACGCCGTAGACTAGCTTCTGGTAGTGCGGGTAGCGCTGCTTTGACTCGGAAAGTACTTCGCTGATGTAGTAGACGGGTCGCTGTACCTTCTGGATTCGGCCTTCTTCTGCACGTTCCACCACTAAGACAACGCTGACCACTTGATTGGTGGCCGCGATGTAAAGCAGCATGGGTTCTCCCTCCATGGGTGCAGCGAGAACCGGAGGTGTCGACAGAAGACGCTTGAGATCTTCGAAGGCTTGCTGAGCTTCACTCGTCCACTCGAAGGAGTCGGACTTCTTGAGAAGTCGGTAAAAAGGCAAAGCCTTCTCACCGAGTCGGGCTATGAACCGACTTAGGGCGGCTACGCACCCGGTTAAGCGTTGAACATCCTTCAAGTTCTTCGGCTTGCCCATCTTGATGATGGCATCAAGCTTGTCCGGGTTCGCTTCGATTCCTCGCTCGGAAACGATGAAGCCGAGTAGCTTGCCAGCCGGAACTCCGAAGACACACTTCTCCGGGTTAAGCCTCATGTCGTACCTCCTGAGATTGGCGAAAGTTTCAGCCAAGTCGGTCAAGAGGTCCGCAGTCTTCTTTGTCTTTATCACGATGTCATCGACATAAGCCTGGACATTTCTGCCTATCTGGTCGTGCAAACACTTTTGCATACAACGTTGATATGTCGCGCCAGCATTCTTTTAAACCAAAAGGCATTGTGATGTAACAAAAAGCCCCAAATGGGGTGATGAAAGAAGTTTTTATTTGATCCGACTCTTTCATTTTGATCTGGTGGTAGCCTGAATAGGCATCCAGAAAACATAAACGTTCGCACCCGGCTGTGGAGTCAACAACCTGATCCACTCGGGGTAAGGCGAACGGGTCCTTGGGGCATGCTTTATTTAAGGACGTGTAGTCCACACACATGCGCCAAGTTTTATTTTTCTTAAGAACCAGGACCGGGTTTGCCAACCAGTCCGGGTGAAAAACTTCCTTGATGAACCCGGCTGCGAAGGAGTCGGGCGATTTCTTCTCCGATTGCCTTGCGCCGGTCTTCAGCGAAGCGGCGGAGAGACTGCTTCACCGGTCTTGCATCCTTGGCGACGTTGAGGGAGTGCTCGGCGAACTTCCTTGGAACACCCGGCATGTCAGAGGGCTTCCATGCGAAGATGTTCCAGTTCTCACGAAGGAAGTCGACGAGCGCGCCTTCCTATTTGGCCTCGAGGTCGGTCCCGATTTGGACCGTCTTGGACGGGTCCTCGGGATGGACCTGGACACGCTTTGTGTCCTTGGCCGACTGGAAGGTGGACTCGGTTGCCGCCTTCTTGCTTGGTGGAGGTTGGTCCGAGTCGGCGGAAGCTTGAATGCTCTCCAGCTCCTGTGCCGCGATCAGGGACTCGGCGATGTCTGCGCTGGCGAGATCGCACTCATTAGAGCGCTCAAAATCGCCAGCGATGGTGATGACGCCTTTTGGACCCGGCATCTTCAGCTTCAGGTAGGTGTAACACGGCCTTGCCATGAACTTGGCATAAGCCGGCCGGCCGAAGATCGCATGATATGCGCTTTTAAAGCCGACTACCTCGAAGGTCAATATCTCGACCCGGAAGTTGTTTGGCTCGCCAAACACAACTTCCAGGGAGATTTGACCCAGAGGCTTCGCACACTTCCCAGGCACAATCCCATGAAAGGAAGTGTTACTGGGACGAAGCTGGGTCTCCGGGACCTGCATCTTCTTCAGGGTGTCCATGAAGATGATGTTGATGCTGGAGCCACCGTCCATAAGGACCTTGCGAAGTTTGAATCCGCCGACTTGCGGATCCACCACCAGGGGATGTTTGCCCGGGTGGGGGACTCGATCCGGGTGATCGAGTCGGCTGAACCCGACTGGAACTTCGGACCAGTCGAGCCATTGAGGGACAGCCGGTGCCGTCGCGTTAACTTCGCGACAACGCAGCTTCCGACCTCTTTTGGAGTCGGATCCCTGGAAGATCATGAGTACCCCCCTTTGAGGGGGATACTGCGCAGCACCACCGTCTGCGGCAGGGCCTCCTGCTCCACCGTCTTCCGGCTCAGGCTGCTTTTCTTCCCGGATTCGCTGCAGGAAGCTGCAATCCCAGGGTCGAATGTCCCGCCTGATAGTTGGCGGTGCTGTGGAATGAGCAGGGTCGGTCGAGGATTTCCTCGAAGGTGAGTTTCGGCGCCTTGCGCTGCTGCCAAGGGCGCTCCTTCTTCTGGCCAGCGTCGCCACGCTGGGGGCCACGCTCAGCGGCCGCAACCAGGTCGGCTCCGCTGACTCCGTCTCCGCCACCTGCCTTTCGCTTCGGGGGGCGGTTGTCCGCATGCTTCCGACCTGAATCGGCACGGGACTTTTCCGGCTCGAAGACTCGGCTTTTGCTTTGCCTTTGTCTTCGTACCGCATCGCCTCTTCACCCGTCGCGTATTTGCTGGCGACTTCCATGAGTCGGCCCATGGTCTGAATGTTAGACCGGACCAACTTGTGTTTGAGGAGTTCGTATTTAACTTCCTGGGAAAAGGCCTGGATGGCCTGCATCTCGGTGACATCCTCGATCGAGTTGCGTAGCCGGGTCCAGCGTTGGATGTAATCGTGGACCGACTCGCCCTTCTCCTGGACGCAGAGCCACAGGTCTTGGGCGTTCCCAGGGCGCTTAGACGTGCCCTCAAAGTTCTTGATGAAGGCCTCTTGGAGGTCCCTCCAGTCGTAGATGCTATCTTCGGGCAGGCTGTTCAAAGCATGCCCGAGCCGACCCTTCCAGCATCAGGGGTAAGCTTCGGAGGGCGACGCGCTCGTTGCCTCCTCCTATGTTGCAAGCGACTAAGTAGTCGGCAAGCCAAGTTTCTGGCTTGGCTGTGCCGTCATATTTGTCAATGCCGCTGGCAATTCGGAATCGATCCGGGAACGGCTCGCCCTCGAATCCGCCCTGCTGAAGCAAAGCGGACCAGTGGAGGCAGAGCCACCCGGCTGGTTGACTTCGCCAGCACGTCGCTCAGCCCGTTGCCGGGCTGCCCGTCGTCCCTCGATGTCATCTCGAGCATCGCGGGCGTCGTTTGCTCGAAGGGAGCCAGCTTGTCGCCGCTCAGCCTGGAGCCGGTTAATCTCCTGACGAGCGTCAGGCCGATTGGTAGACCGACTCGGCTGCAACGAGCCGACGGTTACTGGGTGACTCGGGCCTGCCGACGGCCGACTCCGAGTCGCTTGAGAGGCCAGTCGGTTGCTGACCGACCCGGCCTCATTTTGCTGCTGTTCCACCGCCGTCTTCATCAAGGTGACGACTCAGTGGTGGATCTCTGCCGCGGGGCCATCTGCCGGGGGCGGCAGTGAGTCGGCCAGCGCAGCAGCCGCAAAAAGGTTTTGAGCCGGTGTCTGGTAGACAGCGACTCCATCCTGTTCTCGCCCGAAGAGTGGGGCCCGAGTGGCCCGGCTTCTCCGGGCAGCCAAAGAAGTTCGCCGGTTCACGCGACTGCGCGAACCGTGAGGATCATTCGGTTGCCATTCTCGCTGTTCGAAGGCTGCACGCTCTTGATCGAGGTGCTCTCGTTCAGCGAGAAGAGCTCGCCGAGAGGCCTCCAAGGCCCTCTCAGCCTCCGTCTGTCCATTGATGGGCGTATGCAGGTGCTCGAGTGCTGCCCTAGCCGCTGCAGCAGACGTACCAGCGGCATCCGTAGCACCGTCGCCAACCACATACACCTCTACCGAGGCGGTGTGGCTGTGCGAACTCTCATCCCCATCGGATTCAGCATCCAGAAGGGGGAGAAGAGATTCGGCGCCCACCATGGCGACGAACTGGGAGTATCCCTTGCCCTTGCCCGGAGCAGGAGGAGATCCGAGCCGGAGCTCAGTCTTCACTTCCTCCACGGGGCAGAGACGCAATTGGCCGAAGGCGTCGGCCATGAAGCGAAGGCTGCCGAAGATGAATTCTGAGCCTTCGGGATGTGCCATGAACGGCATCTTGCCGATGACGAGCTTGTCGCCAGCCGTGGGAGAAGATCCCGCCTGGATCATGGCTCCAATGCACGCGACCCCTACCTGGCGCGCCAACTGTCGCGGGGTGTTCGCAGCAGTATCCATTTGTAGTAGGATTGTCGGGAATGCGTATATGGAAAATCTAGGCGGTGTACACAAGAACTTTACCCAGGTTCAGGCTCTCCAAGGATGGAGATAATACCCTACTCCTGCTGAATGTATTTGGTGATCTTGCGTGAAAAAGAGAGAGTACAAGAGACTGAGGATGACGCTAGTAAGCCTGGAGATCAGAGAATGTAGAGTCTAGCCCCCTTCTGCATGGAGGGCTCGGCCTTATATAGGCCTATACATTAGCCGACTCGGTCACTCGGCTGAGCTACGGTTACTGTCCTAATTAACTAATATTTACATCTGGTAACCGTCCGAGTAACGCCAGTCTTCATGCCGGTTGAAACGTATGCCTTGATGAGTTGTAACGCCTGTCTTAATGGCACCCGGACGTTGTACCGTTGCAGGCCTTTCTTGGGCCTTCATCCGAGTGGGCCTCCGCAAGGTTGTTGGGCCGACTCACGATGTTGGGCCTACCCGGTTGGGCTCCCCTCGTCAGTTAGGGTGGGTCTTAGGATTTTTTAGAGATTTTGCGAGGATTTATGGAGACGCGGAATAGCACGAAGGATGGTAAAAGGATCATTGGTTAATCAGAAGAGAGATAAAAAGGAACAGATATTTTATATCCTGGCATGGTAACACGGTAAAAGTGAACAAGATATTTATATGACCTGTGGTAAGTAGAGAGAGAGAAGCCAGGGTGGTTAGGGTTTTTCTGAGAAGGATAAATTAGGGTTTGGAGTGTATGTCCACATACACTTGAATATTTTAGCATATATAGGGTTTGTATTTGGATGGGAAGGGCATGCGAAGTTATGGTGAGCTGCGATTTGATTTCTGCCACTGATACGTGCATATATACATGCATGAGGTTTGACGACAGGGGGGAGACCGGGAGTGCCGAGGATTAGGGTTTGCATATGTGCGTACACATAAAGGCAGTATATATGTGCACATACTTGTGATAGGACATGGCGGAGCAGATGGCAAAATTTCAAGTCATTCGGAAAGGGTTCATGACATATATATGTTTAAATTTCGCAGAAGTACTGTGTGGGCATTTAGCGGCAGATGTTGGTATAGGTGGCATCGGCTAAGCAAAAGGGAAGGAGATGCCGAAGGGGTGTTCATGGCGGAAATGCAAAACGTAGGGAGACAAGGTGCAGGGCAAGGTTTGAATACCTTGCAGGTCAGAGTTTCGACAAAGCAGAGGGTAGGAGCAATGGGAACAGTGGTGGAAGATTTTGGTTGTCTCACTTTAGGGTTTTGCAGAAGCTTGATTTGAATAAAAGTTTTATTATGGTGTATCTTAACTGGCATTATTAGCAAAAAGTTTTTGTTAGTCCTAATTTTGGGTTTCGGAAGTTAGGGTGTTACAACATCCTTCCCGTTGGCAAGTTCACCATCCGTGGCTTCAAAATTATGGTCGAGGTAGTGGTTGAGTTCTGCAATAGGATCCCAGTTGGTGGTGGACAACTGAGTTGATGTGGAACTGGTATCCTGGGGCTTGTTCCTTTTCCATAGATGTGCCGTCGCGCTTCCCTTACTATGCCGTGTCTCTTCTAACCTCGTGCCACCCGAGACACCGTGCTTGTCGCTGTACAAGCAAAAGACTCGAAAGAGTTCCTGTTTCACATATTCAAAAGCTTCAGAATAGTCCAATCCGATTGCCTCACCTATTCCATCCATAGCTTCTTGCAAAGCTTGTAACTTCCTGCGGGGATCGAAAATGGTGGCAAAGCAATATGCGTGCGATATGGATTCAAAGTATTTAATGAATTTCTTCTCCATTGGTGCAACAACATGTCTTAAATATTGATGGTTCTTATATTGTTTAATGATTCCCCCATTAGCCAAATATACTCTATAACTAGATAGGAGGTAGGATAGTAAACACCTGATAGAATTTTACTTGATTTATAGAAAGGCTTTAAGAAAACACGAAATTCATTAGCAATTGTCCAATCAGTGGGTGTAAGCACGATACCTCCATCTTCAGAATTGGCATTAACAAAGATAGTCAACAGATTTTCGTATCCCTCTAGTTTCTTTAGCATCATATACATCGAGTTCCACCTCATCTTCATGTCAAGATTGAATTTTCTTGGTTTCACTCCTTGAGCAATGCAATGCTTCTTGAAGTTCCCTGACACTACTGTAGAACTTGAGAGATAACGAATAGTGGCACGTATATTGTTCAAATATAACCCAATTACTTGCATACCATCTTGCACAATAAGATTGATGATGTGACAAACGCACCTCTGGTGGACAACATAACCACCAATGTATGACCGCAGGTGGGGGGTGAGGATTTTCATAGCCTTCATATTCGACGAAGCATTATCAAGTGTAATAGAAAACATCCTATCTTGAATATTAAATTCAGTAATTATGTGTAATATGCGCTCAGCAATGGCCTCACCGGTGTGTGCCTCGTCGATCAACTTAAACCCAATTACCCTCTTATTTAAATTACATTCACCATCTATATAGTGGGCAACAACACTAAGACACGAAGTTCTCTAATGAGAGGAAGTCCAAATATCAGAAGTTAATGCAAAAGAAAAGCTAACACTTTCGAAAGTTTTTTTAGTGCCGTTAGCTCCTTATTGTAGATCGCTATAATATCATTTTTGGTTGTTCGTCTACTGGAATGCTGGTACTGTGGACAGAAGCCCCGTTGTATCATTCGCTCAAAATTATTGCTCTCGCCCATCCTAATATGCAAATCTTCCGATACTATATAACGTGCTATTTCGTCTCTAGCTACTTGGGGTTGGTAGAACCAATTACTTACAGAGCCGTCAGATGCATAGCTCAGCTAGGTCTGTATCCCTCCTCCTTGGGTCTGCCCCAATTTTTGCAGGCACTTCTTGACGTGCCAGTTGAGATGCCCCGTCCCATTAGCCGAACCTGCAGTAAATTCTTTATGACAATAATTGCATGTCGCACTTACTAATCTTACACTGTCTTGCATTGCAATCCTCCCTGTCATGTGGGCCCAGCATGCCGCCTTCGTACTTCTCGAGGAGCCACTGACGTCTTCGGCGGCAATTGTAGGCACGAAGCTAGGGGTAGCATGCGGTGGGCTTTCCTCGGCTCCGGCGTCTTCATAGCCCTTAAGACCGTCCATGTGCCTGGTCTTCCATGCCGTAGTCTCCCATACTGGGGGAGAGTAGGCGAGGATTGACCTCATTGTCCCCCATTGGAGGAACATGGTGCGGCGGCATCATGCCGCCAAGTGAGAATCGACCCCGTTGTGATGCCGTAGGAGGAATGGGAGGGCGACGTTGGCGTGCCACCTCCGCCTTCTTCGTCTTTCCACGAGAGAACATGGTGAGAAAATGAGAAGAACTATAAAAGATTTATGTGCTCTTTCCTCTTTGTGCTCCCTGGAAATCTTCTTATATAGACTCACCCCTGCCTATTTATCCCCGAGTCTGACGCGCCCTCTCTCCCCTAATCCCCTATCCCTTCTCTCAAAAAACTGCCCCCTCCCCCCTGCGCAGGCCCCCAGTCCCATCTCCCCATCCCTCTGTAATACCCAAATTAGACGATTAGAGTTTTCCTCGCATTCATGCATACATATCATCATATTCATGCATTTAAACACCCACCTTGTTTAAACTAAAATGAGACATGACTGTATTTTATAGAATATGTGCATATCTCATCCCCGGTGGAGATTATTACGACACCAATCAACTTATTCGGGTCAGAAAAAAAAACATCAGAATTAGCAATGTCACGTGCGGTGAGTTAGCACCCTCTAACTAGTACCGACACCTACTTGTATCCCTTCCCGAGCCATCCCCCAAGTTGTTACTAAACTGCTAGCCCGATCGAAGTATTCCACTCCAAACCCTAAACGTGACAGACCTAGGGCTGAAAGATTGTGGGAGCTCTGGTAGGTGAAGAATCCCCAACTTTCATAAATAGCTTCGAAGGTGAAAACCCTAGCTACCGGCCAAATTTCAGAATTTTTGAAGATGAGTAAAACCTAGTTGCAAATTAAACTCCGGATTAGGGCAAAACTAGGGTTGAACTAGAACCCAGGTCAAATTAGCTCCAAACCAGTTCAATTTTCTACAGTAGGTTTCTTAAAATGTTGGGAAGACCCTGTAAAAATTTCAGAATTTTTAGAGTAAAATTTGTACATAAAATGACGCCGGGAACAGCGCTGGTATTTAAAAAAATCAAAAGGAGCAGAGAACCCTAACTAACTCGGGCCGAAAGCCCGCTCGGCCAGCCCATCTAACCGGCCCGCAACCAATCCCGCCTCCCCCTTTCCTCATTCCCGTTTTCTCCCCTGGAAAGCGTCCCCGAGGGCAATCCCGCCTTCTCCCCTCACCTGCCGACCGGGACCCACCCGTCAGCACTCATCTCCCACGTCGCCGGTGCGGGATGGCTGCCGTGGGCGGCGCCCCTCGGTTCCCACCTCCCGGTCCAGACCGCCGCCCCCTATTTAATGCCGTCCCGACCGCCCGCTCCCTTGGTCCGAACCCCAGCTCCTCCCCCCCCCAAAAACCCTAGAGCTCCCCCGCGCGCCGCCGTTTCTTCCCCGAGGCCGGTGGTTGCTCCGGCGAGCAATTGCCGAGCCCCCGGTGAGCCTTTCGCCCCCTTCTCCTCTCCCCGAGGCTCCCCTCCACCTTGCTAACCTCCTCCCCTCCTTATCCCTCGCAGATTTGGACCGGAGCACCCTCGCCGACGGCAACCGCGCACCACCGCCGCCTCCGACCGCCGCAAGATCGCCTCCGCGTTTCTCTGCTCCCCCTCGGTGGTGTACCTCCCTCCAGGTGAGCTGCGGCTGCCGTGCCGCCCCTTTCCTTGGGCTCGCCGGGCTTAGGGCACCACCGGAGCACCTCCGGTGAACTTCCGGTGAGGGCGCCGCCCATCTCCACTGCGCAAGAGAGAGAGAGAAGAGTGTAGGGAGTGACGTGGCGGGTTTTGGTTGGCTGAGGGGTTCTCCACCGGATGACAGGCAGGTCCCACTTGTCAGTAGGGCAGGGTTATGAGGAAAGATTAGGGGGAAAACTTCCCGGGTGGATCTAGTGGTTTGGTTCTGTAGAGAGAGAGAGAGGGGGGTTGGTTCGGGTGGCTTTAGCAATTAGATTTTCGTACAGTAGGGTTAGGGTTTCGATTAAAAATGCGATGAATTTCAAACGGCGATATCTTTTGATCTGTAGCTCGGATTTTAGCAAACTTGGACTTTCTGGAAACCTTAGGAAATTTCCTACACTTTGGCTGAAACAAAAATCTAATTTGAGCAATTGCACTACAGCCCAATTTGAACTCAAGATAGTCCATCCCTTTTCGAGCGTTGTTCTTCGATAAGTCGTATCTCGATGGTAGTAGCTCCAAATCGAGTGCTTTCAGTCGCGTTAGGTTCATATTGTCGAGTATTCTCATAACTTACATATTTCATAGCAAGACCAATTACTGAGAGTAACAATTTTCTCACCCAACGACGACTATAAAAGTTAACATAACATGCATTTAGGGTAGGACCCGGAGTTAAGTTGTACATAGGTCACCCGATAAGGCGTTCGTTAGCCCCATTCGTCGCAAATCGGCACAAACCCTAATTTGATGATCGAAACTCTAACCTGCGCGATTCTAATTACTTTGAACACATAGCTTAGGTCACTCTTCACTATACCAACCTATTGAACATATTCGCCATGCCCCGCCACTAGCGGCGCCACACTAACGCATCGAAACCCCTTAACCTGGCATGCATGCATGATTAGGGTTCCCCCGTAACTTCGACAAGTTAGCCTAACACCATGCACGTAGTCATAACTTCTCGACACACACTGTACACCTTAGGCACATGCAGCTCGCACCTTGCATACATGCATATAATTAGGGTTACAAGTTTACTTCCACTAGGTTAGCCGGAGCAATGCTCGCCTTAGTAAGACCCTGACACCACTAACATATCCTAGAAACCCTTTTACTAGCACTGGCATCATGTCTCGTGCCTGCCTACACTACTAGGATAACACCCTAGTCCCTACTCACGTCACCTAAGAAGTTGTCGTAACACCAAACCCCTAATATCCCTAGGATTGCCTCATCTTAGTCATACATGTTTATCATCACCTACCATACATACATGCTGAATCTTAATTTTCCCTTTTACCGTTCTTTTCCGGTTCTCCGTATTATTTATAAAAGAGCCCGAAGAAGGAGGCCACCCGGCTCACGACCTCACGCAAGATCAGGAATCCTACGGCCAAGGCAAGCAGAGCTTGTTGCATCCTTGCATTGTTATTTATATACTTTACTTGATTATATGTTTGTGTGTGGATCACTGTTTGGAATGTGTACTTCGCTTCAGTAAACTAGCATGTTAGGATGTGTCGTTTGTTGTGTCCAGCGATGGCTGAGAATTAATCCGGTGCTTCTGCTAACTTGAACCTAATAATGTGAGATGTGAGAGCCGAGGGTGTGCTCGATGGATTCGGTTGGTAGGTTCTATCATCCTGAGGAGATGCCGCTCGACGAATATGGTTGGTAGGTTCTACCATCCTGAGGTGATTCCGTTCGACGGATACGGTTGATAGGTTCTACCATCCTGAGGTGATTCCATCGTACCACTCCCTTATCACCGCGTGGACGTTAGCGGAAATCTCCGCCATGGACGTTGCGTATGGTGAGCCTCGATCACGTGGAGATTAGCTACCTCCGGGTGATGAGCACTGGTTATTTCCATGGGGATGTATTTGCCGGTAACGATCCGAGAGATTTAGAGAATGTGTGTCATAGTGGCTAGTGTCAATGTGCGATGTGGACTGTCCCAAGTGAGTGGGAAGTGGCAAGTGAGTGCCGTGTGGTCTATCCATCGAGGTGTCTAATTGGCAAGTGAGTGTCTCTATACCCATCCAGTGTCAATATTGTGGTCTAGGTTGTCCCAAGTGAGTAGGAAATGGCAAGTGAGTGTCTCTATATTCATTCGTGAATTTTAAGCTATGATTTATTATCTATGGTTGACCTCCTTTTCTGTCAATGAGTTATTTGTATACTTGTACCCTTCTAGCTTGAGTTAGGTCATGTTTAATTGCTGCTATACTAGTATGTGTAGGACATTTAATCAAGCACGGATAAGTCTTGCGAGTACGTTCGTACTCACCCAGGTTACTCCTGGAGCTTGCAGGTGAGCCGGTGGTCGAAGATTACTTTGACGATGCTTAAACTTGGTTTCCTCGGTAGTGTTCGAACAATGGGATAGTTGGTGTTTTGTTCAGCGGTCACTGTGCCGCTGTGGGACTCACTTATTTTGTTTCCGCTGTTGTTAAGTTTCTCCGTACTCGGATATGTTTCCGGTGAAAACCGACTGATGTAATATGTTGTCCCATCGTGGACTGGTATTAGTAATATCGTAATGTAGAGCTTTGTGATGATATCCGAGTTGTTAAATTTAGGCTGCCCCTGCACAATGCGTGAATGGTATGAAGTGTATGGGTATGCCGTGAAGGATCGAGGCCGTACCATTTTCTACTAAGTCGAGCAGGTGTTGGTTGAGTGACCCGCTGGCTGAGATGCTGTGCCAGCCAGGCAGGGTGTGGGCGTTCTACCGGGCTTTCGAGCGACCCACTAGCTTCCGAGCTAGGTTAGGGTGTGGGTAGAATTGCCGGGCTCCTCCGACCTTGCTTGTCGTGGTAGGATTCGGGAACGGCTCTGACTCTTCACCGGATTACGGAATCGTATGTGGTTTTGGGAAGATTGGTCGCTTCCGGCCGGCTCGCACGTGGCGGGTGTCGGATCGCTCTACCTTGGTGCGTACGGCGCAGGTACCGTGCCACCGGGCGGACGAGTCCTTCGGTCCTTGGCATCTTCGCGTTCCCCTAATCATATGCAATTCCGGGTCCGTGACACCCTCTCCCTCCCGTGCCTGCCCATCTCTCTCCCTCCAGTGCCCGCGCGCAGGCCACCCCGTGGCCCCCTGTCCCATCTCTCTTACTCCCGTGCCCGCGTGCAGGAGGCACCGCGGCAGGCCCCCCGCTCTCCCTCCCAAGTCCCACCGCGCCCCCTCAGCCCGGTCCCTCCCCGTCCCGCTGCCACCCGGCCCCCTGCTCGCCCCCCTCTCTCTCCCTGCCATGCGTCTGGTCCCCCATCTCCCTCCCGCCACGTCCCCCGCTCTCCCTCCCGCCGCGCCCCGTCCGGCCCGGTGCCCCCCGCCCCCGGCTGCCTGGGCCACCGTGCCGCCGTGTCGCCCGGGGCATCCTCGTGTCGTGCCGTGCCGCCCGCTGGGCCCAGATTTCAGGCCCGGCACGGCCTGGCTGTTCGGGCCGTGCCAGCCTGGCCCGTTTTGGTCCGTGCCGTGCCAGGCCGTGGGCCGTGCCATGCCGGCCAAGTCTCGGGCTGGCCCGAAAAAGCACGGCCCGGCTCCCAGCTTTACTCACGGGTGAGGAGTCATGCTCGCGATATAAATTCTTCAGCGATTCAATTCGGGGTAAAATGTCTAAATTACCCCTGCTAATCAACGGTGGATCCGATTTAATACTACTTCCAAGCAGCAGTAAAATACACCGTAAATAACCTCTTATTTTAAAGAAAGAGGGAGAAAATTGCAACGGTATAACAGCCCACGAGGAGAAAATTTTAAGGCTTGCAAGCAAAAGTAACCAAGGGAGTAGCATCAAGACTGAAGACAGTCGCCTCATCATTTCTCTTTACCGTAATTAAATCTTCGCCAGCGATAGATTCTATGATCTCTTTTGTTATCTTTCTCTTGTCAAAGAGGTCAGAAACACAGACCCACAACCTCAAGTCAAAGTGGGTTTTCACCCTTGTATCATTGTAGATGAATTGAGCCAAGGTAGTCTTCCCCACCCCGCCAATTCCACCAAGACAGAAACATGGCCGGTGCAGCTTGTCTCGGTGGAAACAGCTAGTCCACCGCTGCTACTCTCCTTTTAGTCGCTTAGCTCTGGATTTAGATGCGACTGCCGTGCCTAGTGCTGCTCTCTTTCCAGCAGCCCTTGCAGATCTACTACCCCTGGTGAGTGGGACACCCAATAGCCCTTATCACCTACCTGATCACATTCGTTGTCACGTCCAATCGTCACAGCCAGCTCTCAATCACTAGATCTCGTTCTTCGTCACGACCGAATACTTCAGGCATGCCTATGACTGAACTTATCTCTAGCATGAGTGGCTTGCCAAGCTGCGAGGCTCAACATTAAGAACCATAAAATTGAGAACTCCCTCTATGTCAAGCACAACCTTGTCGAGATTACTCCGAGCCTCTTTCACTCTTGTTTTGTTACCGCTGATCCAAATCTTGAAAACATTAAATGAGGAAGAAACGAGTTGACCTGGCCTGCTTTAGCTGCGGTCTTCCATCTTCCGACGCAGCACCTGGTCATCAAACTCGCGGAGAAGGTCCTCGGTGTCGTAGGTGGTGTCCTTGAGCTGCTAGAGCAGCACCACCAGGTTCTTGTTCTTGAACCTGCCCCGCTCGGCGCGATCGATGAGGAGGTGAGCTTTGGGCAAGCTGTTCTGGCTGCGGGACAGGTCGTTGCTCAGCTGGATCGCTTCAAAGAAGCTGGCCCGACCGAGATGATCCATTGCATGGCCTCCATGTGCGCCGTCCTCCTCCCCTTCCTGGATCTGGCTAGTCCTGCTTGTGACGGTCAAACAATAGAGATTGATCACTGTGTGAACGTCGGCTGCATGAGAGAAAGGGGATATTTGTTGGTGTCGTAGCTACGGGATTAGGCAGTACACTTAGGCACCCTCGATTGGTTATACTGACCTCCGGGAGTACCAGTGGAATACGAGCAAGTATGTTGTCCGTCGAGGTGAGGCGTGCGGGATGCACGACTGGCGAGACGGAATGTAAAACACTCGTGTCGAGGATAAATGGAAACTCTCGTGTCGGGGTGAAGTGAAAACCCTCGTATTGATTTCAAGAATTACAGTTTATGCGAGGAGAAATGGATCCCCTCTCTCTACCCCTGTGGGGGGTATTTATAGGGTTCGGGAGTAGAAAGGGTGAGATTACAATTATGCCCTTCGGACGACCATGCACCCTCAAGGGCATTCTGGTCTTTTTACAAGAATCTTTATGGAATATTCAAATGCTCTGATATCCTAATACTCGCTACCATGACGATGTGTTGTCCTTGGCGCCGGAACGAAACGCAACCCTGATGTCTGCCGGACACGGGGCGTAGCCCCGACGTCCGCCGGGATGCGATGACGTCAGGCACAACGTGTCGACACGACGAGGGGGACCTTGACGTCGTCAAGGAGAAGCCCGTCAGTTCGGGGTAGCGTGGGGACCCTTCTCCCAACAGTTGGCAGGTAGGGATCAATAACTGAGGAGAGCACCTTGTTCTTCTATATATGCACATGGTACGTGGGCCTCAGTCATGGATGGACTCAGTGGGAACTCGAACGTGCAGCGAAGTTTCTTTGTTATGTCTGCACGCGTAGTTTTGTTTGCCAACGTGAATGACTGGCATTGAAGACCTGTAAGGGCACAAAAGTTTCTCACACATAACTTACCTTCTGCTATGATATATCAAGATAATGGAGATGATTTCTTTTCCAAACCGGGCTTTCCCTCTTTCCATCTACTATATACTAAAAGCAGAATACAATAGAAAAAATAGAGAAAGACCAGAAATTCCCATAAAAAATAAAATATCCGACCGTTAATCTGGTGGATTCCTTTTTATTATTAGTAGACCACAATCGATAAATCTTCATAACTGTACCTAAACGGATCATAGCCAATAGATCTCCATAACTATACATAAACTGATCACAGCCGATAGATCTTCATAACTGCACCACAGCCGATAGATCTTCATAACTGTACCTAAACAGATCACGACCGATAGATCTTCATAACTGTACCTAAATAGACGGCTCGGTATAACGACTATCGCGATTTGAACTTTTATTTCATATACTGATCTAATATTAGGCCGGCTTGCGATTTGAACTTTTATTTCCCATACTGATCTAATATCACATGTACAGGTAAAAGATAAAGATAATTAAAAACGTTCTCATATAATTAGTATTGATCTAATATCACGCGTACAGTTAAAAAATGATATTTGGAAACATTTTCCGCACAATTAGTATTGATCTAATATCACACGTACAGGTAAAATAATAAAGATAATTAAACATAACATCCGATAGATCATCATAACTGTACTTAAATAGCCAGCTCAGTATAGGCCGACTCACGATTTAAAATTTTATTTCCCATACTTATCTAATATCACGCGTACGGGGTAAAAAACAAAGATATGTAAAAACGTTTACTATGCAATTAGTACTGATTTAATATCACACGTACAATAAAAAAAATAAAGATGATTAAAAGTTTCCCGTGCAATTGGTGTTGATCTAATATCACGCGTATAGGTAAAACAATAAAGATAATTAAATAGATCATATCCGATAGATCATCATAACTGTACCTATATAGATGACTCAGTACAATGACTAGCAGGCCGGTTCGTAATTTGAACTTTTATTTTCCGTATTGATCTAATATCACACGTACAGATAAAAAAATAAATATAACTAAAAATGTTTTCCCGTGCAATTACGCGGGACACCATGCTAGTTACTTAAAACAGAAATAACCAGTCTTACAAGCATATAAGGAGAATGAAAGGAGAAAAACGAGTTCGACACACAAATAGAAAACTCACATTTTGCAGTATATCTCGACGGAACTATGGGGCAAACACCTATTAGCACCTAGTCATAACCAGCTAAACAGACACACCACAGTCTAGACAAAACAAACATCCACAGAAATGGAGATGATTGAAATAGCAAATGGGATCAGGCCGGCAAACATCTTACAAGATCGCAGTCTTTCAGGCTTGGACTCCTTTCACTGGAGATGCGAGAAACCATTGAGGCTCCTTGGAGGATACACCGAGAAGGAGGCTATGCTACGCGAACCGATCGTATCTTCTTCTCAGCATTGTAGCAGCCTGTCTGAAGAAAACATACATGATGACTTTGACTTCTCATGTACTGTTAGTAAATAGTAATACTTGCTTTTTTTTTATAGGTACACACGAGAAAGCACACCTTTTTTTCACTAGAAGGAGAGAATTACAGGCTGGAGACAACACCGTACAACACAACGCACTATCCAATCCTCGCAGCAACTCCACGGAATTCCACTTTGCAGCCTCTATCATGATCGCATCAAGAAGTGCGGCCAGTGACTGGGACTCCTCCCGAGAAATCCTAGCATTCCTTTCCAATCACATAGAACGTAGCACCAGAAGCAGGAGAGAGCCTGCTCTGCCTGCCCTCCGTCCCTGCCGACAGTGTTTGTTTAAGTATCGTACATCTGCATTCTGCAGCATGTGGGAGCTCAGCTCAGGCAAAGAATCGAGAAGACGGTAGTTAATTGTAAATAAAATTTCATAAAAACTGTAAAGAAAATAGGGAGAAAAATTTGGAGTGGCGCACCAGTTCCATGAGAGGGCTGCTCGTGTTCATAAGCCTGTACATTATCCATTTGCGAATTACAAAGATCCATAGACGACTGGAGAAAATTGAAGCTTTGAAAGCAGATGTTAACAAACGGAGTAGGTTGTACATAACGAACTCACCTCCTCGTTTGCCCTCCCCCCCCGCTTTGCCCGTCACTTGTGCAGATCATCTGGACTTCCAGAGGATGTCCCTGTCTGCCATCTGGAATTGCGGCATTCCGCCGAACAGTTTGCGGGCACGCCCTCTACAGGTTCAGATTCTGCAAGTCACACAGTCACAAAAACTCGCATTCGATTCACGAACAACAAGAGCAGAATTAATTATGAGTGGTCACTGCACTCTGCTGACATTCTCACTGAGGTATACAACATAGTTATGAAAATTATTCTATTTGAAAGTTAATTATGAATTATTATTTAAGTTAGCTATGGACGCTGCGAGCCTGCAAATTCGTGGCCGTCTGACATAGCACACTCTGATAGTAAAAAGAAATCGTTCTTTGGAGGATCTCAGTGATAAGCTACTAGACATTTCCAAGCCGTCTCCTCTCTCCTGACACACACTATGACACTAGCACAATGAACTGGACCTGCCGGAACCTGACGAAAAGGACAAAAAAACTCGTGCAATTCGATCAGCTCGGCTGGGGCTCCAGATCATCATGAAAGATTCGAACCGCATCCGTTTGGGTCTCGGAAGCGAAAGGCGACGGAGAAGGGAGAGGAGGAGGAGTAGCCATGGCTGCCGCTCCTCTCCGTGCCGCGCCGCGCCGAGCGAGACCGGGTATGCTGATGAGCATCGGCCAGCCGCGAGCGCATCCCCATCTCTGTCTCTCCAAATTTTAACGGAAAAAATTCTCACTTGCTCCGTCCTGCAGGTAGGACCGTGGGTTAGAGACAGAGAGAGACGATTGAGGTTGCCGCCACCGGCCGGCGAAATCAAGAGAGGGGAGGAAGAAGAGGAAGGAGGAGGGCATTGATCGATCCCATCCTTCTTCCTCTTCCTCCTCCACTCCTCACCTTCTTCTTACCTTGCACGATCAGAGAAAGAGTAGGAGGCGTGGTTGAATTAGCCGAAACGGCAAATCTTGAGTGATGAAGAACTGAAAATCTGCAACTTTTTGAGGTGGTTGCAGGCTGTTGTTCCTTAGGTCACTGAAACTCGCAAGCACTTGTTCCTGAGTTCTGTGTGCAGATTGCCATGTACACAGGTTTCAGAAGCGCCGCGTTTTCGTCCGTGTTACGGTGTAGTTGCAGCTGTCAGGATGCAGCGGTTATAGTGGATCTTCAAGTTCTGTCCATCAGTTGTCCTTGGAAAAAATTCATCTCTGTGTGATTTGATGCGATGAGCCGATGATGATAAGTATGGGGGAAAAAGCATTCTCTGTGTCTACTCTGAACTGAACTTGGTATTTATGTGGCCGCAGTTCCAACGGAGGAACTGCATCTACGAGGAAGAGCAGCGTCAGATAAGAGCAGCTGCTCGCAAGGCGAAGGAGGATGCCGAGGGGAACACAACTGCAGCTCACCGTTAGCTTACTGTCGATGCCGTCTTTTCAAGATGAAATGAAGTTTTCCAGGGAGGATCCAGGGCCAGCGAGAAGATTCATGGCCATGGCTGCATTTGGCCGAACAGGTCTCGCGCTGGAGTCCTCGGGTGGGTGTTGCACCGCTGCACTTGTACCGCACGAGGTGAGATGGCTTCATATTCGTCCACTGCTGTGTACGAAAAATAATATCATTTCTACCGTTCCAAATCCCCCACATGGCAGCAGCAAAACGTGTATTATTGAGCCAGTGTGAGGCTAACGACTCAAAGTCTACAATTTGAATCTTAAAGAAATCAGACCTCAGTCCAAACAAGTTTAGCTATGATGCATTCAAATATAAATGATGGACAGATTCCTGTTCAGAACAGAGAACACATTACAGAAGTCTAATGATGTTCATTTTTCTTACCTTATCTCTAGTCATGATTTTGTTGTGAGTCAACGACCATAAGAAGATATGGATTCTAGGGGGAACCTTCAGTTTGCAAACTACAGGAAGATAAACAGGCATCACACCGGAAAATCACTGGGTGCACACGGTGGCATGTGTACTCATTAGTTTTGGCGAATGTTAATTTCATGTACAAGTTTCGAACAAATCTGAAAAACTTCATACTAGTATAAGATGGAATGAAGTTTACACAGTTAAATTTTTTAAAAATAATATGCCAATTTGCGACCTGTGCAAAAAAAAATTCTGTGCATATGCCCTCTTTACACTGTTCATGGCTATTCAAGATGTGTTTTTGTTTTTTTTTCACAGGTCACAAATAATCATATTATTTTTTAAAAATTTAACTATGCAATATTCATTCCATCATATAACGATATGAATTTTTTCAGATTTTTTTAAAACTTATATGTGATTTTTAAAATCGTCAAATGTAATGGGTGCATTTGCCTCCGTGAGCCATTTAGCCGCACTCGCACCACACCTCTATTATTAATGATAGCATACAAGGATCTAGAGGAATACACTCCATTACTCTCATATTGCCATACCAGGGCATCCTCATCTTCTGCTAAAGAGATGCTCTGAGCAATAGACTCCAGTTCATACCATTGTTGCATCAGCTCCTGGGAAAAGGTTCTTGTAAAAGTGCATTTAATTTACTCTCCATCCCATACCTCAGCAACTGTGGCATTTTGTTCATTAAGAATACAGTAAAGGTCCCAACATTTCACAGCTAACGGCGAGCATCCAAACCGCAAGTCCTCCCAGAATCTAACTTTGATTCCATTACCTATTAGCCATCCATTGCCAAATTTAACAGCTTTTGCTGCCCATAACACTCCTTTCCAAAACCTAGAACTATTAATATCACGACAACAAAACGAAGTTGGGTCCTGTGTTCTATATTTATGATCAATCAACCTCTTCCACAATCTACCGTCTCCCTGAAAATATCTTTTGACCCATGAGCCTGACAAAAAAATGTTCAAATCTTGCAAATTAGGCATCCCCAAACCTCCAAATTCTTCTTTCATGCAAATGGATTGCCAATTGGCCAGATGTATCTTATGATGACCCTCATAATCATTCCACGTGCAGTTAGCCATCTGAGAGTTAAGAATGTCCAAGGCCCATTTAGGAAACTTAAAGAAGGATAATAGCTATATGGGAATACTAGCCAAACATGCTTTAAGCAATACTAGTCTCCTCGGAAGAACACACTCAAAGACACCCCCTCTGCAATAGGAGCAGAAAACGATCTCTTTGTGCTCACGTCGCAGCGAGTGTTGACAAACATGGGGTCCAGCTCTATCAGGAAGATTCAAGAGCATTGCCTCGCTGGGGATTCCTGTACAAGAAGTATAAAGAGATCAATCAAGAGAAGGACATGGATCATAGAGGCACGCTCAGGTTATTAAAATTTTACTACCTCCTTGGTTAAAAGGAATTTATATTTTAGTACTAGCAAGTAATAGGCAGTTGTAGCAGAGCACACTGATTCATGAAGAAAAATGGGAAAGCTATTCTAGGTTTTCGTGACATATTTTGGTTTGCTGAGATAGCTAACGATGTATGCTCAACTGGAAATCTTGGATCAACAAGCTAGTTCTTTTTTCCCTTTTGGAACTAGAATTAGCAATGCGTTTAAACTTGAAATACGCCTGATGGGTCCATCTGACATAAGTAACGATAAAAAAAAAGCTTACTAGCCGAGCCACTATATAAGGTATGGCGAACTGCATCTATGCTTTGATAGTTGGCTACTGAAATTGAACCTACACTCTAAAAGGGCGACATCATGTGAAAAACCAAATTTAAAAGAAATAGCTCATATTAAGAGACTGCCAGAACTACATCAAGATTGTAATTTCCAATGTGGTTCGAAGTTCGAACTGGATGATATACATAACATCTGCATTAACTTGAATTTGGTCCCAATAATTAAGCCTACAAGCTCAGGTGGTTAGAGATTTTACATTTACCACCATTTGATAAGTTTGAGTAGTTCCTTCCCCGTGGGCCGAGTTCCTTCTTTTCAAATGACTGTTGTACTCCGGTAAGCTTAGGGCAGTTTAATATGTCTACATGCTTTATGGATAGAAGATTTGGTGATCCTCCAATGGATGATAACTCCGAGCAGTGGCGGTAAACCAGACATTTCAGCTTGTTTGTGTTGATCGAGTTCAATGCAATGAGCTCCACGTTGCAACAACCTTCCAAATGCAGAAGAAGTATAAAGAAACCAAGCAAGGAAAGGCTATATATCATAGTGGCATGCTCAATTAATTTAGATTTCACCATATTGTTGTTTGAGCGGACTTGGATCAAGAAGCTAGTTTTCTTTTCCGTTTCGAAACTAAAATTATCCATGCATTTAAATTTGAAATGCTGCCTGATGAGTTCATGTGACATGAACTCAGTAAGGAAACCCTAAATATAAATTGGAAATAAGCTGGTTAGCCGTGCAACTATAAAAAGTACGACGAATTGCGGTAACGCCTCAGCAGCTGGCTAATGCAAACATAAAACATACTGTGAAAAGGAAACAGCATATGCAAGTAAGACGGAATCGAATAGAGACAGCTCATATTAATAAATTAGCAGAACTACATCAACATCCTAGATTTTCAATTTGATTTGAGCGGGAAGATATATATTTGGAAGATACATCAGCATCTGTACAAACTTGAACTTGGTCAAAATATTTATTCTACTACTACAGGAATTAGAGATCTTACATTCAAGAATGGATAAATTCGAGTAGTTCCTCCTCCTCCTCAGGCTTCGGTCCACTCAATAATGGTTGTTGGACTTCAGTGAGCTTAGGGCAGTCGGATATGTCGATGTAATGTATGGACGAAAGGGCATGCAATTCTTCGATAGATGATAACTCCGAGCAATCACGGAGAACCAGATATTTGAGCTTGTTTGTGCTGACCGAGTTTAACAGAATAGACTCCATGTTAGGACAGCATTCCAAATCCAGAAGTGTGAGAGAGGTGAGGTTCTTTAAGCAGCCTGGAAATGACTTGTCAAGTTCACCGCAATTGTAAATAGAGAGTCGTTGGAGTGAATGGGGCAAAACCATTTTTCTTGGGCACACCAATTTCCAGCAGTGATGGATCTTCAGGTCTTGAAGACAAACAAATCCCACAAAATTGTGGACAGGTAGTGATGCTAGACTTTCACAGTGCACAAGCTCTATCGATTTGAGAGATGGCAGATATCCTGGGGACAAGAACTGGTCAATGTTCGTCAGACTTCCGCATCTAACAAGACGTAAAGTAGTTAGGCGTACAAGGGGAAGACGTGCAATGCCATTGCTCGTGCTGCTTCTTGTATGCTGCGTCATGTCATCACCAGTTGAACCAGCTGGTGTAACATCAGCAGAGTTAGTATGCTGTTCGATTGATAAATATCTCAGTGAGCAACATTGCAAAAGTTCTAGGCTTCTTAGTGTTGGTAGGTTTTCTGGCTTTAGCCAACTAGGAGAAACATGACCCCCAAACCCTCGGAGTATAAGACATTCAATTCCTGAAGGAGGATGCTAGCCTTCAAGCACATTGTTCTCATCACTCTTCAACTGCAAGGAGATATGACCTCGCCACTGTAGGATTAATACTTTAAGGTATTGCTTGTCAACAAGTCTAGCCTCAATGGCTTCTTTCCTACTCTGCACGTTAAACAAAGATGTGATATGTAGTGTTCCAACTTTAAAATAGCTCAAGTTCCGTAAAGAAGACAGATTTCCAAGCCCACTGATCTTAGATAACTCCATAGAGGCTTCCATTGGCAGCACTAGACGACGCAAGTTGACTAGCTTAGTTATGCCCTCATGAATTGTTTGCAAACTTGAACACTGGCATCAAGAACTTGTAGGCTGCAAAGGCACTCGAGTTTCTTAGGTAATTCTTGAATACTACTATCAGATATGTCAAGATAGCGAAGATGCATGATTCAAGACACAAAGGTCCTCAGGTAGCTTTTCTAGGCTGCAACCTTTCAGGCTCAAGAAGAGGATATTGGAGAGCTGATTGAACCATGAAATCTCAAAAGCCAATCCGGTTCCAAACCTAAGTGAATGCAGTTTATTCAGATGGTGAAGGCTTGTCAATCTGCTCAGAGCTTCACTATCCACCTCAATTGACATATGGCGAACTGTATGTGGCATAGTCCTCTGGTTCTGGTAGCTAAAATCTTGCATCACGAAGCACTCACCTACTGAAACAGACTGTGCCATTTCACGGATCAAGTCGTGCATTACGTATCTACCTAGTCCAGGGAACTTGGGATCATCTTGAAATAGGAACCGGCTTCTCAAATCATCCAAATATCTACTCCCTGTATCTTCAAGGCGCGTGCTCCCTCCTGGTGCAACAAAGCCCTGTGCCACCCAAATGTCAACTATCTCATCTCTTCCGAAGCTATAATCTTTCAGAAATATAGAACAAAATGCAAAACATCTCTTAAGTTCCTGTGGAAGATACAAGTAGCTCAGTTGAAGGGCTGGTAATATGTCACTCCCTTCATATGAAAGCTCCCATAATTTGTTGTTCTGGATACCCCTCCAATGTTGTTCAGTCAGATTGTCATTCAACAAGCGTCCGAGAGTTTTGGCAGCCAGAGGAGAGCCGCACAACCTAGAGGCAATGCCCTGACCAATGTCTTGCAGCTGAGGATATGACTCTGGGGACTGTCTACCGAATGCACACTTCTTGAAGAACTCCAAAAATATATCAGTAGGCAGGCCTTCAAGTTTAACAGGCTCGATGGTGCTGACATGTTCAGCAACCTTCAGAGATCTAGTGGTCACTAGGATCATGCTGCCTTGGCACCCATACCTTAGTGGCGCTGAGAATCCCCCCCATTCCTGGTTCGCATTGGGCCATACATCATCCAGCACAAGAAGAAACTTCTGGCCCATCAACTCCTGCATCAATTTCATTTGAAGATCATAAACTGGGTGGTGAATTATATTCTTCCCTGGCGATGGATTCGTCGGTCTCTTTTCTCCTTTTGTTGAGAACTTGGATGATCTCACTTATTATCCTCCTCTTGTCAAAGAGGTCGGAAACACAGACCCATATCCTCACGTCAAAGTGGGCTTTCACCCTTGAATCATTGTAGACTAGCTGAGCAAGCGTAGTCTTACCAACCCCACCAATGCCAACGATCGGCAAGACAGTAAGATCCTCCATGCATGCCATATCATCGTCAATGACAAGTTTGGCTCTGCTATGCTCTCCTTTTATTCGCTTAGCTGTTAAACTGCTCTCTATACGTGTGCATTCAATGAAGCCATAGGTCTGTGTTCCAGCTCTATAGTTGGTGGGAGGCACGCCCAACAAAACGATCACCCGGTCCCGTTCTTCGTCACGTCCAAACACCACGGGCTCTATGATCATTGAACTTGTCTCTGGCATGAGCTGCTTGCCAAGCTGCACCGGCTCAACATTAAGACCCATAAGATCGAGCATCCTCTCTATCTCAGCCACAACCTTGTCAAGCTTACTCTGGGCCTCCTTTACCTTTGTTTTGCTACCGCTGATCAAACTCTTTGCAATATTAAGAGAGGAAGAAACAAGTTGACCTGCCCTACTTCGGTTGGCGTCCTCCGTCTTCTGTCGTGTAACCTGGTCATCGAACTTGAGGAGAAGGTCCTCAGCATCGTAGGTGGTGTCCTTAAGCTGCAAGAGCAATTTTGCCAGCTCTTTGTCCTTGAACCTGCCCCACTCGGCACGATCGATGAGGACATGGGCCCTGGGCAAGCTGCTCCGGAGGTGGGACAGGTCGTTGCTCAGCTGGATTTCCTCCAAAAATCTGGCCCCGACTGACATGATCCGTTGCATGATCTCCATATTCGTCGTCCTCCTAGGCTCCTCAGTGGATATTGCTGTGATGAGGACGAGAAGGCAGAAGGGAAGAAGATTTCCCAGTGGCAAGTGTACAATAGTACAGCAGCAATAGGTTAAGTAAACTGTACTATAGGAATGTCCTCGTCCTATACCCGTTTGGATGATCTATTGTCTTGCGTGGAGTCACACTCATCGGAACCAAGTTGAGTATTTCCTATTTCTAATCCCAAGTTAATCCTACAAAAGAACGAGTCCAAAAGGTCAGGTGAGCAAATGCAACAGATGGACTAATGCTTTGTGCTCATCTACTAAGCGGAGTAACCCGGCAAATGTTCTTTAGGTTCCCGCGACCCAAAAACCCACTCCAGTAGTCAGACGCACAGCTCCCACAAATACATCACTGCACATAGCACTATGCGTCAACATCCCATCTCTCTGTAGATCATAACATCTCGATAACAATATCAATACAAGTAGATACAAAAGTGTGTGTTATTGACTTATATACCAATTGACCACTGTAGATAAGCGAATGACATAGATATGTTGCTCCAATCTAATCATGCTATGTCACAAACATATATATATCATCAATATGTAATTTCGGATAAACTTGTTCAGATAAATATGATATACTAAGCCAATGAAGGCGCTCATAAGATCATCAACTACATGATAAACTTTCTTGGATCAAAACTAGGATAATCATGCATCTATATTTGAAATGCTGTCTGACATAAACTCAATGGTACCCCTAAAGAACAATTGAATGCCTGAACAGTTGTCTAGTGAAAACTTAAGCAACACTCCAGAAAGGCCACATCATTTGCAAGCAAAATAATATCCAAAAAAGAGAGCTCATATTAACCCTACAAGCTCAGGTGGATAGAGATCTTACATTTAATTAGATATGTTTGAGTAGTTCCTTATCTTCTCGTCTGCAACCAATTTTGAAAAGGCTGTTCTACTTCAGTGAGCTTAGGGCAGTCGGATATGCCGACATGTTGTATGGATGAAACAGCATGCGATCCTCTGATGGACGACAATCCCAAGCAGTCACAAAGAACCAGATGTTCGAGATTCTTTGTGCTGATCGAATTTAATAGAATGGACTCCATGTTGTGACAGGCTCTCAAACTCAGAAGGGTGAGAGTGGCGAGGTGCTCTAAGCAGCCTGGCCGAAATGACTTATCAAGCTCACCGCAACTGTCAATAGAGAGTCGTCGGAGTGAAGGGGGCAAAACCATATCTCTTGGGCACACCAACTTCCAGCACTTATGGATCTTCAGCTCTTGAAGGCAAACAAATTCCCCCAAACTGTGGACAGGTAGTGATTCTAGACTCGGCAAATCAGAAAGCCATATCTTTTCGATGGATGGCAGATATTCTGGGGACAAGAACTGGTCAACATTTGTCACCCCACAGTTGTCAAGCATTAAAGACGTGAGGCTTTTAATGGGAATACGTGCATGCTGCATCCTGTCAATACTAGTTAAACTACAAAGAAACAGACTTCTTAAAGTAGGTACAAAGAAACAAGCAGAAAAGAAAGACCCCATTTTAATGCAAATGAGATTAGTTTTGGAAGAGTCGAGAGTACTATGAATAGCTAGGTCATGGCACGCGTCAACACAAAGTTGCATAGAACTAAGTATTATTGAATCAAGGTGCAAAGATAATATGAGGCCAAAAACAGCAACTTTGAAGTAATGGAGACATGATCCCGTATTGCCACCCTACCACCCAATGTTACATAGTCCGCTGATTCAAAAAAAAATGTTACATAGTTCCCCAACCTGTGTGCATGCAACAGGATAAATTCGAAAAACAGCCCGATAGAATTTTACGACATACCAAAGCAGAACGAACATCTCATCAATGAGGTGAAGGGTATACATACGTTGCAGAACCAGCAATTCCTACTTGTCCGCAAATCATGCAGCACTTTCCAATTACCACATTGTAACCTATCTGAAAGAGGAACGTCAATTCACAGGAAAGAGGGAGAAGAGTCCAATCACCTAAAGCAGGGGAGACTATACCTGAACTAGATTATCAATCTTGGTATCATCTCCAATCACCGTGTCTCTCCAACTGCAGTTAACAGATATGAATGAAAGTTTTCAGCAAGAATCAGCTGCGGTCAAACATATAATCAGATGGAAAGAGCTGTTAGTTCAAAACGTTAGGTACATTAAGATTAGTTGTGGACTAGCTAACAGAAGATCTGCCTTAACCAAGCAACACATTCACTCTGACTCTGAGAGCTTTCAACTGTCCAATATTGACTGAGTACATAATTTAGAAAGGATTACAAAGGTGACACATTACCTGCCTCTGTCAATGCATGTATTTGCACCTATCTCCACAGTCTCCAATTCTTGCGTAAAGCTCCTGAGAAATACAACAATTTTTCGATGTGGCCTACGATTTGATCTGATACCCCAATAGCATACACATGAAAAATCTCAAATTAGCACATACATAGAATCAGTCAGTCAATAGGTACTACTTAGCAAACATCTGTTTGGACAAGTATCTTTTCCATGTCACATTGTCACTGGCATTATCTCAGGACTTCTTCTTCTTCTTTTTTTCTTCTTTTTTTTTGCTGTTAGACATCAGGCAAGTATGTTGAGTAAGCGCGAAAATGTCAGACTCAGCTTTTCCTTAACCATACAAAATGAAGCATCACTGACACCGTAGGGTGACATCAGCTCTGAACCCAGTAATTATTTCACTATCCTTCAATTTGGATACTACTGGGTAGTGATTCATAATCTTCACAAACAGTTAACCAAGGAATTTTAATTTCCACTGAGTGATAATGGTGAGCACTAACCTGTGGTTTCTTCTTAACCTGTCCATCCTCGTCGACAAAGAAACCGAAACCTGCGAGAGATAGATCAGCAATTGACACCTATATAGCATCGTAAGGAACGTTCTATTGTTTGACAGTAGTTTATAAAGCAATATTTACCATCCACTGAGTATAACAGCAAAAAAAAGGAAATTCATAGACAATAAAAAGATTAAATGAGTTTTGATACCCTTTTTTTAGATGTATGTTATGTCACTAGCCAAAAGGCGTAATAAAACTGAAATGGTGCGATCAGCTCACAAGCTGAAACTTAGTGTTCCTAGTATAACATGCACAAGTATCTGAAATAATGTATGATTGTAGAACATGTGATTTGCAGTGTTGTAGAACATTGCATGCCCATCACATGACATATTTGCAACACTAGGTGAATGCTCACCATCTTGACCAATGCAGGCACCATTGTGGATAGTACAGAACTCGCCCACGGAACAATTGCTCAAGATAGCATTGTACCTGCAGGCACATATTAATACAGAACTCATTTCCAGCAAATCACTAGAAGAACCAAACAGAGTTTGCTCTGGCACTCGGATCAAATCGGAGAAACACCGTACCTGATCCTGGTGGACTGCCCCACGGACACCGAAGTCCCGATCACGGTTCCAGACCCGACAACGACCTCTTTACCAAGAACAGCGCCGGAATGCACCACAGCTTTGTTTTTTTTTCTCCTGAGAATCATTAATCGCTTAGTTTGAAAGATTTGGGCTGCATCGATCGTCGTCGTCATCGTCATTCCTAAACTATGTCACCTTTTATCTTAGGGGAAAATTCTATCAACTTTTCAACGGCTTTTAGTGTAAGATTACTTGCACGTACACCCTTTTGGTCTTTTAGATAGACAAGGATTAGATGAAGAAAGAGAGCCATGAGATAATTAACAAGCAATCAGAGGAATAAAGCATAACCGAAGGAGCATCTTTTTGTAAGCATAAGCATATATTCCTAAGCCTCCTTTGTTCGCACGAGAGCACGAGCCACGCTAATACTGGTCACTTTTAACCGTTACAGTAAATTTCGCCGTGGACTACTTTTATCTTTTAAAAATGCAAGAATTTCACTCTTGGGAAGCTGGTGCCTTTTGAAGTACTTTCACCTGAGAACCGAAGTGAACTTACCGAACTCAAGATTCACAGAGACCTACCCATAATGATGTCAAAATACCAGTGAGCATAAATGTTTCATTAGACTTGATCATGAAAGTATCAGTGAGTATAGAGGTTTGGTTAGACTTTATTACGACAACGTCAAGTTAGCGGTGGAGGAAGACTAGACATGAAAGCCATCCATCCGATGGTGTGGTACATAGTAATAATGTTTTTCGAAATTCTTATGGCCTAAGGCTCTTCTCATCCATAATCTCAATCACACAAAATGACAAAGGAGATAAGCTATTCCAAGGAGATTTCTATAAACTTCTCATCCGTTCCTAAGAGCTGTATATATAGAAATTGTAATTCAGTACGGAATAGTGATCCGTTAAAAAAATCATACAATATTCGTGCATTCGAGAGACGAGCCGGTAACTTATATTTTCTCCATGAAAGCAACATGGCAAATCTCAATCACACACACCATTCCATTCCATGCATAATCACCCTGCGGCATCATTATTTGCGACCGTGACACCGTGGCGCTGGTGGGCCCACTTGGTCAGCGGCTCCTCCACGAATTAAACACGCGGGGGCCACCTGTCCTGTCAAGCTGACACGTGGGCCACCATCGAGCATGCGCCGGTAACTTTCGGCAACGGTTTCCATACGGTTCGTTTACACTTTCACCCTTGGAGTTTGTCCGATTCATGCGGCTTCTTTCCATTTTGGGGCTGTTTGGTTGTCGGCCACATTTTGCCAAACCAAAATTGTGGCGATTGCCACACTTGTGGCTTGCCACATTTTTAGCAAAAAAAATTGTTTGGTTGATCAGCGACCGAACGCCACGGCCTCCGACGTTAGCCCCCCGGACCGAACGCTACGGCCTCCGGCGTTAGCCCCCCGGAGAACTCGGAACCTCCGACCTGGTTGGGCCGGATGTTGCTGGGACGCAAACGGCAGCTTATCTGGCGTTCTAGATGTCCAGAGAAACGCCAAAGTCTATGGTGTTTGTGGCGCGCCACGGGCGCTGTGGCGGGGAAAAAGCCCGCCATACTTTTGGAGGAAAGAGGCTGTGGCGGAGGGCAGTCGGGCTGTGGCGAGCCAAAAATTGGGGAATCAACCAAACACCAGCCAAAGGACTTGAGGCGTGCCAAAATTTGGCTTGGCAAGTTGTGGCCAGCAACCAAACGCCCCCTTCGTTTCTATATACTCGTTTTGTGCTAGCAAGACAGAACAGACGTGTAAGCCAGCAGACCAGAAAACAGTTGTACAAAAAGAAAAAATTGGGAACATTTTCTATCGAGGAAAGAAAATTGATTCTAGGCTTTACTAATTATTACTTAGCTAATAAGGTTGCAACTTTGGGATGAGCTGACAGTATCAGGGGTGTTCAAACCGGGTTACACGGTTTGTCAAAATCGGAGAGGAGTATTATTTTTGTATAATACTTTTGAACAATTGCAGATCCAGTAGTCTACTCACGGTTTTGAACGGGTCGATGAACACCCCCCAAAAAATAGGGTAGAAAGAATCAAAATCTATGTTGCAAGGTCAACTTTGTTTGACCTAAACCAAGGTGGGTTGCACATACGAAATGGGAAAGCTATGCGTGCAAAGCTGGATAATTTCAAAGTGAAAAACAGGACCAAGTGAACAACCTAATTAATTGCACCGTCAGTGCTTCATTTGTAAACTTCGTCCCAAAGGACTCTTTCAATAATGTTTGGAGATGACATAGTAAATACTAAAGGGATTGAGTTTTGACCATCAACTCGTCTTTTAAAAGTGTTTGGTCGCATCTTTATGATAATCACATTGCTGACCACATAAAATGGGAAATATGTGGGAAACGAGAGAGATTAAAGAAATGATTTCTTTTGCGAAGTAAAGAAAATGACTTTGATCAAAGGAAATGTCGTAGCTACGGGACTAGGCAGTGTACTTGAGGTACCCTCGATCGGTTACGTCGATCCCCGGGAGTACTAGAGAAGTACGAGCAAGTGTATTGTCTGTTGAGGGGGGCGCGCGGCGACTTTTCCGGCGAGATGGAACGTGGAATACTCGTGTCGAGGCGAATTGAAAACTCTCGTATTAATTTCAGGGATTAGGGTTTAAATCTGAGGAATCAGGGTCCCCTTCTCTCTACCCCCTGGGTCCTATTTATAAGGGTTGGGAGAGGGGTGTGCGAGATTACAATTATACCCTTCGGGCGATAACACACCATTAGGGGCATTTTGGTCTTTTTACATGAATCTTTACGGAATATCTAAATACTTTAATACTTTGATATCCTAATACTCGCTGTTGTGACGACGGGTTGTCCTTGGCGACGGGGCAAAGCGCAGCACCAACGTCTGCCGGGACGAAGCAAGGCCTCGACGCCCGCCGGGACGGGGCACGACCCTGGCGTCCGCCGGGACAGAACGTGGCCCTGACGCCGTCAATGATGCCTGCGGAGTATGTCGATGCTGGGTGAAACGGGCCGACGCCGGGAGGGGGATCTTAACATCATCAGGGAGAAGCTCGTCGGTGCAGGGTAACGCGGGGACCCTTCCCCCAACAGTAGCCCCTTGCCGGTTTGGGCGGTCGGATGACGCCCGTCCAAGCCGGCGCACCAATTCTGAGGTGTTGGCGCGCAGGCCGGACCGACGACTTCTCTCTCCCTCCTCCTTTTTCCTTTTCTTTCATTTCTTTTTATTTTCTCTTTTCTTTTTCTTCTTTTTCTTCCTCCATCTTTTTTTTTCTTTTTCCCTTTTCTTTCTTCTTTTCTTCTCTTTCTTCTTTTCTTCCTTTCTTCTTTTCTTTCCTTCTTTTCTTTTCTTTCTTCTTTTTTTTCTTCTTTTCTTTTCTTCTTTTCTTTCTTTCTTCTTTTCTTTCCTTCTTTTCTTTTCTTCTTTTCTTTCTTTCTTCTTTTCTTTCCTTCTTTTCTTTTCTTTCTTCTTTTCTTTCTTTTCTTTCCTTCTTTTCTTTCTTTCTTCTTTTCTTTCTTCTTTTTTTTCTTCTTTTCTTCCCTTTTTTCCCTCTCACCTGGTCAGCTCCTAACCCTAATGGGCCGGCCCACCTGCGCCCGGGTCGGTTGGGGGTGGGGGGATAAAATATCCCCCACCACCGACACCTCACTCTACCTTCACTCCACTGCCGCCCCCAGCCTTCACACCACTGCCGCACGCCCCCTCATCCCGCCGGCGCCGCCTCGCCCGGGTCGGTTGGGGGTGGGGGGACCAAGGTGGGTTGCCCATACGAAATGGGAAAGCTATGCGTGCAAAGCTGGATAATTTCAAAGTGAAAAACAGGACCAAGTGAACAATCTAATTAATTGCACCGTCAGCGCTTCGTTTGTAAACTTTGTCCCAAAGGGCTCTTTAAATAATGTTTGGAGATGACATAGTAAATACTAAAGGGATTGAGTTTTGACCATCAACTCGTCTTTTAAAAGTGTTTGGTCGCATCTTTATGATAATCACATTGCTGACCACATAAAATGGGAAATAGGTGGGAAACGAGAGAGATTAAAGAAATGATTTCTTTTGTGAAGTAAAGAAAATGACATTGATCAAAGGAAACAATATATTTGAGTGGAAATTTACATATTGTATGGCTCCGACAAACCTTTTGTCCCCAGAAGTGGTATATATCATATCTAGATTTTGCTTGCGGTAAATGCATAGTTGACCGAACAATATCACTAGCTCACAAACCACCACACCACACCAATATGACATGTCTTAGGTTGAGTCATTAAGACCAATTTGACCACATGATCAGCATTCTCAATCCCTTCTCTTCGAAGAATGCAACCGAGGTCCAAATCGCAGAACAACAGAAGTTTCAAGCACTTTTCAAGCATTTTCAAAGTGATTCATACGTGTGGGAGTCGCGGCAGCGCGTGCCGGCAAGGTCTCCGTACAGGGCGGTTAGCAATGGTGAAGGCACGTACTTATGCATCATCTCCCACATGGGATCATCAAGTCTCCAATCCATTAGCAAAATGATTGGCATTGGCCAGTGACTTTAGTCGATATTGTTTGCTTGGGGATATCGTACGTGGATAAAAATAAGATGAATCTAGATACCCAAACTTAATGCAAAAATAGAATCTAGATTAATCATAGACTTATTTTTCACGTGTCGATCTATCTGTACTTCCTCAATTGATATAAAGAGAGTAGTCTAGAAGGAGAAGGATTGGCATTGGAGTGTCATATTAATAATGTGTTATGTAATTTTTACCATGAGTCTAGTCTAGAGTTATACGCGACGACAAAAAATGGGTAGCACAAATACAACAAAGTAAAAATCTAATTTTAAATAATCTAAATAAATCTACATCCTCTCTCGTGAGGGAAGCCATCATGGATATAGATGGACCTAGAGTTCCGACGGTTACCATGGCAAATCCCAACCACAAACCATTCCATTCCATCCATAATCATCTCGCGGCATCATTATTTGTAACCGTGACATCGTGGCGCAGGGGTGGGGCCCACGTGGTCAGTGGCTCCCAACGAATTAAACACGAGGGAGCTGCCGTTGGAGTCAGGTTTGGTCGGAAGTTTGTTATAGAATCAAGAGGAGGCCGCAACGTGCCAAAGCAAAAGGTCTCGGCAGCTTCACAGGACATCGCCACGTGTCCTACTCACCGGCACGTGGGCCACCACCGAGCATGTTGTTGCGCCGGTAACTTTCGGCAACGGCTATTTGACATTTTAACCCTTGGGAGTTTCTCCAATTCATGCCGTTTGTTTCTTCTTCTTTCTGGGTGACATGCTTTCTGACAAAGCGTTCAGGTTTTCCATATAGTTTTGTGGTAATAAGATAGAACAGACGTGTAAGCCAGCAGACCAGACAAGAATTGTACAAAAAAGGTGGGAACATTTCTATCGAGGAAAGAAAAAGATTAATTCTAGGCTTTGCTAATGATTACTTAGCTACTAAGGTTACAAACTTTGGGATGAGCTGAAAATAGGGTAGAAAGAATCAAATCTTATGTTGCTAGGTCAAATTTGTTTGATCTAAACCAAGGTGGGTTGCCCATATGAAATGGGAAAGGTATACGTGCGCAGTTGGATAATTTCAAAGTGGAAAACTGTGATACTGTAGAACCAAGCGAACAACCTAATTAATTGCACCGTCAGCGCTTCGTTTGTAAACTTCGTCGCAAAGGACTCTTTAATAATGTTTGGAGATGACATAAATACTAAAGGGATTGAGGTTTGACCATAAACTCGTTTCTTAAAATTGTTTGGTCGCATCTTCAAGATGGTCACATTGCTGAACACTCAAAAGAGGGAGGATGTGGGAAACGAGAGAAATTAAAATGACTTTCTTTGCGAGGTAAAGAAAATGAAATTGATCAAAGCAAACAATATTTTGAGTGGAAATTTACATATTGTGTGGCTCAGAAAAACCTTTTGTCCCGGCTGCTGTCAGAAGTGGTATATATCAGATTTAGATTTTGCTCGCGGTAAATGCATTGTTGACTGAACACTATCACTGGCTTGAAGTCTCTATGCTGTTAGGACTGACGCATTATCCAACTAAACGACCCCTAAAGTGGCGTAAACATCGTCGTCGATGTGAAACACAAACCACCACACCACAGCAAGAAGACGTGTCTTACTTAGGCCAATGATTGAGTCACTAAGACCAATTTGACGACGCAATCAGCATTCTCAATTCTGCCGAGGTCCAAATCTCTGAACAGCATAAGTTTCAGGCACCTTTCAAGCATTTTCATCAGTTCCTAACCAAACCCACGACGACGAATCCCTCTGGTTCCTGCAACTTCATCAGACCGCACCACCAACACCAAAATCACAAGCATTTTCTTCTCCCCTTTCTTTAATTCCCTCGCCATTTCGTGTCTACTCGCTCCTCACCCTCCCCACGACAGCGAGAACGCGAGAGCGGAGCAGGGATACGGCAGAGGATATTCCCAATTTCGCCGCGCGCACGCACAAGCAGCTTGAAGAGGAGCAAAAGGGCAGAGATTTTGCTGCAAAGCCACCAGGCGGCGCAGGTGTCCGTTCCCCCCGAGGTTGGTTGGTAAGTGATCTCCTCCACGGATTCTCAATTCCGCGTCCTGTTTCCTTTCCGTGGTGTTCTCTTGGCCCCCTCAAGGTGCGGATCTTGGGTTGGAGCTTGTGCGTGCGTGCAGTTCAGTTCCTTGCTCTGCTTCTGTTCCCTAGCTAGTCTTGGTCCCCATCCCCCCCACCAATTTAGTTAACCGGTGCGCGTTCCTCCTAGATAGCTGTGTTGTTTAGTCGCATTGGTTTCTCGTTTTCTTGGCGAATCTCGAGGAAAAAGGTGCGATCTTTGTTCTTCTTCGCGAGCCGTCAGTCCAAATCAGTTACTGCTGCTGTGTGTATTTCATTAAAAAAAATCAGCTCTTGATATACATCGTCCTTTATTCTCATTAATTTCCTCAACTGATATCAATTCCTCGATTCATTGGCCATGCACGTTTTACTGAACATTGGGTTGCTTCAGTTCTTAGTTCTATGTAGCTGCGGTCCTACCAAGATTTAGGAGAAATTACTGTGGAATGTTTCCTCAGTTAGAGCTAGCTTTGCTTGATTATGTCTTGATTAAGAGTAGTTTTTGTCTCTGGTAATGGTCGCCTCCCGTTCCCATGCAATCTGTTAGTACGATGTGCTTAATTAATGTGCTCCTGCAGTTTGTCTACTTATATTTTTCTGTGTGTTTTTCTCTCTCTTTCAATTTTCCCCTCTTGGAGATTCTATAGCATGGGGTGGATGGTTTTTTAGGTTAATACAATTCCCATATTTGTAAGACGTAATGATTCACCTTTTTATATGTCAGCATTTGCAAATGTACAATGCATGCATCTCGTTGTATTTGTAGACAGCATCCTGTGCAGAGCGATAGTCTTATGTATTTAATATATGGTTACTTCATTTCGAAAGAGAAGTGGCTAAGTGAGCAACCATAGAGGGACTCGATAGGTGCTGTAAAGAGGAAAGGGTGATAGTATTTACATGATTTTGTGTGGAGCTTGTGAGATGATATGTAGGATATCATGCCAACATGTTCAGGGTACAATGTGATAGCGTGTGGCTGTGGATTATAAACCAAACACTGCATATTTTTTGGATTTATCCTTAAGTTATGTTCATTCAAGCACCACAATCCAATAAATTAGCTTGATCTTTGAGGTTAGGAGCAAAAGAGGCACATTCTAATTTCTCTTTACGAGCTGTTTTTTCCCCTTATGTCCACTCTGTGGTTTTTGATTTCTTTTAGAAGTGGGTTGTGATGTTGCTGTTCCGCATGTCTATTGTCATGCATTCATAGACTTTATCAGATGCTTTCTTCCTTGTAATTTTAAGCTATCCTATTTTATCTTATTATCACAATTGTTCCTTTATGCAGATCTGGGCACCATTCTGTAAATTTTCACCAGTGGCAAAGTGCCCTCTGTGGTTGCTTTGAGTAAGAGTATGAAATATCACTGACTTGGGGAGCAGTATTTTTATGGGAACAGAAAGCTCCATAAGCATCCCTCTGGCCGTCTGATTGAATCCCTCAAAATGGAGAGGGTTAGGACTATTCTGACTCATAGATACCCATACCCGCACGAGCACTCAAGACATTTCATGATTGCTGTAATTGCTGGCTGGCTTTTCCTCATTTCGTCAGATAACTTGCAAAACCTTATAATGAAGTTGGACAAGAATTTTAAATGGTGGTCCATGTATGCTTGTTTGATTGGTTTCTTCTATTTCTTCTCATCACCGTTTATTAGGAAGACTATCAAGCCAAACTATTCAAACTTTAGTCGTTGGTAAGCAGTCGCTGGACTCTATGAGATAATCTTAAGTAAAACAAGATGTATTGGTTCCCTGAAGCTGTTCCTTAATGCAGGTATATTGCTTGGATATTCTTGGCAGCATTATACCATCTCCCCAGTTTTCAGTCAATGGGGTTGGATTTGAGGATGAATCTTTCCCTCTTCCTCACAATATATATTTCTTCTCTAATTTTCTTGATTGTCTTCCATGTCATATTTCTTGGATTGTGGTATTTGGGTCTTGTTTCTCGTATGGCAGAGAAAAAGCCAGAGATGCTTACTATAATCCAAAACTGTGCAGTAAGTTTCTTGGCATACAATGATGTGCTTTGTCCAAGCTACGTGTGTGTTATCTAAGATTTGCATTTTATGTCACATCACAGGTCATAAGTATAGCTTGCTGCGTGTTTTACAGCCACTGTGGCAACAGGACTGTTTCAGGAGATAAATCAATTGATCGTAGAACTGCTAGCTGGGTTGCGTTTTCACTCTGGAGAAAGCAAAATGATGACAATACATTGATTTCAAAGCTATTGCGCATGCATAAGTTTAAAGACCAGATTTGCTCATCCTGGTTTGCTCCTGTTGGCTCTGCTAATGATTACCCACTTCTCTCGAAATGGGCCATTTATGGAGAAGTTCGTATACTTCACCTTTTGTTTGCTTTTCGATATCTCTTTTTTTCGTGGTTTATTCTTACCTTTTATGTTTGCTTCAGTTAGCTTCCAATGGATCCGGAGACTCCAACATTATTTCACCTGTCTACTCTTTGTGGGCTACATTCATTGGTCTTTACATGGCCAATTATGTCGTGGAGCGGTCAACTGGGTATGACAGCTGTCTGAACACATCCATCACGTAGCTCAGACCTTTTGTTATGAATTATAACAATTTATAAGTCAACAGATAAGCTTGTGTTTTGTAATCTTAAGAAAAGGACCTATGATGATGAAAAAGGAAATGGAATATATAAATTATGGTATCATCTAAGCAGAACAATACATACATGAAATTTCAACCTTCAGGGTGTCCCCCACAAAATGCCAATAATGATTATTTGTTGAAGAAACTTAGGAAAATCTGAAAGGTGTTACATTCAGTTTATTACCTATCAGTCACATGAATATGCTTGAGTGAAATAACATTGTTTGAGGGGGTAAGATATTCTCAGGTTATTACTTATTAGGGTACTTGAGACTTGGACATGGAGATGATCACCTTATTTGTTCTTTTTTTCACATGTTGACACGCTAATATTATCTAGGAGATAACTAAATAGGCAAAAACATTTTTGCACAGTGTAATTGTATAATGTTAATGTTTGAAGTATAATATAAACCGAACATCCTTGATTTGTTCATTCGGAGTTGGGCTCATTCAATATCTTTGTTTCCTTTGAGTTGATGTATAGATGGGCTCTAACTCATCCTTTGACAATTTCGGAGTATGAGAGACTGAAGAAACAGTTGAAACCGGATTTTGAGGACATGGTTCCTTGGTACTCTGGGTATGTTATTGGTCGACAAATAACATCTATTATCCACTTGATGTTGGTAAAATGGCTGACTATTTGTTGATATGTTCTGCAGGACTTCAACAGATTTATTTAAAACTGTTTTCGACCTCATGGTATCTGTGACACTCTTTGTTGGTCGATTTGACATGCGTATGATGCAGGTACATGACCTGTGATTTCAATCCTCCTGTTCTCATTTTGGTTTTGATTATTAGTTTCCTTCATTTTTTCCTTGTCTCAGAATACCCTTTTCCAGAGTTTGTTCTTGTGCAGTAAAGTGATTGTGGAGTGCTTCCACATTGTTATTTATTTTTGCAGTTCCTAATTGAATTCATTGTTCTGTTAATGAAACAATTGAATTTTTTTTTCTAACCCAGGCTGCTATGAACAAAACTCCAGATGAATCTAGGAGCAGCAACCTTTTATATGATCATCTTGATGGAAAAGATGAACTTTGGTTTGACTTCATTGCAGACACCGGTGATGGTGGCAACTCTACATATGCTATAGCACGATTACTTGCTCAACCTTCTTTAGTCATAAAATCAGATGATTCCAGGCTTATGTTTCCTCGTGGAGAACTACTACTTATTGGTGGAGATCTTGCGTATGTTGCAAACTTTGATCTTACAATTTACATTATCAGAAGTTTCCAATTCATGCTTGCTGATTAATGACCAGTAAAAAAATTGCTTGCGATATGCTTAGTTTTTCACAGGTTGGCACTCCGTATATGGATGATGTCATATATTAATTATTTTTGTCAGCTCATTATACTGGGTTTGGAGTTTTCCATGTTCATCTTAGATTAAGTCCTACACAAAGATGGTGATTGTTCCTTTTTCTCACAGGTATCCAAATCCGTCGTCATTTTCGTATGAGCGGCGTTTTTTCTGTCCTTTTGAGTATGCTCTCCAGCCTCCTGCTTGGTATACACCTGAACATATAGCACTGGAGAAACCTGAACTTCCCCTTGGAGTTTCTGATCTCAGGCAGTATCGTGGACCACAATGTTTTATGATTCCTGGAAACCATGGTAATACTCTATTACTTATCTGTAATCTTGTGCTGTACCTTGTGTTTTATGACATTTATGTACCCGGTCTTCCTTCTTCCTTGTCCATTGCCAATGTCTGTATTTTTTATGCCAATGATGCTTGGCATGGGAGAAATTAAACTATATTTCTGAGACATTATTGTGGATTGATGTGCATAAACAAGAGTGACAAAGCCTACACTGTTTTGAGCAGATTGGTTTGATGGACTGCAGACATTCATGAGGTATATCTGTCATAAGAGTTGGCTTGGTGGGTGGTTTCTACCTCAGAAGAGGAGTTATTTTGCATTAAAGCTTCCCAATGGGTGGTGGGTTTTTGGCCTTGACCAAGCTCTTCATGGTGACATTGATGTGTACCAGTTCAAGTTTTTTGCAGAGTTATGTCGACAGAAGGTAATTACATCCTCTCATCTACTTTTATTTTTGTGAGGATATCCTTTCATCCACAATGTATCAGGAAATTCTTTTTGTGGCAGGCGCTATGGTTTCTATTTATTAATTTGATGATTCAATTATAATGCACTAGTAGATTATAATTTTGATCAGTGCTAGTAGAGCTTGTTATCTTAAGCAGAAACAATGCACAATTTTGTTACTGTGCATTAAGATTCGCGGCATGTCGATTTTCGTAGTGACTAGTACTTCTGGAAGTTATGCAGGTCGGAGAAAATGATTCTGTAATTGTTATAACTCATGAGCCAAGTTGGCTTCTTGATTGGTACTGGGGTGATAGCACAGGAAAAAATGTAACCTATTTAATACGCGAGTACCTCAAGGGAAGATGCAAACTGCGGATGGCAGGCGACCTGCACCATTATATGCGTCATTCTTGCACCGAGTCTAGAGAACCAGTACATGTACAACACTTGCTTGTAAATGGCTGTGGTGGAGCCTTTTTGCATCCAACACATGTCTTTGAGAACTTCAAGGAAAGTTACGGGAACAAGTATGAGACAAAGGCTACATATCCTTCTTATGATGATTCTAGCAAGGTAAGGTTGAGCCCATCATTTTTACCGTTCTTTAGTTAATACACAACAACGGTTGCTCTTTTCATGTTGTTGAAATGGTTTTACTATTGCAAATTGACTCTTATCTTTTGTTTATCCCTCCAGATTGCACTTGGTAATATTTTGAAGTTCCGAAGGAAAAATTGGCAATTTGATGTCATTGGTGGTTTTGTATACTTCGTATTAGTTTTCTCAATGTTTCCACAGGTGAGAGACTACATGATGTTTATATTTATTAACAGTATTTCTTAGGAAATTTTATCGTCCTCCTTTGGTTGAGGTGAAGCCTTAGGGCTTAGGTGATTGGTTTTCACATTGACAAATGTTAACTATGAGCTCCATGGAAATGTTTTTCTCCCAATGGAGTAACTGACATAACATTTGCAAGGTCCCTTCTGGATGGTACAAGTTCATCAATGGTTGTGCTGTGTTACTTAGCATTGACATTGAACATGACAATGCTTGATATGCATTGTTTGGTTACATATTTTTTAAATTTTAAGTAACTAATATTTAATAAAATCAGGGTCCTATTCATATAGGGTCAGATCATTCCAAGCCTAACTCCAAACCCGCCTTGACATATTCTCAGACGTCATGAATCCATATTGGCCAGTAGGGTTTGTACATTTTAGAACAATGCTATCTGTGCGCACTTCTCTTTGTGCAAGTAAATTCTGCTCCATCGAATTTTATGAACAAACAATTTGAGCTAAATTATGCTCATCCAGATGTTGAATGTGCATGGCTCATATAAAAACTGCAAAAGCAAGGGACTACATTATCAACTTGTGGATATTAATGTAGTGCTACAAATTTCTTAATTACTGTCTTTTGTGGCCTGACATAAGTATGATGTACTTTTCAGTGTGACTCGTTTCGTATCTTACATGAAGACTCGTGGGCTGGCCGTGTGAATAGTTTCTTCATTGCAATGTGGAATGCTGTTTTTGAGATACTCGAGCGGTCCTATGTATCCCTAGCTGGTGTTGTTACTCTATTGATGGTATCATTTTTCTTTGTACCCACAAAATTGTCACGTAGAAGACGTGCTTTGCTTGGTTTTCTTCATGCTGCTGCTCATATAACTTCGGCAGTGCTACTGATGCTGCTTATGGAATTGGGTATTGAGATTTGCATCCGCAACCATCTATTAGCAACTTCAGGTATGTGTTTCATATTTCCCTTTTTATGTTATGTCTCGTCATATCCTGAATCCTTGCAAATTATAGCTCTGCATTCTCTTTTGGTTTAAGAAGGTGCTGTGCGGTTTCACCACATTTTTCCATAGCAGTCAGATTCTTGATACTGCAGTCCATAGTGGTCTACAATTCATTTCTTTGGTCATGGTTTACCATTTTCCTGATATTGTCGTTTGAAATGGCCTGCCCACAAAAACGATTTGGAGAAGAGCCACATGATAATACTTGCCAATCGTTTTTCATCATCTCTGCTGCGTGTTTGAAGGATAGTGTACTACTTTGCAAAAGCTGCATTATCTGTTGACACGTTTATTTTGAGACAACGTACTTCCACTGCTGTCTTCCATGTCTTGGAGACTAATGCATGGGTGTTCATTTGCTACTCTGCTCGTCGTTACCCACAATGTAAAAAATATGTTGGATTACTTGATCTCAGGCTACCACACCCTCTATGAATGGTATCGCAAGGTGGAAAGTGAACATTTTCCTGACCCCACGGGGCTTCGCGCTCGTCTGGAACAGTGGACTTTCGGGCTCTATCCTGCATGTATTAAGTACCTAATGTCTGCGTTCGACATCCCGGAGGTTGTCCTTGTCACCATATAAAGATCACTCATTCTGATGGACTGTACCATTTTTCAATGTCATGTATATATATATACACACTCTTTCAGGTCATGGCGGTAACTAGGAGCACAATTTGCAGAAAAGGAATAGAGTCCCTTCCTCGGGGAGGTGCCATCATCTACTATGCCTGCGTCTTCCTGTATTTTTGGGTCTTGTCAACGCCTGTTGTATCGATGGTGTTTGGGAGCTACTTATACATATGCATAAACTGGTTCCATATTCATTTTGATGAGGCCTTTTCCTCCCTGCGCATAGCAAATTATAAGGCGTTTACGCGGTTCCACATCAAGAAAAATGGAGACCTTGAGGTCTTCACCCTGGCTGTGGACAAGGTAATTCACTCTCTCTAATCACGTGTGTTATGCTTTGAGTTTTTCTAGGCTTACATATGTTGTCAATAACCAGGTGCCAAAAGATTGGATGTTGGATCCAGACTGGGATATGGAGCCCAAGGAGCCATTTCAGATGAGCTACAGCAGGAGGTTCCCAAGCAAATGGCGAGCCGCCGCTGGGTGGTCGGACCCAACCAGTGTGGTGCGGGTTGTGGACCAGTTTGTCATCTCACGGACGCCCGCAGATCCTCCCACCCCAGACTCCGTTAGGTGACCAACTTGTAGGGCAGACTGTTGTAATGTAGAGTGTAGTTTATCTTGTTCTATCTCCTTTGGAAAGACTACATAGGATGTCTTCCGACATAGCATAGAACAAGTATAGAAGAAATGGAAACTAAAGAGGATGGATGGAGGCTTTAAATCTGTTGTGAAATGAAACACTGATGGTTTTAGCCCACCCGTAATAATTTTGTATTTGTTTCGTCTGTCTGCGCCTATCAATTTGATGCTTGAGATGGTGATCTGACTATCTGATGGCATCTTGTTCTGCAAGTTTGTGGAAACTATGTTAAGTGATACATGTTATGACAGTTGATTGTATAAAAGCTCATAGAACAGACCGAAAAGAGACTAGTAACTGGCTTTGTCGTTGTGTGAGATGCTGCCTTTGGTATCAGGTGTTGCCCAAGTTTGACAGGCCGATTACTCTTACATTGCCTTATGTAATAGGCAGAGCATACACACATGGGACTGCACGGATAAGACACCATGGTCAAGGCTGTAATTACACGACTACTAGCACAAAACTGCAGGAATAACACAATCATCTGTTACCGAGCTACAGCTGTAGCTGACCTGAACATGGGTAGCAGGCACAACATTACACGAGAAGCAAGATTTTTGTGAGTGATGGGAACAGTATTTCATTGTTAATACTAAGTACCAACTGCTGTGTCTCATACATCCACATAAGAGTAGCATAAGAGACCTACGGTGATGAGCTCTAAGATAAGTGTGAGCTCATTCCCTATCCTTTTTCTCCAAAACACAAAATATCATGACAATATAGCTTTCACCTATGTATACGTACTACCAGACAGTAACTGCTATACTGTAACATCTTCAGTCTTGTACTGGTACGCTCCAATTAGGATGGCGAGGATGATTCTTCTCCAGCTGTTACAGTAGTAGCAGCTAGTGTCTGGTAACAGTGTTGCTACTGCTATCAGTTGCACGTTTGGTGCTCCCATCAGAGTTCGTCTCCATTTTTACTGTACTGTCTTTACCACAGATGCTCGACCTAGCCTCCTCAGAGTTGGACTTGCCATTTCTGAGCTTGTCGAGTGCTTGTAACAATGATGAACCAAGAATTGCTTGCAGTTTTGTCTCATCCATTGTATTCAAATCTGCAACATTCAGATCAAGTGAAATTGTACCTGCAGGTGCACTATTGACCAAGGGCGGATCTTGCTTACTGAATACCTCCGTCGCATTTGAGCAGTTTGTCTTGTTCGTGTTCGCTTCACAGGGTTTATCTGTTTGTATCTCGACAACAACAGCAGGACACGGTACATTGCTACCATCCTCCACTAGATCACTATCCACGGAGGCAGGTTCATTTAGGTCAATATCAAACTTGTTTCCACCAGTTTTGACATGGTTATGTTTCATTTCCTTTATGCCATTCTGTTGGAGCTCCTTTCCAGAACTAGCAACATTGTTATTTTCTCCAAAGGAAGGGCGCACAAGCTTTCTTCTCTTCACTTTCCCAGTAATCTCTTTTCCTAAACTTGCATCCAACTTACCTGCTTCACTGCGTCTCTTGAAGTTCAAGAAGGGAGGCTCTGGGCTTTCTTCACCTCCTGGTAGACTCAGAAGGTTTAGCTCAGAATTAGGATAGGGTCTGTCCATGACCGGCTCACCAACCAACTGTTTACCAAGACCATCTGTACGTGTTCGATTCTTGCCATTCCACTGAACCAACTGCTTGCCAACATTATCTGTACATGTTTGATTCTCACTACTGCACTGTTTTGTTCTCTGTGAAAGTGAACGGAGCAATTGAGTGAGTGATGGCCCAGTAATTTCATGAGAAGGTGGTTGTTGGTTCATTGATAAGCGAGAAAACACACTGTTTTGTGGATGTTGATCACGAACTGTTGTGTTGCATTCAGCTCCGACATCACTATTTCTATTTAGTTGACCTGACATGTTGGCTCCAATACCATTTCCAAGACCTGATGAGCCTGAAGCATTACAACTAAGACCGTGTTTCCATTGAACATTATCAAAGACTCCATCACAATCAGGGATCGGGATGTAATCAGTGGATCTTTCTTTCTGTTGACCAATTGCTGATATTTCGGGAACTTCCAGGTATGCAGGAATACCTCGTTGAATTAACTTTGGAGGTGTCAGGGCTTTCTCTTTGCTTAAGGGCTGATACTCAGAGGCATAAGTCTCTTTGCATTGGTTGCAGTGGATATCATAATCATCCTTCCAGTTAGGATTGCCTTGTGCATGTGCCAGAGAAAAATGAGGAAATGACGGGACATACGGAGTTGAACACAGATAGTTTCTTTCTCCACCAGTTGGAACCTGAGTTGTATACCGAGGATATAGCGAACTACTGCCTACATATGACTGTTTTGCAGACAACCTAACTCCATTAGTTGGACCCTGAGTCATACATCCAGAAGATAAGCTATTATGCGGATAGTCAGGAGATAATGGATACGACTGATTTGCAATGGACTGATCTCGGTGGTATCTGGTTGTTTGAGAGCAAGGAGCAGATACTTGATTTGAAATGCCATTTACCGTTGAAACATCTCGGAGATGTTCACTACCATGATAAGGTAATTTTATTTGGTCATGATGGCTGCTGTGGATGGGAGCAACTTGAACTCCAAAAGGTTTAGTCACCAAGGGCATCGACACAGTTGGCTGTGTCTCAAGAATAGATGGTACAATTGGGTGCACGCTTGTAGAATCAGAGCAGTTTGTTTTAACTGTTGAAATCTTGGGAATTCTTGAGGGTATCAAATTGTGTGATTGACCAGCAGAAAAGGGAGAAATATCTGGAATCAAGCTCCTTTTGTCTGGTCTCCCTTTGCTGGAGTGCTCTTTTTCCAAATTAGCACTTATTGAATAATTGCAAATAGGTTGCTCTACCCTCTTCTTGTCAAACAACCCATATAGCTTGGCAACCTGCAAATAAAAAACGAGTTTAACTAATCATAGCCTTGCAATCAGAAGGTTCACGAATTTCAATCGTAAAGTTTTGCAGTAAAGCAAACCTGCTGGTAGGAAAGGTCGAAGTAGAACTTCTTTGACACGTAGTAGTTCTCTTCTATTGCAAGAAAGAATTCATCTTCTATGAGTGGTCTGCACTTCCAAATAATTTTGAAGCAAACCTAGGAAAAGCACCAGCTCAAAACCGAATGAATAATTCTAATCATCTACTTATGATCAATACGTGACACTCAAATGCAAGAAATGGAACAGTTTCCCAGAACAAACCCTTCTAGGCAGTTCACCATACTCCCTTTAGCCATGTTCACCATAATAGGTGGTATTCATATGCTTGAACGACTGCCTAGTAGTAAATGTGGTTTTAAAACAATAATTCAGAGTACATAATTCCAACAACTCTTATAGACAGTAGTAAAAGCGGCATGTCAACCAACTCTTTAGAATCTTCAGAGGCGATTACAGGAACCAACTAATGAGAATATATAAACTTCATGTGCCCATTTACGTCAGTATTCTACGCATGCCAAAATATTGTTGAATATGTGCATTCTAAATTCGATAGTTTCACCTTACATAACCAATTATAGTCTTTCATCAAGGTAGGTTTTGTCAGAGCTATATTAACTGTTAACTGATATTATGTGTAGTAAAACAAATATACAGCCAACTCGGCCGTTCTCTGATCTTGTGCCTAGACTGTATACCATGCACTATCATGTGCCAAAGGACCGACGATTCCAATTTCAAATTTCGAGACAACTACTTTTGAAGGTTCAGTTCTAAGTTCTAACATGACTTGTGGTTTAGGGTAATGTGCTTTTATTCAACTTATATCGGAAAGAGACGTAATATCTTAGTTCATGTGTTTTGTGCGAGTGCAAGTCCTGAAAGAGCCTCTCTGTGGCACTAAAAGTCCAAAACCAAATGATCACGTTTGGTAATCATGAAATTTAGCAACTCATCAATAACATGTAACCCAACCAAGCATTGTTTAGATATATCAAACTCACAAGATGCTGTCATCCATTTGTGTTTAAACTAAAAAAAGGCAACTGCCATTTGAAGATCATTAAATCACTACTTCGTCACGTCAGGTTTTCTAAGCCCAAGGGTGTAACTGATCGTAAAAGAACCATGATAAGATGGATCAATCAAGAGGCATATGTTAGATGCAGATTACCTGCGCAGGATAAGAACATCCAGTTGACCGGAACGCAGCCCTGTTAATATCCAGTCCACCATCGGTTGTGGCCTCAAAGACTCCGTAAAGTTTACGTTCAGTATAGTCAAAGAGAAACAAGGGCATCCCTTGCTTGACATTGTTCACAAAGGGCGCATACTCTGGAGGAAGTCCGAAAACACTGGCCTGGAAGCACTGCTCCCTCGTCTCGCTGTTGCACATGAAGATCGCGCCTGCCATGTCAGCATCTTGTCTGAAGGAACATCTACGTACCTTGCGCCTCATCCTGGCCCTGCAACATGTATGGGTGAGGTCAATTAGAAACGAGTCTTGTCCAAAATCATAAACTTGGTTATAGTGCATCTTATGATAAACAACCATACGTCATGATGCGGGATTCTTAAGGTGTTTGTCAAACATGTAATTTTGCAAGCAAGTGAAAAACATGTGTAATATCATACCAAATGAAGCGGCAATCTAGATAATAGCCAAAGAAGCAAAAAGAAAGGGCAAAAGTAACAAGAAGAAAAGGCAGAGGTGGTCCATGAGAAGTACAATGGCCAGTTCAGTACCACCATAAAGCAGACAGAAAAAAAGGGGACAAGAACAATTAACCCAGCATAAGTAGTACATGGAAAAAAAAATAGTTTGATTCGTTCTTGTTAAATGAAAGGGATCAAACGGGAGTAGTTGGATAATGTACGGGATACATGAATGAAGGCAACCATCTCACTCTGGCATGGACTTTTTTTTCTTGTAAAGATTACTAATGCAGAACAGATGGGCAAGCCCTGGCTATCAAGTTGTTCATCACCCCCAACCCCAGATTTTCTTTAATAAAATGAGGTCGGAATCGAAACTAGATAGGCGAACATGCATAGATCGAAATTGACCAGCCAAAAACCGCGGCCGACAAAAAGAATAATCGGTGAACTAGCAAGCACAAATAGATACCCTATCCTATCCGACCGCAATCCACCAGAGTAGCGTGCGTAGTGGATGGAACGCACCCTCGGTCTCAATGCAAGGCATTGGAAGGGAAGGGAAGGGAAGGGAAGGAGGGAGGCAATACGTGCGAGTACTAGTAGTCATGCTTCACAGCGCCGGCGATGGACGGAGAGCGCCCGATTGAAGACGCGGCGGCGGCGGATGATTTCTTGATCTGAGAGAGAGAGAGAGAGAGAGAGAGGGAGGCGAAAGGGGCGGCGCGGTTTGGATGAGACGAGACGGCGGTGGCAACCGCTTCGGATTCGGCCATCTACGTTTTCCCGTTTGGGATTAGAAAAGCAGCAGCAGCAGGAGGCGGCGAAAGCGCCGTCGCTGCCACAGGACATGCATGCTGCATCCGGTTGCCGCATCGCCTCCCCACCACCACCACCACCACCACCACCACCTCGGATTCGACGGATTTTGGGCCGCATGGCTCCGATGGGCCGGCAGACGGTACAACTGCCTCCGGTGCTAGCTTCCTTGCGCTGAGCGTCTTTTCTCTCTATCTTTTTTTTTATTACTACAGGAGCATTTCCAATAGAATAACATCAGCCTTCCCTTATCAATGTTATATAGAAAAATTAATAAGTTAGAAGAGAGAGAAGGATAAGAAAAAAAATTGTCTTTCCTTCATAAAGAGATGATCCCTTCACACCTAAAAGATCATTATTTTCTCTATTATATACTCCCTCTGTCTCTTATTAGTAGGCGTATTTTGTCTTATCACTGTGACCAAGATATACTTAGATGGACCAAAGTGCCCTCATTTAGTCCTAAATGATCCCTCGATTACATGCTCTGCTGTGCGCGTTAACCTACTATCCCGTGAGCATTAACTCCAGTTCTTTCTGGCGCCTCGCTCGCGGCGCTTGCCGAGCAGACGTCAACCACGCCTGCCGCCTGGCCTTCACTCGTGTTGTTGCTCATGCTTCATCACCTCGCTCGCGGCACTTGTCGAGTGGACGTCAGCCACGTCTCCTGCCTGGTCAATAGGAAAATGAATGCCCACGTCGATGCCAAGAACGGCGTTGAGGAGCTCTGGCCCCGCTTGAAGCTCCGCTAGGATCACCGTGGCCATCACATCGCCATGGTCAATACTGGCATCGATGGATTCTTGCTCCTTGCCATGGTCGCATTCGCTGTTGTCTGAGTCGATCGTCGCATCGGCTCCGTCGCACCCAGAGTCGAGGGAATCCGGGACAAAAAGGTAGTTGTCGACTTCACTTCCATCGTCACTTTCCCTGTGTCTGTTTCGCTTTTGCCTCGTCATTCTACCTTCCAACGCTTCGTTGCTGAGCTTTGACTACGGGAGGTGAAACGTTGGAGCCAAACTGGGAGGGGCAAGACGGGAAGAAAATGACCAAAATTGCTTCGGGAATCCAAACACGCCTACTAATATGGGACAAATGAAAAATCAAAACACACCTACTAATATGTCTTCCCTTCATTACACATTTTGTAGTTTAATTTTAACCCTATATTCATGTATGCATTAATTACTAAATATAGTATCAAGAAATAATTATTATATAAAGAGTTTTTATTGTCATCTAGAGATGACATAAAAAATATATGAGAATGCTACCTTTTCTACTATTGCTAAAGATTTATTTTGTATAACGATTTTTTTTTGTCTTGGTAAACTTTTGCTTTGACCTTTTGACGTAACTTTGTGATAACACACTATAGCTGTGTGCATTACTGGAATCCAGAGGCGAAGTCATCTTCCATTAGTAATAAAGAAAATGTTTGCGTTCTTGTTGATCAATCAATCTTTTTTGTCGTGGTTTGTACTGTATTGGACTTTTTATATATTCATCTTTCCACAAAAAGTACTAGTATACTCTACAAACACAACGCTGCCGAGCTTACAAAGTTATTTATCTATTGGCCGGGTAGCGCTGACAACAAAATTAAAGGCCACGTAGGCATGTACATTACTGCGCCGGCCCCATGGATCACTACTATTAACCTGCATCAATACGATACATACAAAAGGAAGGTACATCAAAGGACGACGAGTTTTGCAATGCTCTCAGTATATTACTGTGTGCATGCACCGTGTAACCGTACGTAAACACATCAACACGTACCAACGTCGATCACAAGAGTGCCTTTACCGAGCTGGCCGGCCGTTTCTACGTACATCCACGCCATATAAATTCATCCGTTTCTACTCTCGACTTGTACTTGTTTCGGCCGACCGGCTTCACCTTCAGTGCATCTGCATGAGTCTCTCCTTGTTGTTTAGTAGCGTTGTACGTAGCGTGGGATTAGGAGGTCACAGGAATTCAGATGCGCGGTGCTCGGTATCATTGTGCGCCGCCTCTCCGTCCCCTACATCGTCTAAGGCGGTGTAAGAGGTAGGAGAAGGAAAGCGCGAAGCTCTAGAGGGAGTTAGTCTAGAGGGAGTTAGCTTACTATTTCTAACTTATATAATTTGTATTTGCATCTATTTGTCCTCTAGGCATGTAGCTTCGGGCGCAAGTACATCTAGAAACCGCAGCTGGTTTCCATTTAAAACGACTTAAGAATGTCATTTGTATCAGTTTCATTATTTCAAGATATGAATTAATCCATTTTTTTAGTTTAGAGGGTATATGACCGGATAAGTTAATTTTGCACTGTGTTTTTTGAAAGACCTTGCTTTTCTTTAAACGAAAGGCAACTTCGATGCCCTTCTGAACACTTTCTAGCCCAGAAAGTATGTGATAGAATTGATGATATTATGAGCTCTTTTTTTCAGACGGAGGCAAAAGATTTACCTCATTTTATTCATTAAGGAGTTTATATAGAAATAATAGGACGCCACCGAAGGGCCATAAACAATAAAATGGTACTACACTCCTAGTAAAATAGATCCCAAATGTTTAGCCCCGGTATGGGCCCAATTGACTGCGTCCTGTTTGGTCGAAGCGATAATGATAGGAGGCATGGTAGCTATAAGAGCATCTCCAATAAAGTGATGTCAGCTTTCTCTTATTGATGCTACGTAGGAATGATGAGTTAGAAGAGAGACAAGAAAGAAGCTTGCCTTTCCTTCACAAAGAGATGATCCATTCACATCCAAGATATCACTATTTTTTCATTGTACAATGTCTTCCCTTTGTCACATGTTTTCTAGTTTAATTTTAATCCTATATTTATGCATGCATTAATTGCTAGAGATATCATCAAGAGATAATTTATTGTATAACATGTTTTATTGTCATCTCTAAATGACATAAAAGACATAATAAAAGACTGTTTTCTCTACTATTGGAGATGCTCTAGCCACGCTTTGTGTTGGTAAACTTTTGCTTTGACCTTTTGACGAACTTTGTAATAATACACTATAGCTGTGTGCATTACTGGAATTCAGAGGTGAAGTCATCTTCCATTATTAATAAAGAAAATGTTTGCGTTCACGTTGATAAATCAATCAATCATTTGTTGTGGTTTGTGACTGTGTAGACTTTTTATTCCTCTTTCAATCAAAAGTTACTACTATACTCTACAGACGCAGCGCTGCCGAGCTTACAAAGTTAATTATCTATATTGGCCGGGTAACGCTGACAACAAAATTAAAGGCCACATAGGCATGTACGCTACTGCGGCGCCGGCCCCATGGATCACTGCTATTAAGTTGCATCAATAAGATACATACAAAAGGAAGGTACATCAAGGGACGAAGAGTTTTGCAATGCTCTCAGTATATTACTGTATACATGCACGAGTGACCGTACGTAGACACATCAACAAGTACCACGTCGATCACAAGAGTGCCTTTACTGAGCCGGCCGGCCGTTTCTACGTACATCCATGCCATATAAATTCATCCGTTTCTACTCACGACGTGTACGTACTTATTTTGGCCGACCGGCTTCACCTTCACTGCATCTGCATGAGTCTCTCCTTGCTGTTTAGTAGCGTTGTACGTACGTAGCATGGGATTAGGAGGTCACAGGAATTCAGATGCGCCGTGCTCGGTACCACTGGGCCCCGCCTCTTCCCCGACACCGTCTAAGGTGGTGAAACAGGTAGGAGAAGGAAAGCACGAAGCTCCGGAGGAGTTAGGGCCTGTTTGGTTAGGCTGTGGCTGTTGACAAAGCTGCTGTTGGCTGGCTGTCTGGAAAAACTGCTGTGGCTGTGGGAAAGTGGACATATGGATTTTGGTTGATCCAATCCACATACAACATTTTGAAAAATGAGCTCTGAAGCATCAGCACATTGCAAAAAGCTGGCAAAAGGCAGCTTTTCTAAACAGCTAAATTTGCACTGCAAAGCCCACAGCTACCGTTGACAAAAACTGCTGAAAAGCTGGCTGTCTAGTTAGGCTGTAGCTTTTTCCAGTGAAAAGCTGCTGAAAAGCCCAACCAAACACCTCCTTAGTTTGGAGGGAGTTAGCTTACTATTTTTGATTTATTTGTACATTTGTACTTGCATCTATTAGTCAAGTGCGTTGAGAAATTTTACACTGCGTTTTCTGATAGACCTTGCTTTTGTCTAGACGAAAGGCAACCTTGGTGCCCTAATCTGGAACACCTTCTAGCTTAGGTAGAGCCAGAGGTATGTGAAGCAAAGCGCAAAGTGCGAGGAGTGGAAGGAAAATACCTACTAGCTCAAGATCACATTTCTGGTTAGCTTAGCAGAGCGACAATGTAGGAACTACAAGAAACAAACTAATTAACTGACTAAATGATTCAATTGTATCCTATAACGTACCATCTGAAGATCGCAAGTATTATCTAAAAGGAGAAGAAGATCGCAAGTGCTTCCATGAAATCAGTGCTGTCTCAATAGAGACAGTATTGTAGTTATGGTGGCTGATATCCCAGAAAGTAAGCGATAGAATCGATGATGTTAGGAGTTTCTTTTTTCCGAAATGGAGGCAAAAGATTTGTCATTCCATTAATTAAGAAGTGGTTCTACTTTTTTGGTAAAATAGACCCCAAATGTTCAGCCCCCTCATGGGCCCACGTCCTCTTTGATCGAAGCGATAATGATGGGAGGCATGGTCGAGACATTGCGAAAGATGCAAGCATTGCCCTCGTTCCAAGTCGCCCAGGAAACGAGCATCAAAAGCAAGACGATAAGCTTTTGTGGGTGGGTGACCAAAATCCACTAGTTTTTGATTGTTCGTGTGCTAGCCCTAGAGGTTCTGGTGGAAGTTTTGAGGGCTGAGGTTCTTTGAGGGAGCTCCAAATGCAGATCAAGAAACAACATTTGAACAGTGGCGCTCTTCAGCTCTTGTTTGCTAAGGGGACACAATCCACAATTCGGCCAATCTCTATGTTTAAGGCGATCCGCTGTCCAAACCCGGTTCTGTATAATAAGCCACGACTAGAACTGGCACTTGGGGGGTGCCTCCTGGATATTGAGGACAGAAAGGCCACCCTGGGTATTAATTTGGTTGATCTAGTCATTCTGTTGAAGGGCCATTTTCACCATTACTCTTTTCTTTTTCGCTAACTCAAAGATGGTTGGAGCAATATCTTTCAAACGCCACCCTCCCCCTTAAGCCATGGTGAGTTCTAGAAGCTTGTTGTTCCCCCTGCCGATCATGATCACCGTCATGGCACCAAATTAAATTTTTGGCTTCCTTTTGTTTGGAGCCTTGAGCCTCTCTCTGATTTCCTGGATTGGAGCAATGGCAGGCTGAGGAGGTCGGAGCCACACGCACGCCTCGTCGTCAGCGTCCCATCCGGGACGCGGCCGCTCCACCAACTTGGCCTCGTCATTGACGAGGCTATACCTGAACACGCCACACTCGTGGACAAAGTAGACGCACCCGCCGTCCACATCCAGCTGTGCACCATCCATGGTGAAGCTAGTGGGGGATCCCACGAACATGAGGCGGTTGTCCAAGCTCTGGTCGTCCCTCCTCACCCACGGATTCTTGCTGCCGCCGTCTTCTTGCAGCGCGTTCACCGTCACCAACAGTGCGCGACGAGGGTGCCTCTATTGTTCGACTAGGATGGACTCCCACATCAGCTTGCCACAGGACTCCAACAAGTAGTTGTGATCGCGTGAATACTTCCTTTCCTCGACTGCATCCCACCTAGATGATATGGTGATCTAGGATCACAATTTATCCACGTTGAAGCTCCACGTGTGCAAAACCATCATCACCATTTTTTGTAGGATTATGAAGTGTATCAAAAAAGTTGAGAGGGTAGGCCGTTTGTTTTTATAGTTGAGAGGGTTAGTGAAGGTTAAGTAAACTTTTTTCTTGAAATTATTTTTAATCAAATAGAGAATTCTCCCAATGTCAATAATAAGCGGCTACCTTCCCTCCATACCATTGGACAATTCTTTTCTTTTTTGATGACAAATCTAATGATATTTATATTATTTTTTATATAAATATGTTAGAAAAATAAAAAAATACAGATTATGAAATATTTTTTATGACAAATCTAGTGATATTTTTTTTTATCAATCTCAATAAAAAATTTATACATCAATGGTCAAAGTTAGAATATTTTGACTACATGCTTGCTAGAAAACATCTATTTTAGAACAGAGGTAGCACGTGACACATGAAGAACTCTTATATGAAACTTGGGGTGTTAAGGGTGTTTCTACCACTGTGTGCTCTGTTTCCACGTCTCTCTCTCTCTCTCTCTCTCTCTCTCTCTCTCTCTCTCTCTCTCTCTCTCTCTCTCTCTCTCTCTCTCTCTCTCTCTCTCTCTCTCTCTCTAACACACACACTTTAGGTAGGTGTCAATCAGAACGCCATACTCAGTATAAACAAAGATTAGCTTCTTAAACATAAAGACATTGACATAATACAGTAGTCATCCTATCTTGTATGTTACAAAATTGTGCAGAGATGAAAATACTGCACCTATCACCACTACAAAGAGACAAGATAATGTTGGGCATTTCCTTGGTTAGTTTACAGTTGAAAGCAATGGCTAGTTTACAGAATAATATATGTAGGGCATTTCGCCTGGCCTCACAACCATATCAACAAAATCTTTCATCCATTACTGTAGCCAGTGGCTGTAGCTGCTGATGTGCTTCAAGGTCCCACTCCCAATTCTTAGCTCAACCCGTCCAATCAACCACCCCAGGACCAAATGATCTTAGTATCGTGGAATATTCTCCGATAATAGTTAGAATGGCTAGAACCTAAGCATTTTGATTTATCTGTAATGGCGGGAGGCCGGGAATTTCAGGAATAGGTGACTTTTTCTTCTTTATTTTGTCAAACATCATAGCTTGGGTCATTAGAATTAGTCCTGCAATAGAGGCAGAGTTTTGGAGCACACATCTTGCAACCCTGCATGGATCTACCACACCACCATCAACAAGGTCTTCGAACTTGTCAGTCATCGCGTTGTACCCAATTCGCCACTCACTGTCAAGAAGCTTCTCTACAACAGCTGAACCATCTGCGCCAGCATTGCGAGCTATCGTCATCGCAGGGACAAGAAGTGCCTAGACAGCATGGACAGACTTCAGAGTTAGGATGCTATGCAACTGATACAAGTACTTTGCAGAAGGAGAAACTTCTGAGAATGCTCTGATGCATCTTTCTGAGCACCTTGAATAAATGCATTTTTACGCTGGTCAGTCACTACAGGGGATTAGCACATCTTTCTTACTTACGTGATGCTCAGGTACAAAAATAGCCTACGCTTCAAACTTAGTGCTGCAACAAAATCAGCAGTGGAATGCAAGTATTGAGCAATAGGACTGCAAAGAAGTGATGAGTGTAAATACATGGAGAACCAACCTTCCCAACTATATTTACACCAATCTTCTCTTCTGGGTCATCCACGAGATCCATGATATTGGGAATATGCTTTGATAGTTGAACATATGTTACACCACCACCAGGTGTTATGCCTTCGCTAATGGCTGCAAAAGTTGCATTCTTTGCATCCTCCACTCTTAGTTTCCTATCCTCAAGTTCAGCTTCAGTGGCTGCTCCAACCTGAATAACCCAGCTCTCTTCAAATTCAACCAACTGATAAAATTTATACCACTAACTAAAATGATTTCTGCATTATGCGCTTCCCTATCCCGAAAATCTATGTAATGCATACAGCAAGCTCAAATCCATCATTCAATATGAATAACCATAGGAATGTAGGTTCATTGAGACAGTGACACACCTTGATAACTGCAACACCTCTTGAGAGTTTAGCGATTCTCGCAGAAAACCTTTCTTTTAGATAGGCACTCGTTGTCTCCTCTAGATCTTTCTTTAGTTGCATAATCCTGGCCTCAATCTCTGGTCTCATCGAGGGATGTGCAATTATAGTTGTAGATTCACTCGTTACAGTGATCTTCTGAGCCATACCTAGCTGATCAGAAGTAATTGCTTGAAGACCCCAACCAAGGTCACTAACAAAGAAATCTGCACCTGCTTAATTGAAGAAAAATACTTAGGCTGTATTCACACACTAACAAAACTAAATAATTCCAGAGCAAAATTAAGTTTAGTCCTTCTGATGCCACAAAACATCAGTGGAAGTTACAAAGAAGAAACCAAATATAAGAAAAGGCTCATCTTAGCAGTCCATTAGAGGGGAATGACATAATAACGCATCAAAGGTAACAAGCAAATGATAAAAGATTGTATTAAAGAAAGCTTTTAGGAAATAATACCGAATCCAGTTGAAGTACAGAATTTTGTCTCATGATATGTTTACTGGATTTTAAGGCATGAAGCTTTGCAATACTAAATCTGCAAGTTACCTGTCATAATAGCAATGTCTTGAAGAATAGCCTTCTTTTCATCTCCCAGACCAGGACATTTGACAACCGCAACATTTAGCAATCCATTCAGTTTGTTAAGAACCAGAGTCGAATACACTGTATGCGAAACATCCTCGGCAATAATCAACAAAGGGACACTCAACTGTGTGGTCTTCTCCAGCAAAGGAAGTATCTCTTGGATTTCATTCACCCGTTGATCAGTTAAAAGCACTCTAGCATTTTCAAATTCAACAATTGCTTTGTCTGGATTTGTGATGAAATGAGGAGAAATATAACCCTTGTCTATCTGCAGGGATCAGATGGAGAACCATTAATTAATTCTGTTCTTTTGAGCTTGCCAATCTATGTTTGTTTTCTCACGTAATAGAAAATCGTTAACAGACACTTTTTTGCACTGTTAATTTATTTCAAATAATCAAATTACTTGGCTTGATTGAGCTGTCTTGAGACATACCCATGCTTTGTTAGAAAAGCTAATCATTAAATATAGTTGTAATTCTTTGGGGGGCGGGGGGTTGTTATGACCATATAAATGCATAAATGTACCTTCATTCCTTCTTGCACCTCAACTGTAGTATATATTGAAGATGAGGACTCAATTTTGATTATTCCATCAGGACCTATCTTCTCCAATGCATCAGCAATGAGATCGCCAACATATTCATCATTGCCAGCTGATATTGAAGCTACGGCTGAAATTTAAAGATTTACCATGATGACTAATCTGACCCTGTTGAACAGTTCAATTGAATGCGCACACACTCATTCATATTCATGTTACTATCACAGAATATTTTCAGAGAGGAAAAGGGAAAAATGATAGAGCTTCCCTTTATTACTTAGAATGTATAAGGTGCAGTTCCATTTAAATATGCATGCATACACCATTTCCCGCTTAGCTATGATAATCGGTTTGGCAGATGTCAGATGAAGCCCAGCAGTTGCTTCTTCATTCTTATTCTTTGGTGTTTTTTCACCCAAGATTTGGCACCTCCCAGGAGATAAAGATTACCTTTTATGTCTTCCTTTGTACTCACAGGGATACATTTAGTCTTCAAGATCCCAATCAGTTCATGAATAGCTTTGTCAATACCCTTTTTCAAAGCAACTGGGTTAGCACCAGTGGCAACTGCCAACAACCCAAGGCTGATGATTTCTCGGGCCAAAATAATCGCTGTTGTGGTTCCATCGCCAACAGTACTATTTGTCTTAGATGCTATCTGTTTAACAAGTATCCAGTAAATAAGCAGCAGTCATATTAACAAATTTAAGAACATTAAACACCTTACCTCTTGAACTAGCATGGCGCCTGCATGCTCAAGTGCATTTGGCAGTTCTATAGCCTTGGCAATTGTGACACCATCATTAATTACTTTAGGAACATCATCTTGGTCGATAACAACATTCCTCCCTGCAGCAAACTTTTATGCTTTCAACAATCAATAGCACTACAAGACAAATCAAAAAAATTATTCAGGCACATATGAGCCCAACAACATGAACAGCATCTATACCACTTAATTGTGCCAAATGTAACAGATTTAACAAGAAAGAGCAAAAAGCCAAATGGCATCATTTGGCCATCCTATGTCTAAAGGAAACAGTGTGTTAGGTCGATTTGCAATATCCATTTTAAGGCTAACAACTTCACCAAATATACATATTATACAGAGAGGAAAAACAATCCATTGGAAGGTTTAGAATTTTGATGACACTGAATTCCACAATGCAAATTTGTAGCAGTTACACGACAGCAGTTACAATACTGAGAAAACAGGCTAAAGACTTAGGATTACTTCTTCGGTGTGGGGAATTAGGAGTATTTATAAGGATATTTAACAAAACTAAGAGGAAAGAAACACAAAAGATCTTGTCCTGCTATAATATTACGGAACTAAATTGTTCCAGAAAAGAGACGCTCCCAACAAAACCGAATGTTGAAAATAGCTACTCATAGCGAAACATCTTGAGACCAATTGCCAAAATAACACCCAAATTACGACTCTATTGGGATGTTGGCACAAAATGGGTTCAAGGTAGAACTCCAAAACATATACTAGCTTTATCCAACATTGTCCATCCACGTCGCACCAAAGTTCCCAGCTTTACAATTTTAAGGAAAAACAATACTCCATCAGACCTCAGAGAGTTTACTGAAATATTAGACCTCAAAGACGAAGCAGTAAAAAGAAAAGCACCTTTTGGGCCGAGAGTGACCGCGACGGCGTCGGCGAGCTTGTCGATGCCGGCGGCGAGCCCGCGGCGGCAAGCGTCGCCGGAAGATATAACCTTGACGTCTGCCCGCACCGCCAGGCGGCGGTAGACCCTCGCCGGCTTAGGTATCCGACACGGCCATCTTGGTAGCAGCGGCAGGGAGGAGGAGGAGGGGGCCGCGGCGAAGGAAACTGTGGTAAGAGACATGGAGGTAGTGGTGGACCCACAAATTGAGTGCTCCAGGGATGAGAAGTGGGCTCCGGCCGCCGGAGATGATGCGAGGAGCCGAGGTGCGCGGGCGGTGGCTTGGGGCCGGAAGAAGGCGGCGCTGCGGCCGGGGAGTCGTCTCGCCTCGGCAGGCCCGCGGCGTATGGCGATGGGGTAGCACGGCGAAGGTAGGCGGCGCTGCGGCGGGGGAAGGAGGCGGCGGCGCCGGCGCTCGCGACGAGCCTGTGAGGTGTGTGAGAGGGGAAGAGAGGGAAGCGTGTGAGGGTTTTAGCAAGGAGGTTTTATCTACTCGCTCTTTTTTCCTTTTTCGCAAAATTTATTAAATTCGGAGGATTCGAATCCTATAGAAAAAAATTCCTGCACGACTGTTTGGAACAAAGAAATAATAACGCTAATAATTCCTTTGAAATTCCTACGAAATGGCCTACACTATAGAAATTTGAGAGACAAAATAACACGAGTAGTACCTCGTGTTTTTTCATCTTTAGTTCTTGTATTTTTTTTTCTATGTGACATTCACGAGCCACTTTTGAAGATTTCTTGCGTTTTCATGTCTCGCATAGCCTCAAATAGCACGACATTATATTCCTGCAGTTTTACTATCAAGGTCCATTCTCGACATAGCTGAATTCCTGATACCTATCAATCCTACAGTTTCTAGGTTCCGATAAAGGGTCCAAACGGAAAAAGGAAAAGGAATTTTCATGAGAAGCCATGGCTTCAGAGCTCGGACCATGCATATCTACACAACATCTTTGAATGAAACAAGTTTCATGATGTGTTCGTTTGCTCATTTTTCTCTAAGTTGGTATCGCTCGTGCAATCGATGGGCAACAAATTGATGCTTGCGGTCCACACTGTAGCGAGCACATGAATACGTGAAAGCCCACTTACTTATTGAGCTATCCTTTCCCTCTGGGAATCCATCAATGAGGCACAGGAAAAATAATAATCTTGTGATGTTAATTTATACCTTTTTCGTAACATATTTTCTAACAGAATTGATGAATAATTGGACAAGGTGGTCTGATTGCAATTCTTGAGTTTTGTATAATTTGGGGGATTCTAGAATTTTCTTTTTCTAAATCGATGTAAGTGATAATATCAAAATCTAGCTATATTGGTAAGGTTATTACTATTTAATATTCTTTGTTCAAAGAAGAATTATCGGTGCTACTCTTGATGTTCGTCCTTTTCAGGATATCTTGGAGCATCTTCTCATCAGAAAAAGGGTAGTTGGATATTAAGTAGCATTTCATATCATCGCCACATGGTTGCATGGAGCAACATGTCATCACTCATGAACCGTGCCCTTAAAAGGTAGGAAAAGAGAGAGCGGTTTCAGTAAGGTAGGATATATGATACAGGAGAGACGAGGGGGATTTTGTGTAAGCCAATGTTGATATATACACGAAGCATGGTGAGATCGGTCATATGGATTTGCATGCAAAGTTGCATCTGTTCCTATTCATGTGTCGTAGAAACGTAGGGTTAGGAGGACTCGGGAAATCGAATACTACTACCAGCATCGAGTGCACAAACAAAAAAGAGCAAGCATCTTTCAACGGAGAGGGTTCCCGAGCATCTTTCGGGAGTGGATCACCGCGCTTCTCCGCACTTCCTCCTCTAGAGTCCTCCTCAACGGGGTGGCGGGGCCCCCTATCAAGCATGGGCAAGGCCTCCGGCAGGGAGACCCGCTTTCCCCATTGCTCTTTGTCATTGCCATCGATCCTCTTCAGCAAATTCTGGACTTGGCCACTAGACATGGGCTCCTTCACAAGATTAGAGGTCGAGGGGCTTTCTTCCGGACATCACTTTACGCGGACGATGCGGCTGTCTTTGTCAAGCCTATTAAGGAGGATGTGTCCAACCTTGCCACTATTTTGCAGTGCTTTGGTGAGGTCACCGGCCTTTGCACCAATTTCACCAAAAGCTCGGTTGTTCCCATCAGATGCGGGAATCTCGACCTCAATACCATACTCCATGAGCTCCCTGCTACGCGTGCTTCTTTCCCGCTAAAGTATTTGGGCCTCCCGCTGTCGGTTCGGCAACTCAAGCGTGTGGATTTCCAATACCTTGAGGATAAGGTTGCCTCTAGGCTCGTGCCTTGGGAAGGGAACTATGTTACAACTCCAGGCCGTGTGGTGTTGGTCAAATCGGTCCTTACCTCCCAAGTGGTCTACCCCGCAACCGCTCTCGTCATCCCGCCCGGTACCCTAAGCAACATTAACAAGATTGAGAGAGCTTTCCTTTGGTCGGGCTCGAACAAGACGACCGGTGCCAAGTGCAAAGTTAGTTGGGAGCGCGTGTGTTGCCCCAAGGACCTTGGGGGGCTTGGTGTGCTCCACCTTGCGAAATTTAGTAGGGCCCTCCGGTTGCGATGGTTGTGGTTTGAATGGAAGGAACCTTCGAGGATGTGGGTGGGCTTGGGGAACCCGTGTGATGAAGCAGACAAGGATTTTTTCTACGCCTCAACCACCATCACCATCGGCAATGGTGCACGTGCTCCTTTTTGGGACTCGCCATGGCTCAACGGGTGTAAACCAAAGGATATCGCTCCGCTGATTTTCGAGGCCTCCAAGAGAAAAAATTGGAGGGTCAAGGAGGCTCTGCACGACGACTCTTGGATCGACAAGATAGACATGACAATCGCTTTCTCCCTTGACCATCTTCGGCAATTCATTGCTCTTTGGACTTGCCTGCGCGAGGTCCACCTTATTGACGCAGTGGAGGATAACATCTTATGGAAGCATACAACAAATGGGGACTACTCGGCGTCTTCCGCTTACAGCGTGCAGTTCCTGACAATCACTCGCACGGATATGAACAAGGTTGTTTGGAAGGCTTGGGCCCCCCCGAAAGTAAAATTTTTTGCTTGGCTTGCCATTCAAAACAGAGTTTGGACCGCCGACCGGTTGGCCAAGAGGGGGTGGCCAAATTGTGGCCTTTGCCCGCTTTGCAAGAGGGAGCAAGAATCCGTTGAGCACCTTTTCTTCAAATGTCGCTACACTTTGAGACTTTGGGCCATGGTTATTGATTGGCTCCATCTTGTGAGTGCCGATACTTCCGTTTGGGCGACATCAAGGAGCATTAAAGATTGGTGGGTTGACATGGCTTCCGCCTCAAGGATCCACAAAAAGGCAATGCCTTCACTCACCATGCTTGTTAGTTGGACCATTTGGGGCGAGAGGAACGCGCGTGTCTTTCGGAACCATTCCGCCCCTCCGTTCATCCTCCTCGACACCATCAAGAAAGAGGCGAGATTTTGGGCCATTGCGGGTGCGAAATATTTGGGTCAAATCATGCTGATAGAGTACTGACCTTGTAATAATTGGTCCTTTTCTTTTTGTTAAACTCTTGTCCAACTCCTTCTTAATTAATGGATGAGGCAAATCTTTTGCCTCCGTTTCAAAAAAAAAGAGCAAGCATCCTGCTTTCCTCATCGGCCGCCGTCCACCAGCAATCTCTTCCGCTCCTCTAGTTTAGGTCTCTCAAATAAGATCAAAGCTAATTTAGATTCTAGTTTTAAGGAAAGCTCCTACACCATCGAAGACGGTGGCATCGAAGTCGTCTGACAGGCAAGCATGTATTTACTAGTGTACTAGGTTTCATCCGCATTAGCAAAATATTACTCCTTTCGTCCCAAAATGTAAGGCATATTTTATTTCGTTAACACAAGGGTTTGACTAATAATTACTCTATTAGTATGTAGTTTATGTGACATAAAATTAGTGTCACTAGATTCGTATTCAAAAGTACTTACTTATGGTTGTGACTTTGTATTATATAAATCACGTATTAATAGAGTAATTTTTGGTTAAAACTTTGTCTTAACCAAACAAAATATGTCTTACATTTTGAGATGGAAGGAGTAAAAAAGTTGATTAGAACTAGTAACGTCCAGCATGACATTTAGCAAAAAGGTACATATTCCCAACCTGAATATTAGGAGTATACGGTAAGAATTCGTAAATAAAACTTATGATGGCACTATCTTACTGACTCTGTAAGTATGACCTTGCTTGATTTCTCCAGCTAATTAACACGGGACTCTTGCTTCGCTAACTTTGCAACTGCTCCTTGCTTTTTGCAACAAAACGTGCAACCATTTTGATTACCTACAAGAAGTACAATCGCACATGTACCAGCAGATAAATTCGAGCTTCTATGCGAACCTCATTTGGGAACAAGCATAAATTGTAGAGAGGATTAAGGAGGTCGCCACGGAGGCAAGGCGTGGGAAGACGGGAGCGAAGTGGGCAGTGGAAATGAGGGATGACGCCGCCACGGCGCATATCGCTGGTGCCGTCTGGCCTCCGCCGCCGGTGAGGGATGGAGCCGCCACTCCGTGCACCGCCGGTGCCGTATGGCCTCGGTCACCGGTGAGGGAGGGCACCGCTACGCTACGTCGCCGGCGCCGTACGTCTGGCCTCCGCTATTGGTGAGGGCTTACGCCACGCCGCAGCTCACACTATCTCAGCTTATCATTTATTACATCAGACAACATCAGGGACCATGCCTGAAAGAAACGAATAATCAAACAAACGAGTTGTGCTTGAGAGAAACTTCAAGCTACAATTATCTCTGAACATGGCGGTTAATTAGTATTTCGACGGTGCTGCATGTTTTCAGTTATCTTTGCTCCGAAATTCTGAATCAATTGCCGTGGGAGACCTGAGGAGGCAAGAACAGAAGCAGACCTAGTGGTTTACCTGAGCAGCCGACGCGGCGAAGGAGTTGGTCGGAGATTTTGGCCGGCGGTGGCGGTATTTTTTTTAGATAATGGAAGAGTAAATTCTTCCGGCCTCTGCATCATAAAATGCATACGGCTAACAATTTATTACAAAGTCCTTACATAAGAAGAGACCGAAGAACAAAACAAAATCACATGTAGAATTAAATCAACTACTACATAGTCTATTATGCGCACACCATCTAAACCGGGACATAAAGTCCCTGATAAGCAACTCCAGTCGGTTGGCACCCTCCATCAAAGGCTCCTTGTGGTGTTCCCGCTGCAACGTAGACCAAGATCGCAAAAAGTTGGTACACGAGCATATAACCTGCATAGGATTAGATAGCTTTTTCTTATCAAAAATTGCATCATTACGACATAACCAATTAGACCAACATAAAGCAGTAGCGCCAACTAAATTGAGTGGTTTGATACGTCTATCCACGCCTTGAAGCCAGGTTTGAAAAATATGAGAGATACCACATCTGGCAAGCTGGTGGCGGTATGTGGATGAGGAGGTCAGCGAACATCTGGCACGGCGGAGGCGATGGAGTTGAGGGAGCCCAGAGGGAGGGAGGAGGAGCAAACCATGTGAGCAGATGATTCACGGCGGGGGGCAGGTGGCGGAGGCGAAGCGGAGCGTGGGGCGGAGGAGCACAACGGCAGCGACCAGATCGTACAAAGAGGTTGGAGGAGCCATCCTTTGTGATTGGGCTGTTTAGGCCAAAATCAGACCCGTTAAAAGTGTGCACTAAACTACCCAAAAAAACAATTCAATGAAAAAAGTCTAAAATGCCATAAAATCCAACAGTTAGATGAGATTTATACTAATTTCTCTCTACTAATAGTAATAAAATGTACCATAAAAAATGCCTCGAGAGAAAAGAAAAAATATATAAGATAAGCTCATGGCCACATATATGGCTCCATGCTCAGCTGGCCAGCTCTATAAATCGCACAGGGCACTAGGCACCACGTACGATACACCAGGAAGAACGCTAGCGAAGCTCTTGGTAATCTGAAACACCTACTCTGTTTCTCCATGGCAATGCGGTTGGGGTGTACGTACGTATGACATAGAATTGCGAGGTAGATCACTCTCTCAAACTGAACTGTGTAGATTAACATGGAAGCCTTGCGGACTCAAGGTATTGTGGCTGAACATGCTGAGTACGTACTTTGCTATTGAGCTTGACATTATCAAACTATGCATTGAACTGACTCAGCCAAGTCCGCAGTTCTGCACAAGTGACGTAATATCATGTTGTTAAGTTCTGCACAAATTCAGTTTGACAAAATAAACGCCAAGTCGCATAGCAAGCACTACCAGCTCAGTTATTTTTCCTTTTCTGTCAACAGAAAGTAAAAATAGCAACAATTGAAACACTGCCAAGTCACATAGCTAAGAAATAGGTGACACCATACAATTGGATATGCCTTTACATGTGGGATAGGACGATGGAATAGTCTGACAAGCTGAACCACTCAACCACCTAAGCTAGCACATGACATGGCCACAGTTTCAATCAACAGGGGAAAATGTAAGCTGATTAAGCCAGCTAGATCTGTATATAAATCTCTCAGGGCACCACGTTTTGGAATCAACTAGCACCTAACCACAACATATATGATACATGTAGAGTGCTAGCATGCAAGACGGCCTGTTCCCAAATTAGCTACCTTGAAACTGCTCCACCTATAAAGAAAGCTAAACATTAGTTCAATGTTGTCGCGATCAACCAGAGCACGGCCGCCACCAACTTTCGTCTCTATAATAGTAAAGATTTTTTTCAGATTACCCCCATCACATGAGTTTGAGCACATCTCTCACTGGATTGGATTATCACTGATGTGTTTACTTGAGGTAGAGCACACTGTGTCTAGTTTCCGCGAAGACGCAGTTTAGTTACAAAGAGAGTCAATTATGCCGTGCTACATCCTGCAATAAGATTTGGTCATCTTGTGATCACAATCGTCTCAGTAATTCAATTTGAATGAACATCAAGTTATGATAGCAAGCACTATCATATCAGTTAAATTTCTTCCCTCAACAGAAAGAAAAACAATTGAACACCACCAAGTTACATAGCTTAGGGATAGCTGACGCCATGCAACTGGAGATGCCTTTACATGGAGGGTCGAACGATGAGACATAATAAAACAGCAACTGCAATGAGCACTCCCAAGTCTCTAACGTGCAAGAAAGTCAACTGCAGATCAAACCGTTTTACATCACGAAACCATTAATCAGCTCTTCTACTACCTGTCCTGCATCAGACATCTGAATAACTAACACTTCAAAACACGGGTATCAGTCAGTTCGTAACATCGAACAAAGTTAGCCGTGATACCATCTTCGCTATAAAGCTGATCATCATCTCTGTGTGCTCCTGGAGTTCTGCTTCCCCTTGTGGCAACCCCAGAAGAGCAACCTTTTCAGCTGTTCTAACTCATCATGTGGGTGCAGTGCTCAACATCACCCCATTGTCATGGTGGCACTTCATCAGAGGACATCAAGAACAGGAAAACAGCCAGTAAAAGTCAGTTGTCAAATGGTGGATTCCTGTTTCCTCGAAAAGAAAAAAAACAGTGGATTCCACTAAAGAGTGCCAGGCTCAAACACCGGGAAGGAGCCCGTCCGTGCCCTCTCGCCACGGATGTCGCGCTGGTGAGCATTGGGATCTCTGCTTTCCTCAGGGCGTGCTCTTGTGACTGCCTCATTCCTTCGGCGTTGATGCCAGCGGTGCTCAGGATGGGCCCGCCAAAGAATATCGATTGCCCCGTGTACGTCAATCTCTCTGACGGCTGTCCTGACGACATCGCTGATGAAGATGTGTTTGCAGGTGCAAGATTTCTCCCATGGTTGCCTGGTTCGCCACTTGGGTTCGGCAAGAAACCTGGGTTTCTTGCAGGCAGCTCGACACCAGGTCCTGTTCTTGTTTGCGCAGGCACTGACACGTACCGACCAGCCTCTTGATCCCAGACAACAGAGGCTCTTCGGTTCTCCCGGACATATGATGTGGCTGACTGGAACATTGGGTTGGTTATCTGAGTGGTAGGAACAGGTGGCCTCGCTATCCCTGGTGCAGGCCTTACAGGAGGTGGAGCTGGACGAGGTGCTGCATGAAACTGAGAGCGAGAGGCAAGCTTGTGGATGTGAACCGGGCTGCTTAAACTGCTTGCGCTCTGTGTACCAGTCTCGTAGTCATCCTGGCTTGCAAGACTTTGTTGGTACGAGTTCTGAAGAGGAGACAGTCTCATCTCACTCCTAGATTCCTTCGTACCGCTGTAGTCAACGCTCATGCTACTCCTGACGCTAGCATTGCCACTGGAGCTAAGATCAGCTTCATGACCACGGCGGGCATCTATTGGTCGGAGAAACTGAGGATGATGCCCGAGCTTTTGCTGCGGCTTTTATTACGTCGTTTCGGTCCAGCTTTGCAAGGCTCCGAGCACTGATCTTGACTGGCTTCTTGGCTTTGTTTGCTCTTTCAGCATATCCAGCAGCATCAGGGTCGACGGTTGAGGGTACCATCCTAGGGTCCAAATGTGGAATCACTTCATCCTGGTTGAAAGTTTCAGCACAACTAAATTTAGTATGGCTGTAGGACTGCTTCCAACAATATAATTATGTTTTCCAGCTTCAAGTTATGATTAAACTTTCAAAGATGTAGCATACATACTTGCCATTTGAAACAGGCAGGCTTACCTGATCAATGAATACTCTTGGAGGTGTACACCAAGCACCCTTGTGGTGAAGTCCAAGAGAACTTCCAACACTGAATCCGGTAGTTGCTGAATTTGTTGGGGAATAGATGATATTTGCCCCTTCCTCATCCTCAGGAAGTGCCTCACTCATAGCTCTCATTGCGACCACATAATCGTAGGTTGTGATCCCCTGATATAGAACATAGAAAAGGAACACAGCTGAGAATGCAAGATGAACTTTACATATGTATCACATTTCCACTAGGAGTTGTGAGGCAAACCTTTCTGATCAATATCATGTGGAAGAAGAAAAGTTCCCCTAAAGGTATGCAGGCCACTAATGAAAGAAAAGTGAATATGCCCTGTGCATAAGAAATTTACTCTTCAATTAATTATCAGCTAAAAAGATTCAATCTAAAAAATAATAATCAGTGAGTATCGCTCAGTATACATTACATCCAATATGCAAGCATGATAGGTATGGCGCCAATGATAGGTACAAGAGCTAAGAAGATAATTCAGGGATCCTAAACAGGAACAATTGCACTTTCAGAAGGTAAAAATAATGTGCTACCAAGCACATTAAGAATTTCTGTACTCTGCCAAGAGACACTGTGTGACTCTAATACTCTATTATGGTAAAATCGAAACCATAACATAAGTAACAACAGCATAACTTCGTGAGACTATCATGGAGTGCAGCAAAATAAAAGGGTTTGGTTTTGGAATTCCTCATCAGATAATGGTGGAAAGGTGCTGCTTCAGATAACTTCTTATAATCAAGAGGAGATTATTATACACTAAAAAGCTGCGACAATTCCTTATGGTACTTACTACGATAACAGCAAAGGGAGCACGAGTCAAGCCATTCCCAAGCTTGTCTTGGATGTTTCTTGATGAATTCTTATTGACAAAGCAGAGTACAAGAACGGCCATACCCACTCCAAATTCAATTGCAAGCTGTCACACAGGAGATTGTAAATATTCAGTACCATAAAGGGAAAAGAAGAACTCTACACAAACCTCTATAACCAAGTGAACTTAAAAACTGATATGTATAACAGGTCAACATTACAGACCCAAAGGAGACTGATTGCCATCAGAGTAATAAACGTGAAGTAGTTCTTCCGCCCAACACAGTTATTTAGCCACTGCAGAAGATGTCCATGTCAGCTATGCGCAATTAAATATTATGAGGTAGCAGTACTAACACAGTTCAAGAAAGTCACCCGACAATGATGATCAAATCCATCCACACACTTGTCACAACTTCTGCAGTGTTTACTGAATTTGCGAACCTGTAAAATTAATTTTGTAAAACAAGTTTAAACAGCATAAACTTCAAATAAGTCTACTTCATGCTGCATAGCCAAAAGCTAAATCAGCAGACCTCAGCATTACATAATGTGCAGAACAGAGCTTCTTCACCATCAGCTTGTTGCTCTGCATCATCAGGCTTCCGGCAGTCCTCCTTGACAAACAAAGCACACACAAGCACACCAAAGAAGAAACAGCTTGATCTTTTCTTTGGCAGTTGTGAGCTCAGATTTATGTTTGCTTCCCCTGTAGCTGAACCTCTCTGATTAGAATGACCATCTAGAGAGCTTCTGCAAGTAGATGTTGGAGAGTGTGTTCCAATAGCATTGTTTGCTTTCTGGGGCAAATTTATGCCTTCCAATCCATCGTTGTTGGCTGGTATGTTGATAAAGCCGTCCTCAAACTTCGACATGATCCCAGGATCAGCAGGGTTAATACTTGTGCACCGGATGTAAAGGATGAAAACAGCTAATGCCTGAAAGTGACATAGAGAGGAGAAATGATGTTTCATGATACTACGAGACAACTCTCTTCAGAAGATGAGAAAGACATAGAAAATAAGGACCGTTTGGAAAACTTACAATTGGAGTATAAACGGCTATCGCAACATACTCAAGGACTTGCTTTCCCAGAAATGGTGCAAAGAAGGCATAAAATGCAACCACCAGAAGGAAGAATACAGTAATGGCAACGATCTGTCAAAAAGATATTATGAATCAGTAGAATTTGTGAAAAGAGCATTTGAAGGTATGAAAATTGTAAGAAAATAGATACCGCAATATCTAACTATATAATAACTCCGCAGGTATCAAGTCTTAGTTCCACAACTGTATTCATTTCCCTCTCTGTTAAATACTTGTATATTACATTTGCTTTGAATCTGAGGTTACTGCAACAGTTCAGTAAAAGTAATGATCAATGCTCTCGAATTCCATTTTCTTGTTCATATGGTTTAATACCTTTGATGCACCAAGGCTATAGGTGCAAGATCATAAGGTTTCAAATCATGCAGAAATAATATGCAAAAGCAGACATACATGTGAACAAACATTAGCAATGTATCATAGAAATGTATATTATGATAAACAAGCTTGGCAGCAATATTTTCTTGAAGCCTGAACAACTGGCAATCCTTGTTGAAAACAGAAGCAAAACCATGAAACAATCACTTAACAACATCAATGACTACTTTAGACGTAGAAATTGCCTATGCTGCGGAAGTTACCATACGCAAGGAAATTTGACAGGTGACCGTTCACCACAAAATAAAATAAAATAGTCTTAACATGAAAATTCTTGCAACCACTTAACCATTAGGAGTTCTCTATCAAATGTGTGAAGTAATCTTTCACAGAAGTTTGATGAAAAATTAGGAGAAGAGTTTTCTACATGGTTTCAAGAACAGAGCTACTGAGTTAGCTCTCCCGTAAGGCAACAGAATCCACAAAACAAACGGAAACCTCACAATTTTGCACCATTATTAGTGTACAAACCAATAAAAACAACTGCAGCTTTTCCCGTTGAACCGATTACATTTGACATCTGAGCATATTGTCTCGCCAATCGCTAGCCACTAGGACAAGGACAACACAGGGCAAAACGTTCGCACTCCCCTGCAACATCACCCCTCTCCCAACCCTGAACGAGAACAACCAGACATACAAAACAAACGAATGGCACGGCCAAAACCATCCCCTTTGGGAGCTGCCTAGATGCAACCAGAAATAGAACAATGCTTACAACTTTTTGCAAGCATTTTATCAGAACTCACTCCTGGATAAGTGGAGAATTTAGCAAAAGCGTTTTACCACTTCCAGCATAACAATCATTTTAGACTGAAGACATATTAAGCCTGCTTTGTTAAAGCAAAAAGGGCCAAGCCAACGAACAACCCTAGATAGCTCGACGAACCATACCAAATCTAACACAAGCGACATAACTTGCAAGATTTCTAGCCTTCTGTAACTAGTGCATCACACTATCAATTTGTCTCCAATTAAGCAAAAACACAGGAAAAAAGAAGACGAGAGAACCAACCACTACCTAGTTGGGCAGTTGGCTCTCCCTCTCCTCGACAGATCTTCGAAATACACTCAAAAGATTGAGAATTTCTTGCATCGCGAGCTCACAGGAATGGAATTACACAACGAATTCCTACGGTTACTGAAGATACAAGCACAGGATCGAAGAAAAATGGAGCGAAAAACAGTGTAGTATTTCTTGTTAAACCGATCCAAGAACCCGAAGCAACGAGGAAGAAAGACGGACGGGTCGCTGTACCTGTAAGGTGTGGGCTGGGAGCTGCCATCCGTGCTTCCTCGCCATGGCCGCTCCCTCTTCTCTGTCCCCCGGATCACCTCCTCGACGGCAGGCGGCAGCAAAGGGAAGGCCTCCCCAGTGCTTTTCTGGAGGAGTAGGTAGTTTCAGTAATAACGAGAGAAGAACAGGGCTGGAGATTTTTTATTAGTCAAAACTCCTCTCTCTCTCTCTCTCTCTCTCTCTCTCTCTCTGTGTCTTTTGTGTGTGTCTCTCTCTCCTACCTTTTCTTTCTCCCTGTGATTTTCTCTCTCCATCGATGATGATTTCTGATGCCCTTTTTCAGAGTTGGTTTGTTGGGTCAATTAAGGCTGGGTTCTTGTGATTCAGGAATCCTATGGTGAGACTACACAGTGCAAAGATGTTAAAAGTTCTTGTGATTCAGGAATCTTATAGTGAGACTATACAGTGCAAAGATGTTGAGGGCATATTTAGCCATGTTCCGCTAGTGCGTTAGGGTTCGTTCCGTCGTTTTCTCTTCACAGCTTCTACCTACATTCTTCATCACTTTCCTTCATACGTCAACATATGTCTGTTACAATCATCGGCCTGCCTCCCCCAAGCTTCCAATGCCACCCATCAGTGTTCTTGCCATCATCTCTCGTGATCGATAATACCTTGTTACACCGCTTACACATTAGTGTAACCCTGCCTAACCTAATAGCCTTTTTGTGGCCTGCCACTGTCAGACCCACCACCTTTTAACGACCCAGTGGTATTGCCAATCCATCACCTCTCACTTTTTATATATAGTCAGGATTCTGGTGAGCTGATCTCTTTTATGATAATAGTACCAGCATCACTCCAACTTCGCTCATGTCATAAACGCGTACCTCTGCATAGATACGATAAAAGCTCTCTACAGACTACATAGTCTCGCCAAGTGTCGAAACGTGAACATACAATTTGGTTAAACAAGTCACATAGCGTCAAAATGCAGACAACACATTTGCCGGCCTGGTCTCAACGGCTTCTGTACACTCTTCTGCTGCCTTGGCGTGATTTCTTTGGGCTGCCAGAGCGAGAAGAATTGGGCTGCTTTGGATGGGCCGATGATGGTGAGTTCTTCATGGGCTGGAAGTTGTTGCAAGCCTCCTGTCAGTGTAGCAGGCATGTCATTTTCAAGGAGAATTCTAGTGCCCAAGTGGAACCACCTACGTGCTTAGGTTTGTGTTGCTTTCTGTTTGCTTTCTAAGACAATTTTGATCACGTTTCTCTTGTCAGAGGGAAAATTTCTTGCCATGTTTATCACTCTCTTTTGTTTTTGTGTGAGAATTTTGATCAGTTTTCTCAATCATGTCTACAACCGCATGAAAAGTGTGGTTGGCAGTTCTGCAAGAGACTTGTACGGTCTTATTTTCCTGATGATATCATGGTAGAACCACACCTCAAAAACTGTAGTTTGCAAGGTTTGAAGTAGAGAAAATTTTATATATGGTCACTATCAAGGTGGTCGTTGGATCATGATACTAGCAACCTCTGTTGTTTGTGATCTTTTATTATTGCTACTTGTATCGTCCTACTTGTATAATAAAATTCTTACGTAAAAAGATATGACGTCAGCTAACTCTCTTCGTGTCATCTAAGATAATTTGTGATGTAAATCAGCGAGAATGAACCGAGATAGATCATAAAAAAATGAAAGCTCTGAAATCAGCATCATTGTCTATACAGATATCTATAGTGTTAATTTTATATATAGAGTCAACTTAAAAATAATCTATAATATAAATTATTTTAATATTAATTAGAAATAAGATAACAGAAGGGTCTATTTTTTCGAGAAAGACGAATGAGAGGGTAAGAGAGTCGACCGCGGATCACTGGAAAGAATCAAAATATACCAAGACACCTTGGAAACACGCCAAGGCTAAGTTCAGCTACCGACAGAATAAATTGCTACTATTATTATGGCACTGACATCACAGACCATAGGATTTGGGCCAGTGATCTGACTATTACAGCGCAGCTGCTGCATCATTAGCAGTCGCTGCCGCTGCTCCTCAATTATTGAGACCAAACGGACAAACCGTATAACGACAAGTTGTTTCGCTTCCGAATCATCCCCATTCCACTCCGGTTCACATCTAACAGATTATCAGACAAAAATTATACTGCGCCTGAACAAAAAAGGTCCATCTTTTTCTGTCTCAAAATCCAATCTTTCCCCCCACTGGCGCACATCTCCGCCGGAATTGATCGAGTTCCTCGCACCTTACCGGCGGTCTCTGTCTCCCTCCTCGCCGCAAGGCGGCAGCTCCTCCACCGCGTATGGGCGAGGACGTCCTGATGGTCCCCGGGGGCAGCTGCTCGTCGTCCACCTGGTCCCGCGAATCTACGTGGTGAGCAGGGAAGTGATATAAAAAATATTCGATCTTGGCGATGATCCCGGGGGATTGGTGTTCTGATTTCTGAGCGAGCGGGCCGAAGCAGGTTTTGATCTTGGCGTGCTGCGTGTGAGCTTGGAATCCGCGGATTTGTTGCGTCGTTGGATGGTTTGCGAGGTTAGAAACATTCTTCTTTCTTCGATTGTTGGTAGATACCGCGACAATGGCACGGATATTTGATCCCTTCTTGTTGCTTTTGAGCATTTGTAAGCCTTAAATTTGTATCGTAAAGAGATGTCTTGGGAGCTTCTTCGGTCCGGCTTTGCTCTCGTATATGTCATTGGAATCTTGTGCGGTTGTGCTCAGGTTTAAATCTGGAAAACATACTTTATCTCGGAATCTTTTAGGTGATGGGGCTTTGTGTGATTCCGTAATCATGTACCGTTATGAATTCTAACATTTTATCAAATTGTGGTCTTAGACTCCCTTTAGTTTCTGCTTGGGTTCAGAGCTTTGTGTTCTTGATTGCCTTGGCAAATCAGACTACCTAGATATTTTTTAATTTTGAACCTTGTGAATTCTGCTTGTAGCTGTGACCGTTTTTGGGTTTAGTTAGCTAATTAATGCACCATCTTTCGATTCTTTTAATTGTAATTCGTTCCCGCCTATGGCTTTTCATCCGTTTCTGCAACCAACCTTTTGGAACCATATGTTCTCGTTAGTTGTCCTGTAGGCAGTAAATCAGTATGTATTCTGGTGGACACTGAAGAGGAAAAAACAAATACATTTAGACTAAGGTAGTTCTTGATGCCTGCAGTTTGTAAGATTCTGCTGCTGATTAGTCTGAACTCATGGAGATCGTTTCAACAATTGAGCATTCTGGTAAGGGGGCAATGTGGGAATTGGAAAGGAATCTCGATCAGCCCATGGATGCAGAGGCCGGGAGACTAAGGAATATGTACAGAGAAAAGGTTATTAACTTATTATCATTTAAGCGCCTGTCATTTTGATATCTAAATTGTGGTGAACAGATAGAAAATTTTGTTTAAAACGTTGCATAAAGGTCATGAAACATCGTAGAAAGTTCACAAGCTGCTAATAGGGCTCACATGCTGTGTTAACAACATGACTTCAGCAATGAAGATCACAATTTTATGTTTTGTTCTTCATATTTCAGATTCAGAGCTTTATTAGGATAGTCAACTGCAACTTGCAAGGCAATAACTTTTGATCAGCAATTATCACCACAGATTTTTTTTTAATCTTCATGTTTCAGAGCTTTATTAGGAGATGCACCTGCGAGTTGCGAGGCAATTAATTTTTCATAAAATGCCAATCATTTGGTAACTGCTGTACTTATGCATTTATAGGTGTTAATGAGGTCTTAGCTTTTTAGCATCTCTGATACTGCTGAATCTAAAGGATCAATTAAACATTTACTGTATGTGGTTGCCATTTTATGTTTCGAGTCGTCAATAAATAGTTTCATTTGGTATCTACGAAGATTGACTCGTATTTCTCTCCCGTGTTTCGACCTTAGAATTTGGTGTTCTAATCAAGTGCATTTATTCTTTTCACTAGTACATTCTCCCTGATAGTTGACTTTATGCATCGGTGATACCAGTTCAGTTGATTCTCCCTGATAGTTGACTTTATGCATGGTGTTCTAATCAAGTTCACAAGTATGATAAATAACTCTGTTTCGCCCCTTGTTTTCCCCTCTTGTATGTGCAGACCTACCCAACAATTTTGCTGCTACGACTAGCTTTCCAAAGCCTTGGTGTGGTATTTGGAGATTTAGGCACATCACCTCTTTATGTGTTCTCCAACATCTTTCCTAATGAGATTGAAGACACAGAGCAAATTATTGGAGCACTCTCTCTTATTATTTACTCCCTTACTCTCATTCCACTTGTTAAATATGTTTTCATTGTCTTGAGGGCAAATGATAACGGTCAAGGTAAGATTTTATCTTGCTTCGTTGAAAGTTTTGCTTCAGTTCTAAAAGATCAAACTGTGCATCGGTGATCTATCTTGTTGAGATAATGCAGTAATACCTACAGTGTGTACTAGAACTATTTGAAGATCAACCTGAAAATGAAAGGCTCATGTATTAGGGACTTAGGGTATGGCCATACAAAGAAAATTCTGGTCAAGAACTTCCTAAAGTCCATGCAACAGTACAGTTATTTAGGCCTTTAATTGTTTTGGCTCTGAATGAATGGTACTCCTTCAACGATAGCATGTTCGTTCTGAACTTTCCGATATAAACAGAACTTTAACACCTCTGAAACAAATTAGTTATCTTTCCCTCACATTATTTTTTTATTTTTGTATTTAAGTAATCCTTTCATAGGAAAAGGCTGACAATAGACTATAAAGCCATCATCTTGGGATAAATTTGTGCCCTTCTGCTAAGTTGCAGCACTTTTGTCTATGCAGTTGTCTCATGTAGGGACACAAAGTTTAGTGCACCACAGTATGATTATGATACCGTACACAGTACCTGAGAATAAATCGGCATATAACACACCAGTGTGTCACCAGACAATGTGGCCCAAAATGGTGGTGCCTAGGAGTTTACTGCTATTCCAAGCCCTCCTTATGTTTCTCTGTATCTTTTACACTATGAATATCAACATGCTAATGGCTTGTTTGTAATTTCAGGTGGAACATTTGCTCTTTATTCACTGCTTGCCGGCATGCAAAGATAAACATTATACCCAATCAACATAGAACTGATGAAGAGTTAACAACATACAGTCGTCACACATACGATGAAAAGTCTATTGCTGCAAAGGTCAAAAAATGGTTAGAGGGACACCAATTCAGAAAGAATGTCATTCTTATTCTTGTACTTTTTGGTACTTGCATGGCTGTTGGAGATGGAATTCTCACTCCTGCCATATCAGGTGAGTACCTTCATGTTCTGTGATGCTTGTTATTTCATAGCTCTGTTGTTAACTTTTACCAAGGTGAATTGATATTAACAATTGCTTTACATTTGCAGTTCTTTCTGCAACTGGTGGAATAAAGGTCGAAGAATCCAGAATGAGAAATGGTACATGTGCGATGTTGAAGTTAGTACAGTTTTCTGCTTTTATGCCGTGTGCTCTTTCATATCTGGTTGCTATTGCATTTCAGACGAAGATGTCAAATTTGCCATTGATGTTAATTTAACATGAACTGTTGATAACAACCTCAAGTAATTCGCCATACTGTTTTGTCTATGCAACGATAACTTGATTTGAAGCATTGCCTTTTATTGCAGGAACTCTGTAGTGATAGTGTGCATGGGAACAATTATTTTTGTTAATAATCAGATAGAGCAGACAAATAATACCGAGAGTTAGACCTATGAATAACTGAGTCATTGTGTGTTTTTCCTTATCAGATGTGGTTGTAATCGTCTCTGTGGTCATATTGATTGGACTGTTCAGCATGCAGCATTATGGTACTGATAAAGTCAGCTGGCTTTTGCACCAATAGTATTCCTTTGGTTCATACTCATTGGAGTCCTGGGAATGATAAACATTTTCACATATGATCGGTCGGTTCTTAAGGCGTTCAATCCTATTTATGTATATCGTTACTTTAAACGAGGGAAGACTAGCTGGGCTTCCCTAGGAGGAATTATGCTCAGCATAACAGGTCTGAAATTCTAACCTGAGTTTATAGGTTCTAAACTGGCTAATAACCAGAACTGACTTTTTGCCTCATGCTGCAGGGACAGAAGCATTATTTGCTGACCTTTCATATTTTCCTGTACAAGCTATTCAGGTACCATTTGTTGGTTGTGATTGTTGTTGGCTATGCATGTTCTGATCTACATTTTTAAGAGACATTTCCACATGAGTTCATAAATCAATCCTTTTTTTTTGCAAATCATAAGTCAATCTATTTGCTTGCTGGCTAACATCCTTTTATCATTTCGATACGCAGATTGCTTTCACTATGGTTGTGTTCCCATGCCTTCTTTTGCAATATACTGGTCAGGCTGCCTATATAGCTGTGAACAAAGACAAATTCTCCCACGCTTTCTATTTTTCTCTTCCAGGTAAAAATTCAGACATAGGAACTCCCTAATTACCATATCTGTGAGAATACATGACGACATGATCATTTAGTGCAGATAGTATACTTTGGCCAGCATTAGTTGTTGCAACAGCTGCTGCAATAGTTTCTAGCCAGGCAACTATATCTGCGACGTACTCAATTATCAAGCAAGCACTTGCTCTAGGATGCTTCCCCAGAGTGAGATCATCCATACTTCCAAGAAGTATCTTGGTCAGATATACAGTCCTGATATTAATTGGATTCTTATGGTTTTTTGCATAGCCGTCACTGCTGGATTTAAAAACCAGTCACAGATTGCAAATGCATATGGTAAAATTCTTCCCGTGTCTCTCAAGATATAGAAATTTCGCGACAGCAATGTGTTCCTGCTCTGTTGCTAACATGAGTGTTGCTGTGTAAACAGGTACTGCTGTGATAATGGTTATGCTTGTGACAACATTCCTCATGATCCCCATAATGCTGCTGGTATGGCGCAGCCATGGACCTTGGTCGTCCTCTTCACCGTGCTGTCATTGGTGGTCGAGATCCCATACTTCTCTTCTGTTATGCGGAAGATTGACCAGGGCGGCTGGGTTCCTCTTGTGTTTGCGGTGGCCTTCCTCCTCATCATGTATGTATGGCATTACGGCACGCTCAAGCGCTATGAATTCGAGATGCACAGCAAGGTGTCCATGGCATGGATCTTAGGCCTCGGTCCGAGCCTTGGCCTAGTCAGGGTCCCGGGGATGGGCCTGGTGTACACCGAGCTGGCAAGCGGTGTTCCGCACATCTTCTCGCACTTCATCACCAACCTCCCGGCCATCCACTCCACCCTGGTCTTCGTCTGCGTCAAGTACCTCCCGGTGTACACCGTGCCACAGGACGAAAGGTTCCTCGTGAAGCGTATCGGCCCCAAGAACTTCCACATGTTCCGCTGCGTGGCACGGTATGGCTACAAGGACATCCACAGGAAGGACGATGACTTCGAGAAGAAGCTCTTCGAGAGCCTGCTGCTCTTCGTCCGGCTGGAGAGCATGATGGAGGAGTACACGGACTCCGACGACTACAGCACCAGGGACCAGGAGCTAAATGAGGCGAGCAGCAATGCCGACCCGAGGAGCAATGACATCAGTGCCAGGTCCATCATGGAGCTCAGCTACACCTCCCATGACTCCATCATACCAGTGCGTTCCCCGAACCATTCAGGGGACGATAGCCGGGTCATGTCATCGGGGCAGGCGACGATCCGGACTGTGGGCGACGAGGTGGCGTTCCTGAACTCGTGCAGGGAAGCCGGGGTCGTGCACATCCTCGGGAACACGATCATCAGGGCACGCAGGGGCTCAGGGTTCGTGAAGAAGATTGCCATCAACTACTTGTACGCTTTCCTCAGGAAGATCTGCAGGAGAACAGCGCCATCTTCAATGTTCCCCACGAGAGCCTGCTGAATGTTGGGCAGGTGTTCTATGTGTAGTTAAGCTCGTTTTTTAGATAGTGATGTGTAATTAAGCTGAATTTAAATCAATGCATTCCTTCCTTCCCCAGATTTTCCATGAACAGGCAGTGTCTCGTCACTGTGTGTAGCTCAAATTAGAACTGTACAGAGATCATATATTTATAGAACACATCTGGAAACTATACATCTTACTTAAAATAAATTGAGCAACTTTCGGTGTGGTGCAATTCAGATACGAACCTGAATCAAATTATGCAATTCAGATACAAATTTGTATCAAATTACAATGAGTTACAAATTGACTTACCAATCCTGTAAGGTACAGGTCACAGGTTTATAATCATGCTCCACATTATAAGAATATTTAGCTATTTTAGGCCCCTGTGGACCGTTATTGCTAAAAATATCCACGACAGGCTAGACAAGCATCACGTGGCACCTGTCGCTCCGTAGAAGCATCCTAGCATTTTTGGCTATTAATTCCGTTTCAGATGGGGGCTATTTTAAGCAATAAGAGAGAATTGAGGAAATGCCCCGTTTTTTGCTGCCGTTTGATTATATGCCCCGTTTTTCGCTGGTTTGCTCTTATGCCCCGTTCGTCTTGATCATATGCCCCATATGCGACATCTCGTGCTGACTGGGACAGAGACAAGGTGAGTTGGCTTACTGACTGGACTTTAATCCCCACGCTGCTTGCTCATTTCCCTCAATTCTCCTCTCTCTCGTCTCTCGTTCTCTCCTCTCCAACAGCAGGCGCCCGTGGAGAAGGAGAGAGGACCAGTGCTGGTAGTTGTGCCCGTGGAGACGACTTGGGAGGAGGAGAAAGGCCGGCGACCCCACGGGCTAGGCGACGGCAACAGGAAACCGGCCTGGGCGTCGGCACGGCCTGGGCGAACGGCCTGGCCGGCGACACGTTCCGGATCTGTGCCACCGCACGGTGTGGGCGGCGACCCCGTGAGCTGGGCGGCAACCTGGTAAGACTCCTCTCCTCTCCTCTAATCCAGGGTTTGCCCGGCCGATTCTTGACTTTATTGTCCCACCGGTGTGGAAAACCCTAACCCTAGGTCCATGTATTGGTGGTGATTGAAACATGACCATGGAGGGGAACTCGGTGATGGAAGGTGGCATTAGCACTGGTGATCCCCAAGAGTGAGTACATTATTTTCCCCGCCCTCCTTCATCATTGCGCTGTAACCGGTTAGATGTGTTGTAATTAGCGGGTTAACTGAAACATTTCAATTTGTGGCAATGACGAGTAGGCCACCGAAGGACAGTATAGGCAAGACAGCTTGTGTGTCACATGAGCAGTCCAGTGCTGCTGTTGCTTCACATGTCATGGCCAGAGAATCTAGTCAATCATGCATATCAGTGGACAGTGTTAACTTGTCAGCACTAGAAATTGTACAATCTAACACCTCAAGTGTACCAGTCGTAGGAGGTATTGATTGGTTACAGATAGAGATAACTCCCATGAATGATGATGACATAGATATTCCTGTATCTGAAGAAAACATGTGCCTCTTGCTTGGTATAGAGGATGAAGATGTGCAACGACAATATGCACCATCTTCTCTTTGTACTAATGCTTGTATGGCTACAATCAATGAGGAGCTGCTGATGAGGCAGCAATTCCTGTGAGTGATGACAATCCTGAAGAGGAACTGATCATATATGACAAAGATGATCCTGATATAGTGAAAGGGTCATTGTTCCCTCAATGGCTGAATTTAGGAAGGCTATTAAACAGTTCGCTATCAACAAAGAGTTTGACATTAAAGTGACCAAAACTGACACCACAAGGTATATGGGACATTGTAGAGCACCTGGGTGTCCGTGGAAGATAACAGCCAGGTTAACTGTAGATAAGAAAACAATCAGGGTACTAAGTTACATATTTTATAGTACTCAATTGATGAAGTGTTATAAGCAATTGCTAATAGATGTCATTTTATATGCAGGTTAACAAGCTAGTACCTAGACATGACTGTTCATCAACTAGCAGAATCAAGACACACATGGCATCCCAAGCTCTGGGTGGCGATAAGTCAATGAGTATTCTCCAACAGGATCCTACCCTGGGGCCTAAGAAACTGCAAAAGTAGCTACAAGATAAGTTCAATTGCACTATAACATATGACACTGTCTGGAAGGGCAAAGACAGGGCACTTGATAAGCTATATGGTACTTGGGGTCAGAGCTTTCAGTACTGTGGAATTTTAAGGCTGAGATGAGAAGAGGTCCCCGGGTAGCATTGTGGAGGTAGATGTGAAAACAGTTGGAGGTGAAGTGTACTTTTCGAGATTCTTTATGGCACTAAAGCCGTGCATGAGGGTTTTTTAGCTGGTTGTAGACCATATGTTAGCATAGACTCAACAGCATTGAATGGAAAGTGGAATGTGCACTTAGCAGCATGTACAGCACTAGATGGTCATAACTGGATGTTCCCTATAGCAATTGCATTTATTGATTCGGAAACAGACAATAATTGGACTTGGTTTATGACACAGTTGCGTAGGGCACTTGGGCCAATACAAAAGCTAACAATATGCACTGATGCATGCAAAGGGTTAGAGAATGCTGTCCAAAATTTTTTCCCTCAAGCGGAGCAAAGGGAATGCTTTAGACACTTGATGTCAAACTTCACAAAAAAGTTTCATGGAGATAGTTTTGGGCATATGTGGCCAGCTGCTAAGGCTTATAGACAAGAAGTTTTTGATCACCACATGTTGAAGGTCTTACAGGCTTGCCCTGAAGTGGGTGGTTATTTGAAGAAGTATCATAGCTTTCAGTGGATGAGATGCAGTTTCAACACAGACATAAAATGTGATCATATCCACAACAACTTGGCTGAGTCTTTCAACAATTGGATAAAAGATATAAAAGATCTTCCTGTTGATGAGCTAGCTGATACTATTAGAGAAAAAATCATGAGGCTTTTTGATAAGAGACGAACAATTGGGGAAAAGCTGAGAGGAAGGATATTACCGGCAATCATTCAACAGTTGAACAATAAGAGCAGAGGTTTAGGTCATTTGAACGTTGGGAGATCAACCAAGAACAGCTGTGAGGTTAGAGATGTCAACCAGAGCAACCTTAGACATGTCGTGAAGCTAGACAGCCAGGAGTGCACTTGTTTGGAATGGCAGCACACTGGGAAGCCCTGTGAGCACGCACTAGTATTCTTGCTTGGCAGAATTGACGTGAACTTTGAAGATTACATTCATGAGTACTTCTCGTTGGAAAGGTTTAGGGCAGCTTATGCTACAGAGATAGAGCCTCTCACAGATAGGTCTCAATGGCCGAAGGTTGATCTAGGCTTCGTGATGCTTCCACCAATTAGCAAGAAGTCAGCAGGGAGACGCAGGAAGTTGAGGATCAAAGGATGCCTTGAGAATGGTGGGAATGGAAGTAAACCATCCGGATCAGGTAGCAAACACAGATGCAAGCAATGTGGAGAGTTGGGGCATAGGAGAGCTGCTTGTCCTCAGAGTGGCACCAAAAAAGGTAACACTTGCATGTTCTTGGGTTATAGGGTTTATTCGTTTTATTCGTTGTTACCTTTTTGTTATTTGAACAGAAAGAGGAAGGCAAGGCCTGTCCATAGGAGTGAGGTGAGTGCATTGCAAGTGGCTGCAGCGGGGACACCTAACAAAAGATCTACTTCCCTTCCTGCTGTCCTACAGGACAGCCCTGGACCTATCACGAGAAGGTAGTTGTTTCGTGGTTTTTTGCCATACATTGTCTAATGGTCCATAACCATCATTTGCTCTGTAGGAGACTAGCTTTGGCTAATGCTGGAGATGTGACGGCACCACCAGGGACAAGTAATGCTTCTCTAGCAAAAGCCGCTGACAGGCCACAGAGGTCCAAGAAAATAACCCCGAAGAAGAAAAAATAAATTGGAGCTGCAAATCAAGCTTTTGTGAAATGTCAGATGTCAAATACTACTTCATTTTGTGAAATGTGAACTTAGCTGGGAGTTGTAAACCATGCTTTTGTGTTAAAAGTCTTGTTTTTTGTGAGATTTGAACTCAGCTCGGAGTTGTGAACCATGCTTCATTCTACTTATATGATCTGAACCATGTTTGAACTCAGCTCGGAGTTGTATACATGTCTGCTAGAACTGAACCGTGTAGTTGCTTATATGATCTGAGTCATCATATTTACCTGAGAGAAAAAGATTGTTCTGAGGGAACTGCTAATAAGCTGGCCCCACATAGATTGCTAACTTACTATATGTTCTGCTCATGTGATCATTTGCCTGCTTACTGCAAGATTATTAGAATGTGCACTGAGCACCTTCCTACTTTTCTAGAAAATTAGGAAATTGGATTGTATGCCAATAGAGCCCTTGAATGTGTTTCACCGTTCCTACTTTTCTTATTTTTCTTACCAGCAGAAGGTCAGGTTCAAAGAATGGTTAGTACAGAATGAATAAACTGCATCAGCAATTAGGAGCATTTCACTTGAGCTACTCAATGGATAATTTGCTATACAGTGAATTATTTTCCTTCAACCATCACATGCTTCTTTTATCACTTTGTCCACTTGGCTGTTCAGATGTATTGCTGATTGTTTGTTTGTTGCGGAATGCCACCCTGGTGTTATTTCACTGTGCTCATTTGTTACTGGAAGGCAGCTGAAATCAGTTCACAAGGACTGTACCCAGAGCTGATCAAATGTAATCACAGAAGCTAAAAATAGATCCTGACCATCGTGGCATCAATAACAGACACAGGCTTAAAGAACACTGAGTTATGCATAAAGTCAAGCTGCCGTTGGTTTCACAAACCCACAGCAGTGGTTTTTTCTTTTCTTTTCATTAATCCCAATTACAATTCTACAGTTTCAGTCACAAAACATGAACACCTGCATAGATCCAATAAAATTACACTTCAATTCTCACAAAAGAATTCACTTGCAGATATAACACAAACACCAGAAGTATACCTCCAACACAAACACCAGAAGTATACCAGAAGTTTACCTACCTGTAAAGAGCCAGCTGATCATATCTTTGATGGAAAGATACCTCCAACATCTCATTCAGACAGCTCAAACACTTCCAATTGTTAGGGAAAATCATAGGCATGAAGTATATACTCGCTCAAACACTTCAATTGCATACAACCAGGACATATATGTTCCAATACTGATATTGCATACAACCAGGACATCTATGTTCCAATACTGATATTGCATACAACCAGGATTTCATAAACTACTTCACTAGCACAACCAGGAGGATCAAAACTACGACAAAAACATTACAAAAAGTCACTAAGATCTGAAGATCTATGGTCTTCCCAAACTTGTCCATTCTAGCATTCATCCCAGCAACTTCTATCCTCATGGCCTCGACGCTCCGCCAAACTTCGTCTAACTCAATACTCGCAACCACATGCTTGTCTTCATTTGACATGCCTAGCTCTCCAATGAACTGCCTGTATTGCTCCAACCACATAAAAAGGAGCAATCCTTCGCTATTTGTCAAAAGATCAAAAGCTGATCAACAGTTGGGGATATGAAGCTATGAAGCAAAATTATATAACCTTCGACATGCTATATAAAGGCTGCCATATTAGAGAATACAAAGGCATCCATCCATGAGTACAGAATTAATCAGCAACCTTCTTTTCCTTCTCATTCCTTGGACACTTGATGAAGAACTTCCCCGGATTGTCCAGAGTAGAGGATTGTAGCAGGAGCAACTGTTCCCTCCCGCAACCAGGGCAGTCAATTAGCGGGAGCCCCCTAATCCGTTTCACGCCGGAGTTGTGGGATGAGCTACCCAGCGACATCAGTCCCTACAGACAACAAATTCATGCATGTAAACAAAACTACTGAACTTCAATCTGCAAACAAGGAGATGGCTCAGATTATTACAAAACTACTGAACTACTGAACTTCAATCTGCTACCCAGCTCAATCCTACCCACTAACTAACTTGCTCCATTGTATTCCTCTGTCTCAAGCGCATGCCCACACTGAACAAGGAAACAATTGGGGGAAAATGGCTCAAGAACTAGGGTTCCCTGAAGAGCAATCAATCATCACAAATTTGGTGGATTACATAGCGTAAGAAGCCGATTCGGCACGGGAGGATCCTTACCGAGGCTATGTGGTCGCCGCAGAGCCGGTGTACTCGCCGAGACTCGCCACCCGTGCCGTGCTTCACGCCACCGGGACACACATAGGACGGGCTTGGGGGAAATGAGCAACCAGCGTGGGATCCGGTCTCCGGTTTGCCGCGCTCGTGTGGTCCGGTCTCCGGTTTGCCGCCAGGGATGCCCGAATCGCCGGCGTGCCCGTCACCTTCTGTTGGGGAGGGGGTCCCCGCGCTACCCGGGTTCAACGCCTGTTCGTACTTGGAGGAGATCGGCGCAGCACCAACCCCGTCGCGGCGTCAAGGGGGTCCCCACGCTACCCGGGTTCAACGCCTGTTCGTACTTGGAGGAGATCGGCGCAGCACCAACCCCGTCGCGGCGTCAAGACCGCGCGACGCCTACTCTGCGACAACGCCAACCTCGTCGCGACATCAAGACCGCGCGACGCCAGGACCGCGACGACACCAACCTCGTCGCGACGCCAACACCGCTCGAAGACGAGGCCGTGGCGGCGACAAGTCCGAGCATGACGGGTGGGACCCCCAGAATATTCCCGGAATATTCTCGAAGGAAAAGACCTACGCGCCCCTAGGGGCATTAGTACATCTAGGGGCATAATTGTAAAACGCCTGAGGGCATCCCTGTAATCTTCCCTACCCCTCCTTTTTCCCTATAAATAGAGGGACACCCCTCCCATTTGGGGGATCCAGAAATTCGGAAATCACTAGTTGGCTTGCTCCTCCACTTCTTCTGTTTGCAACCTCGCCGCGAGTTCGAGCGTCTTCGCGTCGCGCAACCCGCGTGTGCGGCAGCGGTGTCTTCACACGACGTAGTTTCCCGTGCAACCCTGCGTCGGTCCGTGGAGCCGTACGGGGGTGCCACAAGTTCACTGTCTAGTCCTCGTTGCTACGACAGTTGGCGCCGTATGTGGGAAGCTAACAAGAAGCCGTGTGACGAAGACCGCAGCCACCACCGGGATCGCGAAGACGCCACCGTCAACCCACGGGACGGTCAAACCATGCCGCCCAAGAAGCGAGGAGGAACGAAGCGGAAGGCCGTTGCCACTGCCACGGTGAGCGCGAGAGCAACGACCCGAAGGACGGCGCGTACCGAGGTGCGCGCAGCGAACGCTGCTCCCAACCCCTCCACCGACGCACAGGTAGTCGGCTCAGAAGCCTCCGCCCAGGCTGCCAACAGCGAGGCGGAAATCGAGGCCCTAAGGCAGCAAGCTGCGGAAGCGAACCGGAAGGCGGAGGAGCTGCAGGCTGGGCTGGAAGCACTCAAAGCCGATGGCCTGCGCATGGAGGGGCTCTTACGCGAGGCCGCCGAAGCACGCGCACGACCGGCAGCGGTGGTGGACACGGCGAGCCCGGCCCTCGACGCTGCGACGGCACAGGCTGACGCCCTTCGCAACCAGCAAGCGCTAGGACGCGCGGCGGCAATGGAGCAAGTCCAAACAAACCCACAGGTCGCCGAAGAACAGCGACGCCGACTCCAGGAGACAGTTGCGCGCGCGAGACCTGCGACCCCGCCGGGAACCTCGGAAGCGGAAGCGCTGCGAGCAGAAATTCGGCGGAGACGAGAAGCGGCCCTCGCCACCCTGCGCGAGACGGACGCCATCCTGGACAACGCCGAAGACGCCTGCGAGTACTTCGCCGCACCAACTACCCACGCCGCGAGGCACGAAGTCATCAACATCGCCGACGACCGAAGTCCCCTCAGCCCTGGGCTCGAAGCAAAGCCGTGGCCACACAAGTTCCGTCTCGCGGATCTCCCGAGCTACGCAGGTGACGCCGACCCAGCCGAGTTCACCCGCGTGTACGAGGCCGCCGTATCTGCGGCGGGAGGGAACGAAGCCACCATGGCGAAGAGCCTCCTCCTCAAGCTCTCTGGGATAGCACGGTCGTGGTACCTCACGCTCCCCGCCGGCTCGGTATACTCCTGGGAGCAACTCCGCCAGCTGCTGCACTCGCGCTTCCAGGGGAACAAGACCAAGGCCGTGACAGCTGCGGATCTCTATGCGCTGGTCCAAGGACCGCGGGAAACCATCCAAGCATTTCACAAGCGCTTCGCCAACGTGCAATGTCAGATACGCAGCATCACCGACGAAAGCGTGTGCTCCGCCGCGTGAAGGTCCATCTGGAACCCGGCCCTGTGCGCCAAACTGGACCGGAGCCCGCCGACCACCATCCAAAAATTGTACGACACCATGGAGAGATACGCTCTTCAAGAAGAAGGAGAACTCCAGCTGCGAAACAAGGCGCTGGCGGCCGCCAGGCAGCCCAAGGCGACTCATGATGATCCTTAGCCACGCCATCGTGGCGTGCACCAAGTGGACGGATACGACGAGCGGTCCCCCACCCATCCCAGGCGTGGCGACGACCGTGACCAGGCGCGGAGCCATGAGCGCCCCGAGGACCGTGACCCCGTGCGTCGGGGTCTCCACGGCGGCGAGCGAAACCACGATCATGGTGGAGGACGTGGCAACCGTGGCCAACAGAGCCGTCTACATGCTGCCGGGAACGGCAACCACGCGAGGAAGTTCTGCGAGCTACACCGGTCATACAACCACTCCACCGGCGAGTGCGATGTGATCCGCAGGACGCGCGAGCAGCTTCGCCCAAGACCGACGGATAATGCTCGACCCCCAGCACGGGCTCCCGCCCCAAGGGAGCCATGCCTTCAGTTGCCACCGCCACCGCCCCTTCCCCAGGGCGCGGCACTGGTACAAGTGATCAACCCGCACCGTGTTATCCACGCCATCATAGGAGGCAACGCGCATACCTTCCCGTCCAAGCGCCAAAGGCGCGCGTATGCCCGACAGATAAGCCACATCGCCTCCTTTCCGCCTACTGAGCTCCCTGCTTGGGCATCCACACCCGTGACCTTCGGGCCTGAAGATGCCGTGGGGGTCACCCTCCCTCATCATGACGCGCTCGTCATAACTGCGATGATCTCGGATGCAGAGGTGCATCGCGTCTTTGTCGACGGGGGAAGTTCCGCGGACATCATGTTCTCGTCAACCTTCAAAGAGATGGGCATACCGTCATCACTCCTCCGAGCCCTAGGCATCCCCTTGCTGGGCTTTGGAGGCGAGCCAATCGCCGCCATGGGACGCATCGAGCTCCCCGTCACGTTCGGCTCGGGTAATTGCTCCCGCACCGAGAACATCACATTCGACGTCGTCGACCTACCGTACCAGTACAACATCATCATGGGGCGGGTGTCACTCAACAAGTTCGGCGCTATACCCCACCACGCATACCTGTGCATGAAGGTCCCAGCACCGCAAGGTGTCATCACGGTGCGCGGGGATCAAAACTTGTCCCGAAGAATCGATGAACAAGCGCAAGCTGTCAACTGCTACGTCCACAACGTACAGTTAGAAGAAGGCCCGACGGGGCCAGGGACTCATCCCTTGCCAGGCGCGGGGCGATGGACCCCGAAGCCGAAGCCGGACGGGGAGACGCGTGCCATTCCCCTACGCGACGATACTCCGGGTAAGACCGCGCTCCTTGGGGCGGATCTTGCTCCGGAGGTGTCTAAGAGGTCCTCAAGGTCCTCCGGGACAATGCCGATATCTTTGCTTGGGAACACGAGGATCTCCCAGGTGTCCCACGAGAGATCATCGAGCACAAGCTGTACGTCCGCCCGGACGCCCGCCCCGTGAAGCAAAGGATGAGAAAGATGTGCGCCGAGCGCCAGCAGGCAGCCCGCGAACAGGTCAATGAGCTTCTGAAAGCCGGAGTCGTTCGAGAAGTCTTGCACCCGGAGTGGCTCGCCAACCCTGTGCTCGTGAAGAAAGCCAACGGCAAGTGGCGCATGTGCGTCGACTACACTAGCCTCAACAAGGCATGCCCGAAGGACGAGTTCCCGCTCCCGCGCATCGACCAGCTCGTCGACGCCACGTCCGGCTGCGAGCTCATGAGCTTCTTGGACGCATTCTCAGGGTACCACCAAGTCTGGATGGCCAAGGATGACGAGGAAAAAATGAGCTTCATCACCCCATCTGGGACTTTCTGCTACGTACGCATGGCGTTCGGCTTAAAAAACGCTGGAGCATCCTTCGCCCGCTTAGTGCAGAAGGCGCTCCATGCCCAAGTGGGGCGTAACGTCGAGGCCTATGTGGATGACGTGGTCGTCAAGAGCACCGTCGCACGCTCTGCACGCGCAGGACTTGGAAGAAACGTTCAGCAATCTCCGCGCGGCTGGGATGAAGCTCAATCCCGAGAAGTGTGTATTCGGCGTGCAGGCAGGTAAACTGCTAGGTTTCCTCGTGTCCAAAAGAGGGATTGAGGCTAACCCAGCCAAGATCAAGGCCGTGCTGGACATGCCCCCCCCAAAATATCAAGGAGGTGCAGAAGCTCACTGGGCGCCTTGCCGCGCTGGGAAGATTTGTGTCCAGGTCCGCCGAGAAGAGACTTCCGTTCTTCAGGGCCCTCAGGGGCTCGTCCAGCTTCGAGTGGGGTTCTGACAGCCAGCGAGCATTTGATGAGCTCAAGGCATACCTGACTTCACCTCCTCTGCTACAAAGCCCAACCCCGGGAGAGACCCTGCTCCTGTACTTGGCCGCGACGCCGGGAGCCGTGAGCGCGGTGCTAGTTAAGGAAAAAGACCGTATCCAGCACCCGGTCTATTATGTCTCTGAGTCACTTCAAGGCGCAAGGGTTCGCTACACCGAGCTAGAGAAGCTCGCTTACGCTCTCCTCATGGCATCAAGGAAGCTTCGGCATTACTTCCAGGCACACCCCATCCAAGTACCATCCTCATACCCTATTGGCGAGATGCTCCGCAACAGGGAGGCCTCAGGACGCATCGGGAAGTGGGCAACAGAGCTCGCGCAATTCACCGTCGAGTTCCTCCCTCGCACGGCAATCAAGTCACAGGCCCTCGCAGACTTCGTGGCAGAATGGGTCGCTTCCGAGCACCCAACTCCCCCGGGACACTCCGAGCCAGTGTGGACCGTCTGCGTGGACGGCTCATGGTGTGCCGAGGGCACCGGCGCAGGGCGCAGTCCTCGAGTCGCCGGATGGAACACACACTTCATTCGCCGCCCGACTAGAATTCAAGGCCACCAACAACATCGCCGAGTACGAAGCCCTACTACTCGGCTTACGCAAAGCGCGGGCCGCAGGGAGCCCGACGGGTGTTAGTCAAGAGCGACTCCCAGCTCATCGCGGGACACGTTGACAAGAGCTATCAAGCAAAAGAGCCAGAAATGATCAAGTACTTGGCCATGGCGCGGGCGATGGAGAAGCACTTCTCGGGCTTCACTGTTCGTCCCATCCCCGGGGCGAGAACACGGAGGCAGACATGCTCGCCCGAGCGGCAAGTACTTCCGTGGGCATGCCGCCTGGTGCCTTCTACGAAGTCCTCACAACCCCCATGACGAAAGGGCTGCCGGAGGTGAACATCATAACCCCGCAGGACTGGCGAACGCCCATGATACGGTACCTCGTCAGTGAGACTGAGCCCGAAGATCACGTCGAGGCCCGCCGGCTCAAGGCGCGGGCAAGGGGCTTCGTCATCCACCAAGGCTCCCTGTACAAGCGCGGCGTGTGCGCGCCGTACCTCAAATGTATCTCGAAGGAGGAAGGGGCCGAGCTGGTTCGGGACATACATGAGGGGCTGTGCGGATCCCACCTCGCTCCGCGCGCCCTAGTCTCCAAGGCTTTCCGTCAAGGCTTCTACTGGCCAACGGCGCTACACAACGCGCGAGACTTGGTGAAACTGTGCCCGGCGTGCCAATGGATGGGACGAGGCACGAACCTTCCGGCGCACAACCTGCAGCCCATCCCACCTTCATGGCCACTCGCACGCTGGGGGGGTTGACCTGGTGGGCCCGTTCAGGACCGCGAGCCATGGCGCTAAGTTTGTAATTGTGGCAGTCGATTATTTCTCCAAGTGGGTAGAAGCAGAACCGCTCATCAAGATCACCTCCGCCTCTGTGCAGAAGTTCGTATGGAAGAATCTGATATGCCGCTTCGGCGTCCCGCGTGAAATCACAGTCGACAATGGCACCCAGTTCGACGCCGAGCCATTCCGCAAATTCTGTATTTCACTTGGCGTCAACCTCTGCTTCGCCTCCGTGGCCAACCCTCGGGCGAACGGTGCTGTCGAGCGCGCTAACGGCGTCCTCCTCCACGGCTTGCGCACACGTCTCTTCGACCTCCCCAAAGGGCGCTGGGCGGACGAGCTCCCCAACGTGCTGTGGTCAACTCGCACTGCCGCCAGCAGAGCCACGGGCTTCACCCCGTTCAAGCTGCTCTTCGGCGACGAGGCTGTCACTCCCGAAGAAATCAAACTAGGTTCCTCTCGCACCGAAACGCCGCCTGAAGACGAGGCACGCAAAGCCTCCCTCGACGGCCTTGATGCGCTGAGACAAGACGCCACACTCAACATCGAACGCTATCAAGCATCCATGGCAAAGGCGTACAACAAAGCCGTTCGTCGCGTCCCCTCCAGGTGGGTGACCTCGTCTTGAAGAAAAAGGCGAACCCCGAAGCCGACGGGAAGCTGAGCTCCAAGTGGGAAGGGCCATACGAGATCGTCAGCCAGTCGCGCCCAACGTCGTTTCGACTGAAGACACTCGAGGGTGAAGAGCTGAAGCACAGTTGGAACACGATCAACTTGAAGAAATATTACGTATGAAGCCGCCAGGGACTCGGGGAGACCTCACTCATTTTGTAGGCCAACCGTGGCCAAGACCGCTGCGTCGGTCCAAGCTTTTACTTACGCTCTTTAAATTCTTCCAAAGTGCCGCTGCGTCGGCCCAAGCATTTACTACCCTCTTTAAATTCTTCCAAAGTGCCGCTGCGTCGGCCATTGCTAGATTTCCCGAGGAGTGTCATCTTGTCACGATCTTTTCGTATCCTTGTAACAAATGCTAAAGTCATCTCATGACACATATATATACGTATGAAACCGCCACAACAGGTGTGAATGCCGAGGTCCACTCGCCTACATCGCGTGCCTGTCTAAACAAAAGCGTCCTCGCGTTGGCCGGGAGGAACCACCTCCCCCACGCGGGCCGAGCACCTAAAAAACTCCTCGTGTGCGCTGGGAAGCCCCATCTCCCCCGCATGAGTCGAGTCAAAAGCCTCCTCGCGTTGGCCGGGAGGAACCACCTCCCCCACGCGGGCCGAGCACCTAAAAATCTCCTCGTGTGCGCTGGGAAGCCCCATCTCCCCCGCATGAGTCGAGTCAAAAGCCTCCTCGCGTTGGCCGGGAGGAACCACCTCCCCCACGCGGGCCGAGCACCTAAATCTCCTCGTGTGCGCTGGGAAGCCCCATCTCCCCCGCATGAGTCGAGTCAAAAGCCTCCTCGCGTTGGCCGGGAGGAACCACCTCCCCCACGCGGGCCGAGCACCTAAATCTCCTCATGTGCGCTGGGAAACCCTGTCTCCCCCGCATGAGTCGAGTCAAAAGCCTCCTCGCGTTGGCCGGGAGGAACCACCTTCCCCGCATGGGCCGAGCGCCTGAACATCCTCGTGTGTGCTGGGAGGCCCCGCCTCCCCCGCACGAGTCAAGTCAAGCTTCAGGATGGCTAGAAGAAACGTCCCCCGCGTAAATCAAGTATTGTCACTCTCTGGCACGAACTCACCACCGCATAAGCAAACAAAATGCACATTAGTATACCGACCCAGCGCGCACGCTGTCGCAGGGCAGAGCACCGAGTACTCCCCACATTTATTAGGGCAAGGGCCCGGATTCAACACCTAACTATTTAGTGCAAGAAGAGAACACGAGGTCGTAAGGCGACTGCTTGCGTCCCCGCCAAGCCGAGGGACGCAAAGTTTTTTTATTGGGAGGCAAGGTACCAAGTACCGTGCGCAATATCGCAAGGGGTTATGAAATACTACACCCATCAAAGCACTCATTGACGCAAGGAGCCAAATACCGTACACGACACCGCGCGGGGCTACATCCACCAAGGCGCACTCGCGCGCTAGCCACCGCGCGGGGCTACATCCACCAAGGCGCACTCGCGCGCTAGCCAACTCGGGCACCTCCACCAGCAACTAGCAGCGATGCTGCATGAAGCCTGAAACGAACGCCATCAAGTCAGCGGCACCCCTCAACGTGCGCATATCGACAAGGGGCTCGCGTTGCAGAGCCACCTCACTCCCCAACCAGGTGCAAACCCTGCAAGTACCACAGCTAAGAAACCTTGAACTCACAAGTCAAAGCGAAGAAGACATCGATTTCCCAAAAGCCTTTATAAATCTATCACCAGGGCTACATACAAGTCAGGTACCAAAAGCACGACCACGTCGGCACAACCAAAAAGAGGAGCTTCATCACACTAAGCGAAGCCAGAAAGTCGACATAGAAGTAAACGGACGAAAGAAACCCGACGCTCCCAGCCAAAAGCTACAAAAAAAAGGAGAAGCTAAAGAGACCTCACACCTCGGAGAGAGGACCGGAACCGACGCCCGCGCTCTCAGGAACCGAGGCCACCGCCCCCGCCTCGGCAACACGGCGAGCTTCCGCCACGACGCTGAGGTACGCCTTGCCGTGTGCTGCCCACACGGTGAGGAAGGCACCCGAATCCGCCTTGACCTCCCTGAGGAAGCCCTCGAAGGTCGCGGTACCGAGGAGCCTTGCCCTGAAGCGGCACAAGCATGCCCGGCGAACCAACCCCGACGTGCCGAACGCACGACGAGAGCACGAGATCGGCGGTAGCCAGCGCGCAGTCCTCGTTGCGCCGGCTCTCGCCACGTCGCACAGCGTCGCAAGCTGACGTCGCCCACTGCAGCAGGCTGGCCGTCTCCCCCTCTCCCTCGCCTGAGAAGGGGTCGACCCCCAGCCTTGGAGGCCTCGCACAGGTCACGCAGTGCCGCGCACATGGTCGACGCCTGAGCAGAAACCTCACAGCGATGGGCCCGCTCCGCCTCCAACGAAGTCTGGAGGGAGTCCGCACGCCTCACGGTAGCGGCCAAGCACGTGCTGAGCTCTGTGTTCTCCCGACGCAACCCGTCCAGAAGTGCCTCCGCCTCAGCCTTCGCCTTCTCGGCGTCATGCAGCGCGGTCACAACCCGCCCCTGAGCGGCCCACGCACGCGACATGTGCTCCACCGCGAACAAACCCTACATCACAAAGAACGACCCGAGTCAGATAAACAAACCCGCGCAAGCAAGTGACCGAAGAACCAAAACTTATCTTACCTTCAAAAGGGAGGATCGTGCCGTGTCGCACGCCTGACCCACGGTCAATCCCTGGAACGCGGACTCCAGATCGGCAACAGCAATCCGCTCGGCGGCCTCCTGGTAGAACTCCGCCTCCACGGCGGTGTCGGTGAAGTGCGAGGGAGTGAGGCGCCCCGCCAAGCGGAGCGTGCCCGCCACCCTTGGTGGAGCGCTATCTCCAGTAGCTGCCAGGAGTGTCACAGGAGACTGCACCGAGTGCGAGGCGGAGTTGGGGGCTGGCGACGCCCCCGCTGGCGCCGGCTCCTCGTCACTCCCCGGCGCCTCGGCTGGGACAGCCACGACGTCGACGACCCGGGGCGAGAGGACGATCACGTCGTCGTCAGAGTCAAGGTGGAGCACCCCCGAGGGAGGCGTCGGGACACGCACGTCGCGGCCCCTCAGCGCCGCCTCAAGCTCGCTAGCAAAGACGCCCGCCCCTACGTCGGGCGCGGTCTGCGTCTCCTCCGTGTCACCCGCGTCACCATCATCGTCGTCGTCTAGCGCGGACTCGCCGTCCCACCCGGTGCCACCAGGGGGGATGACACCGAAGAGGCCCTTCCCGATCCCGGGCCCCAAGCGAGGAGGAACAAGGATGGCGGCATCCTCGGGAGCAGCATCACCTCGCACGATGTCGCCAGGAGCCGCGCCGCCTCGAACTCGCACAGTCGGTGAAGTGGCGGACGAGCCGGACTTGTCCACACGGGAGCCAGACGCTCGCTTCGAGGAAGGGGCCTCCCCCGCGTCGCTGGGCCGGGGACGCTTGGAGCTCCCCACACGCATCTCCTCGCTAGTCAGGGGCTTAGGACGCGCAGGCACCTCCAGCTTGTAGTACGCGCACCCCCTGTTCTCCCGACCTTCAGGGAGTGATTGGAGCAGCGTCCACTCCCTCACAATGAGCCGCCCCAGGAGCTCCGATGCCGCGTCCTCGGCGTGACGAAGCCCGACACCTGTCGCAAGGCGAACGAGGATGAGTAGCCAACGACAATAAAGTATATGGAAGGGTGGGGAGAGTTGAGTATCAGAAATGAGGCAAGGAAGACATACCCTCTCGGAGAGGACAACGCTGAAAGGCACATCCGCTCGCCCCCACCCTCGGAGGACAAGGAACGAGCTCCAAATCCCAATCTGTTGAGAGTGGGTCGATCCCCAGTAGGCAGAACTCCTCGACGAGGTCGCGCATCCCAAACCGACGCGACATACGCCCGAGCGCCTTGATCCGGGTCGTCTCCGTGCTGGACAAGTCAACGGGCACTGCACCGCTCACCTGAAAGGAGTCTGAGACTGGGGCGAACCTCTTCTCGTCGTCGCGGAAGAAGAACCACGCCTTCTCCCAATCGCCCCATTGGCCCTTGGACGCCTGGGCCGGGTAGTCAACGGAAAGGCCCTTCCGCGGCGCGCGCTTCCTGAAGCTCACCGCGCCGATGCGAGAGAGGAAGTCACCGCTCTTCATCTCGAGGAGAGTGGTGGAAACCACAGGCTCGTAGAACCAAGCGAAGAGTCGCGGGGTGGCCTTCATCTGCATGGTCCTCAGCGCCCACTCGAAGACCGCTAGCTTCACGAACACCGACGGGTGGAGGTCGGAGACCCTGACTTGGTAGTACTCCAAGAAGTCGTGGAAGAACTCGCATGCCGGCAGGCAGAGCCCAGCATCGAACTGCGCGGCGAAGACGACGACGCCGCTGCCCTCATCGCTGACGCGCCTCACGTTCGCTGGGGGAACCACACCGGGGCACTTCTTCTCCTGAGTAGCGGCGGGAAGCTTGCCGGCTCGCACCAGAACGTCGATCAGCTCTTGATCAGCAGTGGAGCGTCCAACCCACGAAGTGTACTTCATCCCCTCGACGGACTTGTCCTTAGCCATCGCTCCCTGCACGCACGAGAAAAAATGAGAAGACAGCGCTACCGCGTCGACAGCAACTCACGAAGACACGGTGCCAAGTGCGTGGTGAAGCAGAAGACGAGGGTGCACGCATGACAAAATCGTCGACCAACGAGTACCTCGTCGCGCCGCGGCAGGAGCCCGGCGTCTGCCGCAGTGACAGGGTGTCTGGAGCTGCGTGGCACGCTAGGCACGGGAGTCTGGTGTCGAGCCCTCGAGAGTGCCCGCCCAACCACCTCGCGGTCTTGTCGCCGCCTCGCGTCACGATGGACCTGAACGCGCCTGGCCGCTCCACGGGCTTGACGAGAAGGGCCGCCCCCGTCACGTCCGCTCCTCTGCTGCTCCCTCGGTGGGGACCTCGAAGCCTGCCAACGTCAAGCGGGACTACGGCCGACTCTGCGAACACCGTTGCCGTCCTCGCGCCGTGTCGCGCCACTCCTTGCGCCCCGAGCAGGAAGCCTCGCCAGCGCGCCCTCCACGTCGCCCCGGAATGTAACGGGGGTCTTGAGTGAACGGGACCACGGTCGATGCGACGCGGTCGCTGCGACAGGGTCCCGTCACTATCTCCTCGCCAAGCGCGCGCTCCGCGTCACCCCGGAAACGTCACGGGGGTCTTGAGCAAACGGGACCACGATCGATGCGACGCGGTCGCTGCGATGGGTCCCGCCGCTATCTTCTCACCGGGCGAGCTCAACGGTCGTGAACTGGGCAGGCGTAGAAGTGGCCCAACCTGCGATGTTCCTGTGTGAGAAATAAAACAAGCGCAGCAGTATAAGTCATCCAGCGGAACGCCTCGCGCCCGGCGACCAACGCGTGCGTGTGTGAGCATGGCATTGACGGCTCTCGATCATTCGAATCGACTCTTACGAACATGGCAGAAAACAGACCAAAGCAACAAGCGACTTCGCGGTTTCTAAAGTCATCTAATACAGTGCAAAGAAAAATATGCGGTACCAGTCCATTGTTCTACACCCACTTGCTCCTTGCAAAGGAAAAAATGCTGTAACAGTCCATTGTTCTACACCAGTATACACACGATAGCAGGAAAGAAGCTACGTGCACACGCGAGTATCGCATACAACAGAAAAGCATACAACAGAAAAGCGATGGAGCTCTAAATCCTCACGGACTCAGCACGCGAACCCGACGAACACAGGTAGTCAGAAAGACGGGATCGTCGCAACGGTCACCCTTGGAGCGGAGTCCTCGGAGACGGTGCACCGCAGCAAGCAGCACGGGTCGGCGGCAACCCGCGTGGCCGAGCGGTGGCGATGTAGCAACGGCAGGGCACCCAGGCGGTGGCTCCCCCGCTGGCGGAGGGGCTCCCGGCCGGCGGCAGGGCCCCGAGCGGCGGCTCCCGTGCGACGGCGGGCCCCCCGGTGGCGCAGTTCCCGTGCGACGGGGCCCTCCGGCGGGGCGGCTCCCCTGGGCGACGGCGGCCTAGGTCCGGCGGCGCAGCCCCCGTGCGGCCGCGGCGGCGGCGGGGACCCCTCCCCCCGGGCGACGGCGGCGCGCCGGGTCGCTGGAGCGGGCGGCAAGCGGCCGCAAGGCCTGTGGGCCGGGCTGGCTTGAGCGGCGGCACAGGACGAAGGCGGCGACCGGGGGCGGCTCCCGAGGGCGGCTCCCGAAGGCGGCGACCGGGGGCGGCTCCCGAGGGCAGCTCCCGAAGGCGGCTCCCGAAGGCGACGACCGGGGGCGGCTCCTGAAGGCGGCGACCGGGGGCGCTAGCCGAGGCGGCGTGCGACGGGGGCCCCGGCCCACGGCCGGGCTGCTCCCGAGGATCGGCGTGGCGGCGCAAGGTGGCGTGGGGCGGCGCACGGCGGCGTAGGGCGGCGCACGGCGGCGTGGTAGCGCTGAGCGGCGGCGGCGGCGGTGGAAGAACCGGGAGGCGGCGCAGGTGTGACGAGGAGGCGGCAGGCACGGCCGTGGGGCGAGGCAGGGCGCGCGGCAGAGGAGTGAATGCAGGGGCGGCAGTGGAGTGAATGCAGGGAGGAATGGAGTGAGGGGCGGCGGCGCAAGGGGCTTATATAGCCCCCTGCCCCCCAACCGACGTGCGCCTTACATGGGCCAAGGCCCATTAGGGTTAGGGGGTTTTTTTGCCCGGTGGAAAAGGAAGAAAAGAAGAAAAGGAAGAAAAGAAGAAAAGAAAGAAGAGAAAAGAAAAGAGAAAAAAAAAGAAAAGAAAGAAGAGAAAGAAAAAAAAAGAGAAGAAAATCTTTGACTTCGCCCCCCGCACCCCCCGGGGATAATTGTGCAAAAGAAGAAGAAGAAACAAATAAATAAATAGTTTTTCCGCGGTTTGGACTCGGAGGATTTTCTCTAAATCTTTGAATTTACCGCGAGATCCTCGGCATTCGTGTTCCGCAAACCTGGGAACGTTGCGACAACCCTGTGCTCGTCAGTCCGGCCAGCGCGCCGACCCCGCTAGGATCGGTGCGCCGGTCCGGACGGGCACTAAGTGAGCGCCCGCACCGGCGAGGGACTACTGTTGGGGAGGGGGTCCCCGCGCTACCCGGGTTCAACGCCTGTTCATACTTGGAGGAGATCGGCGCAACACCAACCCCGTCGCGGCGTCAAGGGGGTCCCCGCGCTACCCGGGTTCAACGCCTGTTCGTACTTGGAGGAGATCGGCGCAGCACCAACCCCGTCGCGGCGTCAAGACCGCGCGACGCCTACTCTGCGACAACGCCAACCTCGTCGCGGCATCAAGACCGCGCGACGCCAGGACCGCGACGACACCAACCTCGTCGCGACGCCAACACCGCTCGAAGACGAGGCCGTGGCGGCGACAAGTCCGAGCATGACGGGCGGGACCCCCAGAATATTCCCGGAATATTCTCGAAGGAAAAGACCTACGCGCCCCTAGGGGCATTAGTACATCTAGGGGCATAATTGTAAAACGCCTGAGGGCATCCCTGTAATCTTCCCTACCCCTCCTTTTTCCCTATAAATAGAGGGACACCCCTCCCATTTGGGGGATCCAGAAATTCGGAAATCACTAGTTGGCTTGCTCCTCCACTTCTTCTGTTTGCAACCTCGCCACGAGTTCGAGCGTCTTCGCGTCGCGCAACCCGCGTGTGCGGCAGCGGTGTCTTCACACGACGTAGTTTCCCGTGCAACCCTGCGTCGGTCCGTGGAGCCGTACGGGGGTGCCACAAGTTCACTGTCTAGTCCTCGTTGCTACGACACCTTCGTCGCCGCCCTGCTGTTGGAGAGGAGAGAACGAGAGACGAGAGAGAGGAGAATTGGGGGAAATGAGCAAGCAGCGTGGGGATTAAAGTCCAGTCAGCAAGCCAACTCACCTTGTCTCTGTCCCCCAGTCAGCACGAGATGTCGCATATGGGGCATATGATTAAGACGGGGGGAAAAACGGGGCATAAGAGCCAAACCAGCGAAAAACGGGGCATATAATCAAACGGCAGCAAAATACGGGGCATTTCCTCAATTCTCCACTACCGGATTTTCGACTTTTGCCGTGTGCCCAGGGCACACGGCGAAGCACGAAATGCTCTCGGCAAAGTGTTTGCCGAGTGTAACACTCGGCAAACACCGCTCGGCGTACGCCCTGCCGGCAAAGCCCTGTTTGCCGAGTGTTTTCTATCGGGCACTCGGCAAACAAGTTTGCCGAGAGTCAAATCCGACACTCGGCAAAAAAAAGCAACTAAACGGAAGGAGCGCCCTAACGGCCTCTTTGCCGAGTGCATTGTGAGGACACTCGGCAAACACTTCTCCTCTTTGCCGAGTGCATTGTGAGGACACTCGGCAGACACTTCTCCTCTTTGCCGAGTGCCGTGGAGGGCCACTCGGCAAACACCCCTACTGTTTGCCGAGTGCCGTGGAGGGACACTCGGCAAACACCCCTACTGTTTGCCGAGTGCCGTGTAGGGACACTCGGCAAACCCCATGCTATTTGCCGAGTGCCGTGCTAGTGACACTCGGCAAACATCGTACCAAATGGCAACAAAAAATGTCAGTTTGCACAGGCTTGCGCCACGTGTCACCTTTGCCGAGTGTTACACTCGGCAAAGCTTGGTTTGCCGAGTGTAACACTCGGCAAAGTGTGCATCAATTTTTTTTTGTTTTCATTTCCAGAAATCCCTGCAATTCAAAACAATTTATATATCCCCATATCCCCATATCCCCAGCACCCCATATCACATACACATCACATACATCACATACGTCACATAAACATACATCACATAAACAATACATCACATAATCACATATCAGTTTGATCAACAGAATATCACAAGGTACGAAAACAACAAAGACATAGTCAATCAAGCGGAATACTCCAAAGCACAAATGTCACAAATGTCATAACACCAAAGCACCTTCAGACGGCCGAATACTCCAGACTTGATTAGCACCTTAATCTGCATCAATCAAGAAGCAGAAACATGTAGTTAAAAGTAAGAAGTATGCATATGAAAGTAAACAGAAAAATCAGAAGCACGAACATACAGAGTTCACAGAAGGTAGCGAGTCAGAAGCAAACACTAACCGGAGTCAATGTGACCACGGCTCCCATTGGTGCTGCGAATATCCAACTCCGGGCTCATTCGATGCCGCTGACTGATTCTGCAGAAAAGAGAGAATATAGATCAGTTTGGTATTTCAGAAACTAGAATGAGTGATTAGAAAGTTATAAAGTTACCGGAGTATTTGGAGCAGGTTGAGGAGGAGGGGCTGGCATCGCTGGCGGAGCTTGTCCGATTGCAGCATAGACACCCCTCATCATTTCATACATTTGCGTGCGCTCTGCCGCCAGCCTCTGCTCGATCCTCTGCTCGATGGACGCCTCTAGTTTCTCCCGTCGCCTCCTTTCCTGTTCCAGCTGGGCCTACAGTATTTCATCCGAATGTTACAATGCAATGCAAAAGTATGTAAAAACCATGGATGACGAATGAAATAGAAATAACCTGGAGTTCGTTCATCTGGAACCGTGTATGCTCTGGGCGAGGGCGTATTGCCGGGCTGGAGGTCGTGCTCTGGGCTCGAAGCTGAGAGAGAGAGGGAGTGCAGGCCGTATCGATTGTGCCGTTGCCAATCCAGAACCGGCCATGCTTCTTGCCTCCTCCCGCCCTCATAACCACCTCCCCATCAAGGTCATGTGCGCTCGGATCATACTCTGGGCCGTGGACCGCCTTTGCCATCGATGTGTATCCATCGAGGCGACTGTGGACGGACTCGTTGCTGTACGCCGAGGGCGGGTCTTCCGGATTATAATTGACGCCGTGCATCGCCTTCGACTTGTGGGCCAAAGCGTAAGCCTTGAACTGGGAGCAAGGCTGACCTTCGTTTGCCGCCGACTGCCAAAGAAAAGCAATATGATTCTTTAAGGGACCGTCCGCGAAGAAATTAAACAGAATTAAGCATTAAAATAAAGAAATGCGTTTGCGTACCCATCTAGCCGCGTATCCAGCGAGGTTGAGGTTGCCTTGATGGTGTGGTGCACCTCTCATCAACAAACGCCGTTCCCGACAAGCGTTGTGATTCTCCTCCCACGCGGGGTCGCACCACTTGTCCACGATCTGCGCCCAGCACTGCAGATCGAGGGCGCACCACCTCGGAGGCACCTACGGCATCAAGTACATGATATATAAGAAGATAAAATTAAGCATAAGTAATTTCAGAAATAATAAGTATTAATGTACTACATTTACCCGTATGTATTGATCCCGGGTCAGCTTCATGGTCCTAGCGTCTCTTTTAGTGACCCTCTCTCCAAGGTGTTCCGCGTGGAATTGGATCACGGCCTGCACGCGCGCCTCGTAGTACATGTCCTTGACTAGTTTCTTGGCGGCTTTGTCAGCCACAGCATCGGCCTTAGCCTCGTATCCCGGCTCGCATCTGAAAAAATCCTGCATATAGACACGATGTATCCAGTCATTATTTCAAGAATGTCGAAGCAGTGCGATGTATTGAGTAATGTAGTGCGAAAAAGACTTACCCACAACTCGGCCTTCACCCGCTCAGCTCTGTTGGCGAACTCCCTTCCATCCCGATCACGGGCGTCCGGCGCGGCGGAGTAGTGGGCCCATGTGTACGCCGGCTCGAGAACTCCGTTAAACTGCACCATGCCAGGGAACTTCTCCTTGATCAAAAGTCCAAGGACGCCGTTCACATGGCGTGCGTGATCACCCGCACCAACCTTCTGCCAACCCCTGCCCAAGTGATTAAGATAAATTATTAGTGATTAAGAACAAAGGGGAGACGCTACCGAAACTCTGTCTCGGATTGGAGTAGAGCATGGAAACAAACCCAGTCTACACATCCTCGGGCTGTCCAAAAAAACGTGGACAATTCGAAGCAGTTACGGTTATAGATATGCAAAGACTTGCATATTTATAACCATAACTCCTTCGAACGGGAGACGCCTAGGTTACGTGACTTTATTTGATTAAAGATTTGTAGCCTTATCATATGGTAGGTCTGCGAGGTAGATGGCTTAAACCGAAACAATACTAGCCTTTTTCCTGTCAATCTGTAGGAGGACTTCAGCTCTGTAACCTGCTAGCCTATATAATACATTATTAACTAGAGGTCTAATTTGCGATGCAATTCAAATCATTTCATCAAATTATTCTCTACACTTATATCAAACTAGTAACATTTACAAGACCACAAGCAAAGGAATGAAAATGAATTAGAAAAATACCACAAGCAATAACGGTGAGGACACAGATTTACAACTGCTTAACTGACGTAGTAAGTTGAGAAATTATTAACATGACAATACTAAAGCAGGAAATGCTAATCAAACATCTAATGTGAATGATTGGCTAAATAAACAAGAAAATGCAACAACTGACCAACATATAATGGGGTTAACTTAACCCAATACAATCAGTATTCCTAAATTCGATTTTTGTATTGTTAACCCCTTAATCTAGCCAAATAGTAATTTGAGTTAATCGAGTTAACTATCAAACATAAAATTAAGGTTAAACTTCTACCCGAATTAAAATTAGCTAACCTAGTTAAATTAATTGTGAATCGAACAGGGCCTTAGATAAAAAATCTAAAATGACAATATCACATGAACAGGGCCAGCTATTCTACTCTATGGCATACAATTCTAACTCTATGAGAGCTGCGATTGCATACCTTGTGAGTCTTTTCAATCTCTGGATGATAATGGATCTTCAACTTCCTGCCAAGTGCAAACTCTGTCCTATTCCTACATGAAAAAACTTGTGAGTGCTATTGTGTGTGTGAATATGGTCTATGGAGAAAAGAGGAACTATTCAGGGACTCCATTCAGTAACAGAGGACCTAAAAGATGCATATGATGAACTCAAAACTTACTACTGCTGCTTCAAATTCATCAAAGCCGGCGTTGAGGGGCAGAGGGGGCCGGCGGTGAGCTTGCGGTGGCCGGCGTTGAGGGGCAGAGGGGGAGGCGGCCGGTGGTGGCGGGGTGCAGGAGAGCGGCGGCGAGGGGCGGCCGGCTGTGGCAGTGGGGCGGCGAGGGCCTGCCGGGCTGCGGTAGTGGGGCAGCGAGGGGCGGCGACAGCCTCCGGGGAAGCAGGCGGCGATGGCGGCGGTGGTCGAGGTGGCGGCGGTGCGCTGCGGGGCGGCGGCCGGGGGCTACGGGGCGGTGGCGGCCGGGGGCTGCGGGGCGGTGGCGGCCGGGGGCTGCGGGGCGGCAGCGGCAGGAGGCGGCCTCGGGGCGGCGGCGGCGGCGACGAGAGGCGAGGGCACGGGCGGCGGCGCGGCGGGGCGAAGCGGCGGCGGCGGCGGGCCGAATCGGTGCGGCGGCGGGCGGGCGGGGTTAGATCTGGACGCGCGCGGGCGGGGATTAGATCTGGCCCTAATAAACATATTTTGCCGAGTGCCCGGGTTTGCCGAGTGTCCGACCACGGACACTCGGCAAACATACAAGTTGCCACGTCTAGCCTTCTTTGCCGAGTGTCAGCAACTGGACACTCGGCGAACAGCTTATTTGCCGAGTGTCATAAAATGGACACTCGGCAAACTGATCTCACATACACACAGCTTGCCACGTGTCTCCTCGTTTGCCGAGTGTCAGAAAGTGGACACTCGGCAAACTACCTGTTTGCCGAGTGTAACACTCGGCAAAGACCTTCCATATGACTTGCCCAAATACAACACTTGTATACCTAATACATTTTTTATCTTATATACCTTAATACATTTTTTACATGTAATATACTACATATAAGTTGTTTTGTATGAGTTTCCATAATTTTTGAATTGATTTAATATTTTATAAATTTTAAATGCCTAGAAATACACTTAATGGCTTAAATATAGCAAACGTACCCGGAAAAATGCCAAATTTTGACATGTCACATGTAATGGTGTATGTTGACTGTGGAAAAGTTTTCAAGTCCAACCGACGAAGCAGCGGTCGCTTCGCATGCAAACCTGACCTGTTCCCTCTCGAAACCTAGTTTCTTTCTCGGAGATGGTCCTGTTTGTAAGCAGTCTACGTGACAACTTTTGTGAAACATTTTCAATTTTTTACCACAGCTTTCAGGGGTCATATCATGACACCATGCCAAGTTTCATGATTTTTGGGTTTCGTTTGAATTTTTTAGAATTAAAATGGCAATAACCACCATGTTGCTGCCCGAGTCTCGGCCACCTGGTGTCTGGGCCTCCTCTTCTTTCCTTACATAAGGCCTAAGCATACATTAAAGACCACCAATAAGATTTTTTTACCCATTTATGACGATTATTGTATGTACCGGCAGCTGAAATTTGAATTATATCCATTAAATGCATAGAAATGCATTTAATCGCTTAAATATAGCAACCGGACCCTGGAAAATGCCAAAGTTTGACATGATACATGTATTGGTGTATGTTCACTGTACAAAAGTTTCAAGGCCACTATATAAGTAATAATTTTATAATTGAAACTAAGAAAACATGAAAAAAACAAGGTTTGCCGAGTGCCCTAACCACGACACTCGGTAAACATGAACAGTGCTAACGGGCCAGATGTTTGCCGAGTGCCCCGACGAAAACCACTCGGCAAAGAAACCATGCCGTCGCCCCTCCGTCAACCGCAGGGAGAAATGGCACGTGTCTCTATATTTGCCGAGTGTTACCCGCGGGGCACTCGGCAAAAATGTTCTTTACCGAGTGTCAAGATGAAGGCTCTCGGCAAACGGCTTGTTTGCCGAGTGTTACCCGTGGGGCACTCGGTTTAGGGTGTCTTTGCCGAGTGCCCGAGATAAAACACTCGGCAAATTAATGTGCACACGGCAAACATCAGTTTTCCGGTAGTGCTCTCAAGCAATAACGGTGCACGGGGGCTAGCCAAAAATTCCATATATAGTGGCATATAGACGGTGGTGCGACGTGCTAGGTTATTGTCACGTCAATCAATCTAGGTGTGCCGACCGTGCACGCATGCATGGCGATCTCGCCACCGGAATCCAAGATCGGGTCGCCGCACGGCGAGCCGCGGCTGCACGGCGAGCTGCTTGTCAACGAGATCCTCACACGCCTGCCGGCCGCGGCCACCGTCCGCTTCCGGGCCGTCTGCCGGGCGTGGAACGCGGCCCTCACCTCTGACCTCTTCATCGCCGCGCGCCAACCGGAGCTCCTCTTCTTCCCGCCGACCGAGGGCCCCGCCACGTCCTTCTACGCGTGCTCGCTCCCGGCGGACGGCGGCACACCGGCCGCCGCCCGTGAGCTCCTCACCGTGGGCAACCTGACCGCGGAGTACGTCGTGCTGTCCCGGAAGCCGTGCCGTGGCCTGATGGTCGTCTTCGAGGCCCGCTCGTCGGAGTACTACGTCTGCAACCTCTCCACCGGCGAGCACGTCGCCCTGCCGCCATGCGAAGCAGCCCGAGTATCGGTGCTAAGCGACCTGTTCGACGGCGCGCGGTTCCTCCCTAGGTATGCGCCATGGACTCCCATCGAGTTTTCGAGCGCCGGGCTCGGCTTCGTCCCGGCGACCGACGAGCACAAGGTGGTCAGGTTCTTCTTGGGCCAGGGGAGGAAGCAGCTGAAGTGCGAGGTGTACACCATGGGATCTGGCGGGTGGCGGCCCTGCGCCGGCGACGTGCCACCGGGCTTGACGAAATTTCTCGATGGCCTGCCTCCGGTGGCCATCGGCGGGTCCTTCTACTGGCTGCTCAAGGCGTCTAGCGTCAACGGCGTCAGCTTCAAGAACCCGCACGACCCGCCCATCCTGTCGCTCTCCGTCGGCGCCGAGCAGTTCGGGTGGGTGCACATGCCGCCGGAACTGCCGGGACGCGTCCGCCACCTCGCGGAGCTCGACGGCTCCCTGTGCGCCGTGGTCTTCGGCCTCCACCACCGCTGGGGTTCTCACGGCGAGGCTCGCGTGATCGAGCTCCTGACGTGGAGTGGCACCGCGGAAGCGGCGTCGTCGTCGTGGTCGACGCGCTGCCGTATCGATCTGGACACCCTGCCCCGGCCGATGAGCGACGAGCTCGGCCGGGAGCGGCACATCATCGTTCCGCTCTGCACCGCCGGCGGCGGCAAGATCCTGCTCGCGACGGGCCGTCACAGGGTCTACGCCTACGACGCCGAGCGCAACAGCGTCGAGAAAGTGTTCTCGATGGAGGACTACGTTGACTTCCCGCTCTGCCACAGGGAGTCTCGGCTGCTGATCAACATCGGTCTCCACGAGGAGTGCATCGTCCTCGGCGTCGGCATGCCGGCGGCCGAGGACGGCGGCAAGAGGCTGCAGGTGAAGCTGGGTGGCGGCGACACTGTCGGCAAGCGGAAGGCACCGGAGAAGTACGACAGCGTCAGCTATGGTGGTGATGGTAGCATGGAAGAATGGTGGAAGCAAACTTCGTGGACAGCAACGCTGAGAAATCACCTGCCGGCGATCCAGCATATTGAATAATCAAATCTCGAGGTGTAATATGATGCATATTAATTCCTGCTGTTCGGTCTCTCGATGTCCACCTAAAATTCATGTTTTCCTGTGGTTATCATGTCACAATAAATCGACGACGAGGGACAATATGGAAAAGAGAAATATCGTTACAGTATCGTGTTCATCACTGGACTATACTCACCTTTTTTTATGGATTCAGTCCAATGTCTAACTCTCTGATCTTCTCGGGCTTGCGTCTTCGTCTCCGGTGCCTGCTGCCGCTTGGTTAGCGTTTGGGGTTCGCTAGTGCCCTTGACGGCGCCGCCACCGGCCTCTGCAACGGGACAGATGAGGAGGAGCGGTGGGGGCAAAGGTGACAAGAGCACCGGCGGCGGCGGATGGTGGAAGCGGCCGGCGGGTAAGCGGGGTTTACTCTTGAACATTTGGAGTACGAGTTTGTTCTCTAACCGTCTAACGAGTCCAAACATACTTCAAATGTGTCGTTGGAAATTTCCTGTTATTTCAACATAATGTTTCAGATTGATTACAAGCTAAATTTCGTCTCGGTAACAAGCAACAAACAATACGTAACATTTGCATAAGTGTGAATGAGATCGGGGTTGTATGCGTATACTTTGTACTTAAAAAAGGAATACAATTGCCTGGGGTTGCTGCTTTTGGGAGTCTTTGGAGAATTGCATGCGAAATGATTTGTATCTCATAACTCTTATGTGGTTTGATGCGAACGCTACTGCCACTCAGACGATAACGACTTATATACAAGGATACCGGTTTGGAATTGACGAATCTTCACGAAGATCTGCGGAGAGAACAGCGCCATCTTCAATGTTCCCCGTGAGAGTGTGCCGAATGTTGGGCAGGTGTTCTATGTGTAATTGAGCTCTGAACTAATGCGAGGCACGCCTTGATTGATTAGATTAAATGAATCGGATACATAAGAAATCTATTAAGTATATTGACCATAGTATAACTTTGTTAGAATTTAGAAAAACCTTTTTAAAATTTATCTTGTGCTATTTGATTTACTATAGTTATGTATTTAATTAAGACTTGCAGTCTATCTAGAATTAAGAGGAGGAGTGACAGGGAGCAATATATGGTAGCCAAAGAGGGGATTTGAAATCGTGAGGGAGGATGTAAACAATAATTAAAAAGGATTGATTAAGAGATGTAAAACATAATTTAAAAAGGTTGATTGTAATAGTTAATATGCAGCTAAAGCTGAATTTGTAGGGCCATAACTAAAATGATGAGTCGTTGTATTGCAATTAGATGGATGGTTAAGATAATTTGGATTCTACAAACTCATATCTTTTATATTGGTATAGATATAAATCAATGCAATACTTCCTTCCCCAAATCTTCCGTGAATAGCCAGTGTCTCATTTGTGTGCAGCTTGTAGGAGAAATTGTACTGAGATGATATATTTATAGAACACATCTGGAAACTATATATCTTAATAAATTGAGCAACTTTCATGCAATTCTGATAAGAATCTGAATCAAATTATGCAATTGAGATACAAATTTGCACTATCAATTATATTTATGTCTTTGAAACTGTATGCTATGCGTTATCCATTATGGATGAAGAAAAGTGATGATGGATAATATAACTCTACTGTATATGATGGCCTTATCTATATGCAATACCCTATGAGTCTTTTAGATACCCGGAGCAACAACCATATCTAAGAGGAACTCTGAGAAAATAAGAAAGCTATCCGCAGGTGTTCGGATACCCCTTAAATTAGGAAGTATATATCTACGTGTAAGGATGATAGAAGTCCTATTTAAAGAAGAGTCCATACCTGACACGAGATACCCACTATAAAAGGAACCAAAGGACCCTGCGGAGAGGGCGGAACAAAACAGATCCACAGAAGAGATCCACATCCACGTGAACAAACACACGAAGCCAAACATATCCACTCGAGGAGATTTCCAAGCCAAGTAGAAGAGAAGACAACACCCCCGATATCGACTCTCGGCTAGTTATAAATCCCCATCTAGGCTAGTTTTCCTCTCGTACTCTATCTCGAGACCAATACAATACACACAGGACGTATGATTATTATCCTATGGGAGGTCTGAACCTATATAAATCCTCGGTTCTCGAAGATTTGACTTAGCACGACTGGGTGTCTCCAACCCTCATACTTTCATCACATACAACTGTAAGATCGGTAGTTTACCAATCGTCGATAGAAAGAATATAGATAAGGTAGACTAGGCAGTTGTCCCGAGAAAAGCAAAAGAGCAATGGAACATAGGAATTAACGGACATAACTCTTAGGCTCATCCTTTTTCTCACTGATGCCGCCATGGCTGCTCAATAAAACTTTGCCAAACCACCACCGAGCTGACCACCAGAGGATGAAGGCCACATGGACTCTTAAGGTCCGGAGAAAACAAGCCCATAGCCACAAATGGGCACTGAAAGCCACAACATGAGCCTATCATGAGAGGTGGGAGTAGAAGGGTGGTGGTGGACCATCTGCCAGGGCCTCGCCCTAGGCTTGCCGCGCCTGAGCTCTAACGTTGCCGTGTTAGAATGTCGGAGAAGAACGCGCGTGTAGACAACATCATCGTTAAAATTGAGATAACATCCAATGCTAGTCTCCATAAATCTGGTCGCCTAGATACAAAAGCCAGCGACCTCACAGACTACCCGACAGTACCAGAAGGTGCAACATTGGGGGAGAGAGAGAGAGAGCCCGAGGACATTATTCGCCATGCCGTCACCATGACCACTAAAACAACGCGTCCAAAAACACACAATATAAAAACCTTAGGATCTATCTAGAAGCCTTGTGGAAGATCCGAGTTCCTCCCTGCTTCACAACATCAAGATGGCGGGTCGCAGGCGAGGAGGAACCACGGACTCACTGGCAAAAATTGCGCACGGTTGCCTAGGAAAGAAGCCGCTCGCTGGAGGAGAGGAACCGCTCGCCCGACACCCACGCTTGTTTGATTAACTTATTCTGAATATGAACAATTGAACAGGGCTTAATCAAATTACAAATTCGTAGGGCACCGGTTCTCATCACGCTCCACGGCGTGAACAGGCAGTGTCTCCTCACCGTGTGTAGCTTATATTAGAACCGTACAGAGATCATATATTTGTAGAACACATCTGGAAACTATACATCTTAAAATAAATTGTGCAACTTTCGGTGTAGTGCAATTCAGATACGACCCTGAATCAAATTATGCTATTCAGATACAAATCTGTATCAAATTACTGTGAGTTACAGTTTACTTATCAATCCTAGACGATCACAGGTTTATCATTACGCTCCACATATATAATGGCATATAAATAAATAGTGATGTGTCGTGCTAGGTTATCGTCACGATCCGTGCACGCATGCATGGCGATCTCGCCGCCGAAATCCAACATCGGGTCGCCGCACGGCGAGCCGCGGCTGCACGGCGAGCTGCTTGTCGAGGAGATCCTCACGCGTCTGCCGGCCGCGGCCGCCGTCCGCTTCCGGGCCATCTGCCAGGCGTGGAACACGGCCCTCACCACCGACCTCTTCATCGCCGCGCACGGCGCCAGAGCCGCCACGCGCCAACCGGAACTCCTTTTCTTCCGGCCGACCAGGGGCCCCGCCACGTCCTTCTACGCGTGCTCGCTCCTCGCGGACGGCGGCGCACCGGCCGCCTCCCGCGAGCTCCTCACCGTGGGCAACCTGACCGCGGAGTACGTCGTGCTGTCCCGGAAACCGTGCCGCGGCCTGACGCTCGTCTTCGAGGCCGGCTCGTCGGAGTACTACGTCTGCAACCTCTCCACCGGCTAGCACGTCGCCCTGCCCCCCCTGCGAACCGGCGGCGAAGATAGCAGATAGACTATTTGGCTTCCCAGGGTGTCGGCATCTGGCATCTGGCATCTTCCCAGGGTTCCGGTGGCTCGATCACGAAACACGACGCGTGCGACGTGGCGTGGCGAGGCGGGCGGCGGAGGAGGAGTGCGCGTGAACTAGTCCTCTTCTCAAGCCTCAAGGAGGTGGGCAACACAACTCCTTATAAGTTGGTCTCCCTCCATCTCCACTAGCAATATGAGACTAAACTTCCATTCATGCCATCCAACCAAATGGGCCTTTGAGATTTTCCAGGAATTAATTGTAACATGGGCTTCAGGCCCATTAATTCTAACAGCACATGCCGCCGCCGCTGTCGCGGGCTCGCGGCGTGTCCGCCACCTCGCGGAGCTCGACGGTTCCTTGTGCGCCGTCGTCTTCGGCCTCCACCACCGCCGGGTGCTGACGGCCAGGCTCGCGTGATCGAGCTCCTGACGTGGAGTGGCACCGCGGAAGCGTCGTCGTCGTCGTGGTCGATGCGCTGCCGTATCGACCTGGACACCCTGCCTCGGCCGATGAGCAACGATCTCGGCCGGGAGCGGCACATCATCGTTCCGCTCTGCACCGCCGGTGGCGGCAAGATCCTGTTCGTGACGGGCCGTCATAGAGTCTGCGCCTATGACGCCGAGCGCAACAGCGTCGAGAAAGTGTTCTCCATGGAGGACTACGTCGACTTCCCGGTCTGCCACAGGGAGTCTCGGCTGCTGATAAACATCGGCCTCCACGAGGAGCGCATTGTCGTCGGCGTCCGCAGCCCAGCGGCCGAGGACGGCCGCAAGAGGCTGCAGGTGAAGCTGGCTGATCTTCTGACCACCATGAGTATGACTCCCATCGGCTCAGGCTCTTGGCCAGCTTCCTTCTCTGGTGCTGCCGCCATGCCGCCTTGATGAAGCAGGCAGCCCATGTCCTCCAATGGTGGGAGTAGAACAGGAATGTGTGCTGAAGTTTTTTGCCGTGAAGCCTCTGGAACTGGTTCGCGACGAATTTGAGGTCCTCGGCTCGCAGGGCGAAGGCTTCCACCTCTGTGAGGCTCCGCACGGTCCTTGTAGAGCGGGAAGTGGACATTGGTCTTTGGAAGCAGGGCCAAGTAAGCAGCTCCTCACCAGCGAAATCACCAGGGCGTAGAGTGATAGAGTTGAAGAAGTTGCTCCAGCTTCCGTTGGTTGTGGAACTGTCCAATTTGCCACGGATGATGAAAAGCATCTCATTCACGGGGTCGTCCTCACGAGAAATGTATGTGCCCTCAGGGCACAGGAATTAGAATAACTACTAGAAGTGCAGGCAGTGGCGATACACTACCATTTTTTTTAGATAACCTCATTTAGCATTAACGCCACAGTGCGGGGACGAGAAGCCCCGATGTTACAACCGAACCTTCAAGAGGAATACAGCTTTCCCATGAAAATTGCAGAAAGGCCCCTAAACTAACAGAAATTACAACGAAGTCCCTGGGGCCATCAGCACAGTTCCTGCAAGAGGCCGCTACGGCCGGCCGAGGCGGAGGAGGATGATGACCTGTGCGCCGCTCGAGCACCTGCACAGACGAGCAGAGCCAAAAGGCTCGGTTGAAGCGCCGCAGAAGACGACCGCCACGAGAGGCGGTTCTGAATCCCCGTTGAACGAGCATCGGCAAGGGCAACGCCCTGGTCTTGAGTAGGCCGACGAGAAGACGCCAGATGCCGACACCCTTCCGCGAGCCAAGCCTGAAGAAGCAACCCGCCGGAGCTCGGAGGGAGATAGCTAAAGGGAAGAGAAGCAGGGACCAGAGCACTGTCGCCGGAACTACGCCGGAGATACACCCGAACCACCGCTTCGAAGACCAAAACATCACTGGCTCCTTGGTGACGCCCGGAGGGGAAGCACCGAAGCGAGGCTAGAGCCGGAAGACCAAAAGGCCAGACGACGCCGCCGCCACCGCCGAAGCGACGCCGCCGAGGCAACAAACCCTAGAAAACCTACTCAAAACTATACACCGAGCACGGCGGTCCAGGAGGAGGAAGAGGAGGAGTCGGAGGCTGGCGGCGACTTCTTCGTGCGGAGACGGAGGCCCCAGCGCAGCGATGACCCATTGGCGGCGACCGATGTGGGGGTCGCATCCGACGCTGCGGAGGAGTCTTCCACCGGCGCTGTGCCTGCGGGGCCGACCGCTGCGCCGAGTGAAACCACTGGGGCGGCTGGCGACGACGCCCCCACTAGCCGGGGGGAGAAGCGTGACGCCGACAAGGCCTTCGGGGTGTCCGGCGGGTCGGGGACCTCGCCAGCCCCGGCTGCTGCTGCACCCGGGCCGCGAGCCACGGGGGTGAAGAAGAGGCTCGTCGTCGCTCGATCTGCGAAGTAAGTGCTCTGCCGGCTGACTTTCTGGAGTCTTTCCTCTTCACACGCTGACACGGTTGATCTTGTCGTTTCTGCAGGACGCGGAAGATGGGGGACCCCGAGTGGCCTGGGATCCAGCCTGGGTGGAGATCCCCCGGCGCAAGACACCCAGGCGTCGCCGCCTCCGCCAGCGGCTGCTCCTTCTTCGTCCCGGCCGGTGTCGCCTCCACCCGTGGTCGCTCGCGAGCCAACCCCCGAGCAGCCCGGCACGCAGGAAGCACCGCCCGCCATCCCTTGGGAGGAGCCCTCCGCCGGAGCGTTGGTGCCGACGGGGTCCGCGGATGCCAGCCAGGACGTGGCGATGGCAGAAGGCGCGGGTCCGGAGGCGGTCGGGGCCGCTTCGGCGATGCGTGAGGGCGAGCCCGCCGAGACCTCGCCGATGCGGGAGATCACCGGAGCTCCGCCCTCGAAGCCATGCTCGGAGCTGGTGGCGCGGCCGCTCCGAATCGGGGAGAAGGAGCCGGGGCAGCCGGCCACGGTGGTCGTCGACGACACCGAGGAGGAGAGGGAGTGGCAGGCGGCCGCGGAGTGCGCCGAGCAAATCGGGGAGATCCTCCCTGCTTTGCTGAAAGCGTCGCGGGAGGCTGCCAACCTGCTGAACGGCAGGCTGTGCCCTTTGATGGAGGTAAGTACTTTCCTCTTTGCGAGACTGTGTCCCTAGGAAGTAGCCCCCGGGCCTCTGCCCGACTAAGTTAGTCGGGCGGAGGTCCTCTCGTTTCTTTGTAGTTGCTGCTCTGGGTGCACGAACAGTGCACCCAGAGGGTGTAGCCCCCGAGCCTGCGGTCGACTAGGATAGTCGGGCGGAGGGTAGATGTAATTTAGTCTGTAGACTCTTCTCCGGGTGCACGAACAGTGCACCCGGAGGGTGTAGCCCCCGAGCCTCCACTGGGTCCTTGGGACCGAGTGGAGGGTTTTGACGATACTACCGGGCGGCCTAACTTGTTTGTCTTCTGCAGCAGGCACTGAACCAGCGGTCGCAGAGCAAGACCGCCGTCCTCCAGGACCGACTGCCGGTGATCGAACGGATGGAGCTGCGGAAGTCCGAGTGGGACAAAATAACCGCAGCAAGGCAGACGGTGGAGGACGTGGCGCGCAAGCGCGGAGTGAAGATCACCAGCCTGGAGGCTGGTCTGTCCCAGGAAATCGCCAAGTCCAAAGGTGAGCCCGCCGGGTAGCCTTTGTCCTCTGTTTGTTGCTATTCATCTTGCTGATGCGTTGTTTCTGCGCAGCCGCCGAGGACGAACTGGCGAAGCTGAAGGCGGAGCTTGAGGACACGAAGGCCCGTGCCCGGGCCCTCGAGGAGGCACTTGAGGCGGAGAAGGCCTGGCGGGCGCAGCTCCAGCGCGAAGCCGAGCCGTTGAAAACCCGCGCCCGGGACTGCGACCTTGCCAAACAATGGGCCCGGAGAGTCGAGAAGGAGCTCGAGTCAGAGAAGGCCCGGGCGGACTTGGCGGAGAAGATGGAGAAGCGGACAAAACTTGACGCCGTGTCGGTGGCCAAGAGGGCCACTGAAGCCGAGGAGGCGGCCAAGGCCGCGAAGGACGCCGAGTCGGCGGCCAAACGGGCCGCCGACGCGGAGGAGGCGGTCAAGGCGGCGAAGAAGGATGCCGCAGAGGCCGAATCCCGTAAGTGCCCTGGCCGCTCCGTGTCGCTTTGTCCAACTTGCTGGCCGTGGATTTTACCCAGACCTTGTCGCCTGACTGGTTGCTTGTTGCTTTGCTGCTGTAGGTTGGAAGGGGCGGCTCGAAAAATCCAAAGGGATGATCGAGTCGTTGCTGAAGGCGGGTCAGGCGGCATGCGGTGCCATCTGGTCGGATGAACCGGCGCCGGACTCCATCGCGGCGGTTGCCGAGCGGCTGCACCAAGTCCCCGACCAGGTGGCGGGCATCGAGTCGGAGGCCGCGCGGACGGGGGCCAGCCTAGTCTTGGCGGTGGTGCGGTCTCATGACTCCGAGCTGGACTTGGAGGCGATCGGGGAAGGGTACGCCGCGGACTTTCCGGATGAAGACATTCCGGAGATGATGCGGATCGTCGAGCCCACCGTCGAGACCCTGCTGACGCGCTCCAACCTGTAGACAAGTAGGGGTAGCTGTGAAACTGCTCGGGTTAGCCGAGTGGAGTTTTGTAAGGGACTCGGGATGCCGAGTGACTTATGTAAGTACTTGAAGTTTTTAACAAGTAATTTTGGAGTCCATCATGGAAAGACTTGTGTTCCTGTGCATGTGGTCTTGCGCGTGTGTGCTCTTCGCCAATCCGTCGTAGCCTCCTTTGCGTAGGGATTAGCCGTGGGCGTGTGTCTCGTGTAGCGTAAGGGTGTGGCCTAGACCGGCGATCGGAGTCGAAGAGTTAACGGTAGACTTTATACACAGTACTTAAGTATTTCCGCGGATGGTGGACAAGCCAAGTATGCGCCGAGTGCCCGCTAGCGGGGCAGTCGGGAAAGGAAATGCCTTTCAGATGGGGCGAAAAAAAGAACTCTTTATTTATATTTTTGATACACTTATAAAAGAAAGAAAAATTCAAGCATAGAAACGACGTAGCTGTTCTATGTTCCATGCGTTGGTGAAGATGTTGCCGTCGCCGTCCTTCAGTCGGTAAGCCCCCGGGCGCAGTACTTCGGCGATTATGTACGGGCCCTCCCATGGCGGCGAGAGCTTATGCTGCTCCTTGCTTGTCCGGACTCGGCGCAGAACCAAGTCGCCGACGTTGAAGGAGCGGCCGCGTACGTGCCGACTGTGGTAGCGCCGCAGGGCCTGTTGGTACTTTGCTGACCGAAGGAGGGCAACCTCGCGGGCTTCTTCAAGCTGGTCGAGGGCGTCGTGCCGGGCTTCTTCTGACTCGGCTGCGTTGAAGGCTCGGACACGCGGTGACCCGTACTCCAGGTCAGTCGGGAGAACAGCCTCAGCACCGAAGACCATGAAGAAAGGTGTATAACCCGTTGACTGGTTAGGCGTGGTTCGGAGGCTCCAGAGGACCGAAGGTAGCTCGGCTGCCCATCTGCCTGTGAATTTGTTCAGACGCTGAAAAATTCGAGGCTTGAGGCCTTGTAGTATTAACCCGTTGGACCGCTCGACTTGCCCGTTGGTGCGTGGGTGTGCCACGGCGGCGAAGTCGAGGGTGATGTTGTAGTCGTCGCAGAATTGGAGGAACGCCCGGCCAGTGAACTGGGTGCCGTTGTCTGTGATGATGCTGTTGGGTACGCCGAACCGGAAGACGATGTCCCGCACGAACTCGACGGCCTTTTCAGCAGTTATCGTGGCGACCAGCTTGGCTTCGATCCACTTGGTGAACTTGTCAACTGCGACGAATAGGTGCGTGTAGCCCCCGGGAGCTTTCTTGAGCGGACCGACCATGTCCAGCCCCCAGACTGCGAAGGGCCAGGTTATCAGGATAGTTTGGAGAGCCTGGGCCGGCAAGTGTGTCTGCCGGGCAAAGTGCTGGCAACCCTCGCAGGTACGGACGATGTGTTCTGCGTCTGATACGGCAGTCGGCCAGTAGAAACCTTGCCGGAAGGCCTTCCCGACTAGTGACGCGGGCGCAGCATGGTGTCCACACACTCCCGAGTGGATCTCGTGCAGTAGCTGCCTGCCCTGATAGTCGGGTATGCACCGTTGGAGTATCCCGGAGGTACTCTTCTTGTAGAGCTCGTTGTCGATGATGACGAAGGACTTGGCGCGTCGCGCGATGCGGCGTGCCTCAGTTTTGTCCGGCGGGAGGTTGTCCCGCGAGAGGTAGTCCAGAAAAGGCGTAGTCCAGTCGGAAGTGACAGCGAGGGCCTCCGCTGGAGGCTGCTGAGCAGCGTCACTTTGCGGTTCTTCGGTCTCGTGTGGTGCGTCTGCCTTGATAGAAGGGGTGTGCAACTCCTGGAGGAAAACTCCAGTCGGGACAACGTCCCGACTGGATCCGAGCTTGGCGAGTGCATCTGCATCCTTGTTATCTCGGCGTAGAACGTGAGTAATTTCAAGACCGTCGAACTTGGCTTCGAGCTTGCGGACTTCTTGGCAGTAGGCTTCCATGGAGGGGTCGCGGCACGACCAGTCCTTCATGACTTGCCGAACTACCAGTTCCGAGTCACCGCGCGCGAGAAGGCGATGGATCCCGAGTGAAACCGCAAGACGAAGACCGTGGAGCAGAGCCTCATACTCGGCAACGTTGTTGGATGCCGGGAAGTGGATCTGCAGTACGTACTTGAAGCGCTCGCCTTTGGGAGAGATGAGCACGACGCCAGCCCCCGCGCCCTGGAGCATCAGAGAACCGTCAAAATAGAGTACCTAGTGCTCGAGGTCGACGACGGAGGGCGGGGACTGGACTTCTGTCCACTCGGCCATGAAGTCGGCGAGCGCCTGGGACTTGATAGCCGTGCGAGGAGCGTAAACTATGCTGAAAGCCATAAGCTCCATGGCCCACTTGGCGATCCTACCCGTGGCGTCACGATTATTGATGACGTCAGAGATCGGGAAGGAGCTGACCACCGTAATGGGGTGGCCCTGGAAGTAGTGGACGAGCTTCCGGGACGTGATGAAGACCGCATAAGCTATCTTCTGGATCTGAGGGTAGCGCGCCTTGGACTCGGAGAGGACTTCGCTGATGAAGTAGACCGGGCGCTGTACCTTCTGGATGTGACCGGGCTCGGAACGTTCCACGACCAAGACCGTACTGACTACCTGAGTAGTCGCTGCAACATAAAGGAGTAGTGGCTCGTTGGGCATGGGGGACGCCAGCACCGGGGGGGGTAGTTAAGAACTTCTTCAAACCGTCCAAAGCACCCTGGGCTTCGGGAGTCCAGGTGAAAGTCTCCGACTTCTTCATGAGCTTGTAGAGGGGCATAGCCTTCTCGCCGAGTCGGGAAATAAATCGACTGAGAGCTGCCATGCACCCGGTAAGCCTTTGGACATCTTTGAGGTTCCTTGGCGGGGCCATCTTGAGGATGGCGTCGATCTTCTCCGGGTTGACCTCGATCCCTCGTTCGGAAACGAGGAAGCCGAGTAGCTTGCCCGAAGGGACCCCGAAAACACATTTCTCGGGGTTAAGCTTCATGCTGAATCTTCGAAGGTTGGCGAAGGTCTCTCCCAAGTCACTCAGGAGGTCTTCTTTCTTTTGGGACTTGATCACCACATCGTCGACGTAGGCTTGCACGTTCCGGCCGATCTGGGACTGGAGGCAGCGCTGTATGCACCGTTGGTACGTGGCGCCGGCATTCTTGAGTCCGAAGGGCATGGAGACGTAGCAGAAGGCGCCGAACGGAGTGATGAAAGATGTCTTGATCTCATCATCCTCCTTCATCTTGATCTGGTGATAGCCCGAGTAGGCGTCGAGAAAGCATAAAATTTCGCACCCGGCCGTGGAGTCAACCACTTGGTCGATGCGGGGAAGAGTGAAAGGATCTTTGGGACACGCCTTGTTAAGGCTAGTATAGTCAACACACATCCTCCACTTTCTATTCTTTTTGTGAACAAGAACTGGGTTCGCTAACCAGTCGGGATGATACACTTCTTTAATAAAACCAGCTGCTAAAAGCTTAGCTATTTCTTCTCCTATAGCCTGACGTCTATCTTCAGCGAATCGGCGTAAGCGCTGTTTGACCGGCCTAGCATCCGGCCGAACGTTGAGAGAGTGCTCGGCAGCCTCCCTTGGAACTCCGGGCATGTCGGAGGACGTCCATGCAAAGATGTCCCGGTTGTCCTGGAGGAAGCTGACGAGCGCGCTTTCCTATTTGTCGCTGAGTGCAGTCCCGATCTGCGTCGTCTTGGAGGAGTCTTCAGGGTCGAGCTGGATCGACTTGGTGTCCCGAGCTGACTGGAAAGATGTCGACGTTGAAGCCTTCTTGGATGGCGGTGCTTCCTCAACCACGGCCGACTTGAGATCGGAGAGGGAGGCCTCGGCGATCTGGGCTGCGGCGAGGTTGCAGTTCTCGAGATCACATGTGTAAGCATGCTGGAAGCTACTTTGCACTGTGATAACCCCGTGGGGGCCCGGCATCTTGAGCTTCAGGTAGACGTAGCTGGGGACAGCCATAAACTTGGCATAGCATGGACGACCCAGGATGGCATGATATGATCCCGAGAAGTCGACGACCTCAAAGGTGAGGGTCTCAGTCCGGAAGTTGTCGGGAGTGCCGAATGTAACGGGCAGGCTGACCTGCCCGAGTGGACTCGCCATCTTGCCGGGTACTACCCCATGGAAGGGGGCACCAGTCGGCTTGATCTCGGATCGAGGGATCTTCATGTCGTCGAGAGTCTTGACGTAGAGGATGTTGAGACCACTCCCGCCGTCCATGAGGACCTTGGTGAGGCGGACGCCGGAGACGATCGGGTCCACCACCAAGGGGAAGCGTCCCGGCTGGGGTATGTAGTCGGGGTGATCCGTGCGTCCGAATGAGATTACGGACTCGGACCATCGCAGGTACTTGGGCACGGCCGGTTCCGCTGCGTTGACCTCTCGTTCAATGACCTTCTGGCGACGTTTGGTCTCGTAGCCGTTGGGACCGCCGAAGATCATCAAGCAAGCGGTCTCTTTCGGGAACTCGTCTCCCTCGTCTTGAGGGGGTTCCTTCTTGCCTTTGTTAGAGGCGTAAGGCTTGTTCAGGTTCTTCAAGAGGTTACAGTCGCGCGTAAGATGATTGGACTTAGGTCCATGGAAGTGACACGGCTGGCTCATCATCTCCTCGAAGGTCGTGTTGGTGCGTGGTGGACGACGCGCCGGGTCGCGGTCGGCTGCAGCAACGAGATCTCCGCCCTTACGCTTTCGGTGCTTATTTCTGGATGACCCGGGGTGGTCGTCCCGACTGGGGGAACTCGGACGTCTTGCCCTTGCCTTTGCCCTTGTCATCCCGAGTAACACTGCGGACAGCCTCTTCGCCGGTGGCGAAGTTATTGGCTATGTCGAAGAGTTCGCGCGTAGTCTGAGGATTCTTGCGTGCGATCTTGTGGATCAGGTCTGTGCTCCGAACTCCCTTGGAGAAAGCGGTGATGACGTCGCCCTCTCGGACCTCGGGCAAAGAATTCTTCTTCTTGGAGAAGCGCTGGATGTACTCACGAAGAGTTTCATCCGCCCCCTGTGTACAACTGTGGAGATCCCAGGCGTTCCCGGGCCGATTGTAGGTGCCCTGGAAGTTATTCACGAAGAGGGTTTCGAGGTCTTTCCACGTATGGATACACCCCGGAGGCAGGCTGGTCAACCAGGCTCGCGCCGAGTCGGCCAGGAAGAGCGGCAGGTAGTGGATCGCGACGTAGTCGTTCCCACCGTTGGTTCTGCACGCTGTGTGGTAGTCGGACAACCAGATGTCCGGTCGCATCTCGCCCGTGTACTTGTCGACGCCGGTGACCCGGAATCGCGGCGGGAAGATGACGCTGCGGATACGTGAGCCGAATGCTTTCGGGCCCGAGTATCCCAGGCCGGAGGAAGTCGGAGGAGAACGTTCCCGGCTGGTGGCGCCGCTATCATTGCGGTGATTGCCACGATCTTCTCTCCTGGAACCGTGATGAGCGCTTTTCTCAGCGTCCGCGGGGTTCCTAGGTCCGAGCCGATTGTGGACCGGTGTAGCTTGGCGAGCGTTCTTTTCCGCATCTCGCCAAGCACGGGTCCTGGCGTCTATGGTGCCACGAGCGTCTCGATCGGGGCCGAGTCGTCCATGGACGTCGCCGGCCGGCTGATGCCGGTCGGGACTTGCTCGTCGTCCATCCATGCGTGATGGACTCTTCGGGGGCGTAGAGCGCCGACTCCTTGCACCTGAGGAGGAGCCGGGGCGGTCTTCGGAGGCTTCAGCATGCTGGAGGGCAGTTTCCTCTAGCAGGACGCGGAGCCGCCGAAGTTCTTCGTATCCCGGGTTGCCCTCGGGGATCTCGATGGCGCGTGCCGTCATTGTGGCCGCAACGATGTTGTGACTCGGGAGGGGAAAAATTGTAACCCCATCCTTCTCACGCATGCGGAGCTCGTTGTGGACTTGGCGTCCTCGAATCCTCATGTCGTCGTTGCGTCGTTGATCATCACGCTGGCGAGCGAGCCGAGTCTGCTGCTCGATCAACTCTTCCTCCTTAGCAAGGAGTCGGAGTCGGGTGGCCTCGAGCTCGGCCGGCGTTTGTTGCTCAATGGGGACTTCTTGGCCGTCATCGCCGTATAGCGTGCCGGCATTGGCCATGAAGACTTCCCGGGACGGATGGTGGCTGCCAGAGCTTTCATCCTCGTCCGAGTAATACTCGAGGACAGGGAGGAGAGAGTCGATGGCGCCCACCAGTCGGGATCCGAGTGCGAACTCGTGCGTGATAAACGGATCTGATTTTGGCGAAGCCTCTTCCCTGGGGAGAGGGGCCGAGTGCGCGGGCTCCGTGGGAGTCCCGTGCTGAAAAGCTGGTGGCGCCCCTGCCGATCGGGTCGCCACCGAGTAGCAGAGGTGAAGCTGGCCGATCTTGTCGGCGATGAAGCCCAACCTCCCAAATCGGAAGAGTTGGCCAGGGTCCGGGACAGCGCTGATGAAGGCGAACTTCAAGCTGCTTCCCGAAACGAAGACGTTGTTGTTGTTGACGAAAGCCATCCCGACTCGTGCAGATGGATCTATGCGCACGAGCCCCTACCTGGCGCGCCAACTGTCGGAGTATTATTCCGGCAATACTAATTATGGGGCGGCGTGAGCACAGCAAATCAGGATGGCTGCACACGGGAGACAAGGTTTAGATAGGTTCAGGCCCTCTCAGAGAGGTAATACCCTACGTCCTGTGTTTGGTGGCTGGTATTGCTGTATCCCGAGTGCCGCAAGCCCTAGAGAATCGATCCCGAGGGGGCTTGAGCTATGAAACAATGGAGAGTAGATGTCCTGAGGTAGGATAGGGTCTGATACCGATCGGAGGTCCCCTACCGGGCCTTATATAGTCGGCCGGGCTAGGGTTACAGAGTCCGGATCGGGTTAAGAGATATGTTTCCTATTCGGTTACAATTGATTCCGGGTAAGCCGGACAGGTATTAGTCCTTGTCTTGTACTCCACGCTGGTGAGGCGCCCCCGTGTCATAGTCGGACTCCGAGTAGCCGGCCCGGCCCATCCCCTGGCTGGAAGGCCGGATTCGTCCTCCTTGAAGATACCCGGGTGGCACATCACCATCAGGCCCCCACGGGGTAATCACGGTGCAAAGCAGCTTCCAGCATGCTTACACTTGTGATCTAGAGAACTGCAACCTCGCCGCGGCCCAGATCGCCGAGGCCACGCTTTCCGATCTCAAGTCGGCCGTGGTTGAGGAAGCACCGCCATCCAAGAAGGCTTCAACGTCGACATCTTTCCAGTCGGCGCGGGACACCAAGTCGATCCAACTCGACCCTGAAAGACTCCTCCAAGACGACGCAGATCGGGACTGCGCTCAGCGACAAATAGGAAAGCGCGCTCGTCAGCTTCCTCCAGGACAACCGGGACATCTTTGCATGGACATCCTCCGACATGCCCGGGGTTCCAAGGGAGGCTGCCGAGCACTCTCTCAACGTTCGGCCGGATGCCAAGCCGGTCAAACAGCGCTTACGCCGATTCGCTGAGGATAGACGTCAGGCCATAGGAGAAGAAATAGCCAAGCTTCTAGCAGCTGGCTTTATTAAAGAAGTGTATCATCCCGACTGGTTAGCGAACCCAGTTCTTGTTCGCAAAAAGAATGGAAAGTGGAGGATGTGTGTTGATTATACTAGCCTTAACAAGGCATGTCCCAAAGATCCTTTCACTCTTCCTCGCATCGACCAAGTGGTTGACTCCACGGCCGGGTGCGAGATTTGTGCTTCTCGACGCCTACTCGGGCTATCACCAGATCAAGATGAAGGAGGATGACGAGATCAAGACATCTTTCATCACTCCATTCGGCGCTTTCTGCTACGTCTCCATGCCCTTCGGACTCAAGAATGCCGGCGCTACGTACCAACGGTGCATACAGCGCTGCCTTCAGTCTCAGATCGGCCGGAACGTGCAAGCCTACGTCGACGATGTGGTGATCAAGTCCCAAAAGAAAGAAGACCTCCTGAGTGACTTGGGAGAGACCTTCTGCCAACCTTCGAAGATTCAGCATGAAGCTCAACCCCGAGAAGTGTGTTTTCGGGGTCCCTTCGGGCAAGCTACTCGGTTTCATCGTTTCCGAACGAGGGATCGAGGTCAACCCGGAGAAGATCGATGCCATCATCAAGATGGGCCCACCGAAGAACCTCAAGGACGTCCAAAGGCTACCGGGTGCATGGCGGCTCTCAGCCGATTCATCTCCCGACTCGGCGAGAAGGCCATGCCCCTCTACAAGCTCATGAAGAAGTCGGAGACCTTCACCTGGACACCCGAAGCCCAGGATGCCTTGGACGGCTTGAAGAAGTTCTTAACTACCCCCCCGGTGCTGGCGTCTCCCATGCCCAACGAGCCACTGCTTCTCTATGTCGCAGCGACTACTCAGGTAGTCAGTACGGTCTTGGTCGTGGAGCGTCCCGAGCCCGGTCACATTCAGAAGGTACAGCGCCCGGTCTACTTCATCAGTGAAGTCCTCTCCGAGTCCAAGGCGCGGTACCCCCAGATCCAGAAAAGATCATCTATGCGGTTTCATAACATCACGGAAGCTCGTCCACTACTTCCAGGGCCACCCCATCACGGTGGTCAGCTCCTTCCCGATCTCCGACGTCATCAACAACCGGGACGCCACGGGCAGGATCGCCAAGTGGGCCATGGAGCTCATGGCCTTCAGCATCGTCTACGCTCCCCGCACGGCTATCAAGTCTCAGGCTCTCGCCGACTTCATGGCCGAGTGGACAGAAGTCCAGTCCCCGCCCTCCGTCGTCGACCTCGAGCACTGGACACTCTATTTCGACGGCTCTCTGATGCTCCAGGGCGCGGGGGCTGGCGTTGTGCTCATCTCCCCCAAAGGCGAGCGCTTCAAGTACGTGCTACAGATCCACTTCCCGGCATCCAACAACGTTGCCGAGTACGAAGCTTTGCTCACGGTCTTCGTCTTGCGGTTTCACTCGGGATCCGCCGCCTCCTCGCGCGCGGGGACTCGGAACTGGTAGTCCGGCAGGTCATGAAGGACTGGTCGTGCCGAGACCCCTCCATGGAAGCCTACTGCCAAGAAGTGCGCAAGCTCGAAGCCAAGTTCGACGGTCTCGAAATCACCCACGTTCTACGCCGAGACAACGAGGACGCAGATGCACTCGCCAAACTGGGATCCAGTCGGGACGTCGTCCCGACTGGAGTTTTTCTCCAGGAGTTGCACACCCCTCTATCAAGGCGGACACAACACCCGAGACCGAAGAACAACAAGTCCCGGAGAGTGACACTACCCAGCAGCCTCCAGCAGAGGTCCTCACTGTCACCTCCGACTGGACTACACCTTTCCTGGACTATCTCTTGCGGGACACCCTCCCGCCGGACAAAACCGAGGCACGCCGCATCGCGCGACGCGCCAAGGCCTTCGTCATCATCGATGACGAGCTCTACAAGAAGAGCACCTCCGGGATCCTCCAACGGTGCATACCCGACGACCAGGGAAAGCAGCTACTGCGCGAGATCCACTCGGGAGTATGCGGACACCATGCGGCGCCCGCATCACTAGTCGGGAAGGCATTCCGACAGGGTTTCTACTGGCCGACTGCCGTGTCAGACGCGGAGCACATCGTCCGTACCTGCGAGGGGTGCCAGCACTTCGCCCGGCAGACACACTTGCCGGCTCAGGCTCTCCAAACTATCCCGATCACCTGGCCCTTCGCAGTCTGGGGTCTGGACATGGTCGGCCCGCTCAAGAAAGCTCCCGGGGGCTACACGCACCTCTTCGTCGCAGTCGACAAGTTCACCAAGTGGATTGAAGCCAAGCCGGTCGCCACGATAACTGCTGAAAAGGCCGTCGAGTTCGTTCGGGACATTGTCTTCCGATTCGGCGTACCCAACAGCATTATCACGGACAACGGCACCCAGTTCACCGGACGAGCTTTTCTCCAATTCTGCGACGACTACAACATCAGCCTCGACTTCGCCGCCGTGGCACACCCACGCACCAACGGGCCAAGTCGAGCGGTCCAACGGGCTAATACTACAAGGCCTCAAGCCTCGAATTTTCCAGCGACTGAACAAATTCGCAGGCAAATGGGCAGCCGAGCTACCATCAGTACTTTGGAGCCTCGGACCACGCCTAACCGGTCAACCGGTTATACACCCTTCTTCATGGTCTTCGGTGCTGAGGCCATCCTCCCGACTGACCTGGAGTACGGGTCCCCGCGCGTCCGCACCTTCAACGAGGCCGAGTCAGAAGAAGCCCGGCACGACGCCCTCGACCAGCTCGAAGAAGCCCGCGAGGTTGCTCTCCTTCGGTCGGCTAAATACCAACAGGCCCTGCGGCGCTACCACAGTCGGCACGTACGCGGCCGCTCCTTCAACGTCGGCGACCTGGTTCTGCGCCGAGTCCAGTCAAACAAGGAGCAGCATAAGCTCTCGCCGCCATGGGAGGGCCCGTACATAATCGCTGAGGTACTGCGCCCGGGGGCTTACCGACTGAAGGACAGCGACGGCAATGTCTTCACCAACGCATGGAACATAGAACAGCTACGTCGTTTCTACGCTTGAACTTTTTCTTATAAGTGTATTGGAAAACATGAATAAAGAGTTCTCTTTTGCTTCATCTAAAAGTGCACTCTCTTTCCCGACTGCCCGCTACGCCCGTCCGTAGCGGGCACTCGGCGCATACTTGGCTCTGCCACCATCCGCGAAAATGCTTAAGTACTGTGTATAAAGCCTAACGTTAACTCTTTGACTCCAATCGCCGGTCTACGCCGCACCCTTACGCTACACGGGACACACGCCAACGGCTAATCCCTACGCAAAGGAGGCTACGACGGGTTGGCGAAGAGCAAAAACGCACAAGCTCAACATACACAGGAACACAAGTCTTTCCCGATGGAGTCTAAAACTTACTTGTTAAAATCAGAAAGTATTTACAAAGTCACTCGGCATTCCCGAGTGCACCCTAAGTCACTCGGCATCCCGAGTGCACAAAAATTCACTCGGCAACCCCGAGTCCCTTACAAATTTTACTCGGCTAGCCCGAGCAGTTTACAGCTACCCTTATTTCCTACAGGCCGGATGTCGAACCCCAAAATTCGTAGCAGAGAGGCTTAAGTGAAATCACCCGCTAAGTCGAAACGTCAACCCTGACCTCAACTCCTGGGTGTCAATTCCAAGAGGAGTGGAGTAATATGGCTCCGAATAGCCCGAGACGTCAACCCCAAAGCTTACTCTGGCCGGAGCACAGAGTAGTAGGGTGATATGGTCTCCTCACTCTTTTCCACTGAGCCAGAACTTCAATCCCGAACTCGTCCCGGCAAATTAATGCACGGCTGGAGTAGGATGATATATTTCCCAATCTCTCAGTAGTAGAGTCGCTTCACAGGGGTGATTAAACTTAATGACTCTATGATATGAACTCTAAAGTCCTACCCACAACATGTGCTTCATCACATACACGCACGGCACATGAGTAGGCGAAAACAACCAGCTAACACAGCAGAACTCTACAACAGAACTGCAATATAGCAATACATACCTGCAAAGGATCCGAGGATCCCAGTGCAATACACAGCGGAAGTTTAAATAGGGCTAAGAAGCCGAACAGTAGTGCCGAAAGCGGCAGCAAAACAAACCTAACTGCCCAACCCCAGGGGCAGGATCACTGCCTGGGATTCCCAGAGACTAACCGTCATGGGTGTCGATCTCTATATAGAAAACCACCCTCCCGAGGGTAGTTTCCTCTGCAACAAAACAACAACAATAGCGGGGTGAGTACAAAATTGTACTCAGCAAGACTTACAGTGCGGAAAGTAATAGTAATAGTTGTGCCAGGTATCAATAAAAGGGATTTGTGGACTATTTTGCGGAAAGCCAATTTTACCCTAGCAATACTTTGTAAGTAGATGAAAATCGACTACCAGAAGGTTTTTGAAAGGGGATAAGTCTACACTTCGCGAACATTCCTATCTGCAGAACACCACACCTAAGCTACCCTCGACCCATCCTCGACCACCCTGGGAGGAAGCTGTCGCTAACACCGTCCTTAGAGTTGGCAAGTTTTAGAGTTTGTTGTAGTTGTCTAATTCGGTGCAAAATCTTACCAAGCTGTCCATAACCGCGGACACGGCTGTTCAAACAGTTTTAACCCTGCAGGGGGGTACATCTTTACCTACACGTATCGATCGTCTCCTAGTGCCATCGCGATTTACACACTTTCACGAGGTGTGCTGGCGGAGGGTGATCGAACACGACCTTTACAATGCTTTCGACCCAAGTATGAGCCACCCGTACGGGCTAGTCCATGTACATCTGTCCGACGGCACAGAGACACGGTCCCATACGTTGTGAATCGAGGAACATCCCGGCCTCCCAGACCGTGTGCCCACCCCACAGAATGCCTTTTGACACAATAAAACAACATTCTATTGCAACTCATACAGTAAGTCTAGGCAAATTATTCAGTCGGGGGTGGCCCCATAATCCACCCGTGTAGAAGTACGCGAATCTTGGTTCGAAGGGACACCGGTAACCGGTCCTTGCGGGAAAACGAGACAAACCACCGCGCTCCCAGCCACGGCCTCTCGTCTAGCCCAGATAAAATTAAGCAAGTTTATTAAGTAATCCCGGTGAACACCCACCTACCAAGTAACCCATCCAATGGTGTGAGAACATCTGCCATCCCAGAACCTACGACTCTTACAATTCTAGGCATGGCTAAGCAAATACATATAATAAGCAATAGCAGGTTACACACTAGACTACCCTAGTTAGGTTAGGATGGTAGTGGAGTTGATGGAGCGACAAAGTAAGCTGTGTGCAAGGAATAGAGGTAATACTAACGAGAAAATAACTTTTGAACGCATGCAATATTGCATTTGAAAACAACTAATACTTTGCAAAATAATAGGAGTTTAGCAATGTGACCAAAGGGGCTGCTTGCCTGGTTGCTGAGCAACTAAACCCTGCTCGTGATCAAGACTACCGTCTTCTGGACCTTCCGGCTCTAACGGAGGAGAACGAAAACACCGGAAACAAGGGTACAATCGTAAACACCAAAATGCCAAACATCAATACAAGATGCAATGCATACCATGGTGTAGAGAATGCAAAAAGAAAACTAATGCAAGTGGAATCAATTTAATCGGAGTCCGGACGCATAAAATATCGCGTTCCGAAAATCCTCCGGCTAATCGGAAACCCTAGTTTGAGTTTTTAGCAAATTGTATTATTCCTAGCATGCAACCATGTATGAAAATGACATATTCGAATAGATCTTCTTTTTCTGAACATTTTGATATATTATTTGCATTTTTCTAATTAAAGATGAATTAGATATGAATTTCTACGATTTAAATCATTTTAAATCCTTTGTTGTATTTTTCTCAGCAAAATTAATATTTAATTTAATTCAAATAATACCAGAGGCTGACAGGTGGGCCCATTGGTCAACTTTGACCAAATTGAGTTGAGCCATTGACAGGTGGGGCCCACTGGCCAGAATTTCTTTTCTTTAAGGTTTTATTTTAAATTCTATAACAAGGGTGGGTCCCAGCTGCCATAGGGATAGATTCAAAAGAGTTCATTAAATTCACTGTTATGCATTAATGGAGGTCATTAACATGTCTGGTTGGCCATAATTACCAATCGTCAGCATTAAGCATGTCCAGACAGCAATTAAGAAGATTACTTAATACACTTAGCATTAAGAGGGCAGATAATGGGTCCTAATGACCTAACTAACCTAACTGAAACTAACCCCTCAACTACCTACTAACCTAACTGCACTACTAACCGAGTTAACTAACCAATAAACTAACTAATTAATTCGCTACCTACTAATTTGGCAGGGAGCTCAATTGGCTTCGGTAGAGGGCTCGGCCGGATGAGGCAGCATCGCTGCGGTGGCTGATGGCGGCGCTTCACGGAGAAGGAGACGACGGCGGGCGAAGCTCTGGAGTGAGAATGGCGAGCGGCGGATGAGGAGCTCGGGAAGCTCCGGTGAGGCGGCGGATGGGGAGGAGCGGCGAGCTTGACAGGAAAGCGGTGGTGGAGGGAGCCGAGCTAGGGGAGAGGCGGCCGGGCTCGGCGAGCTTGGCTCGGGAGGGCGGAGCAAGGCGATGGGCTCGGGGCAGCTTGGGAGCGGAGCGGCGCGAGGGAGCTTCGGGCGGAGGCGGTGCGGAGACTCGGCAAGGCGCCGGGTTGAAGTGAGCGAGGCACCGAGGGGAGACGGGGCAAGGTGGCCGGCGGGAGGAGAGAGGAGGCAGCCGGGGCGGTGGAAGGCGGGAACGGAGCGGCGGTCGGGGAGGAAGAAGCTCCGGCGAGCGGGGGCTAAGGGATGAAGGGGTGCTCGGGAGAGGGGATTAGGGAGGGGCGACGGCCGAAGCAGCTGGTGGCAAGGAGGAGAATCGGGCGCTGCCACGGGAGCACTGGAGGCAGCGGTGGATAGAGACGCCAGATAGAGGAGAGAGAAGGGGGCGGTGGATAAGGGTGAGAGGAGGTGGCATCGGCAGCTTAGGGGAGAAGGCACCGAGCGGGCCAGGCCAGAGGAGAAAAGAAAATGGGCCAGGGCAGGGCCCGTTCGGTAGGGGGGGGTTTAGAATAGGATTAGGGTTTGGTTTCTTTTTATACTTTTCAAACTGGATTTCTGATTTAAACTTTGATTCTTTTTGCACATTTAAACCACTTTCAAACAATATTTTCTCCTTTCCCATAACTCCAATTAAAGCATTTCCAAACTAATTTCTTAGAGCCTCAAAGCATTTTACTCGAAAGCTTTAAATCGAAGATTAAAACCCTAGCAACTCGATTCCGATTACGGCCCTTTTCTCATCTCTCAAAAATTCAAAAACTTACTCAATTTTAAGTGCAGATGTTCATGCCATGAAATGCATATTATGCACAATACAAGGTTAGTAAAACAGGGATGTTACACCGGAGCGTTTCAGCAGGGAGTCGACGGTGTGCTCGACGGACCGCACCATCTCCGGGATGTCTTCGTCTGGGAGATCCACGGCGTACCCCTCCCCGATTGCCTCCATGTCCAGGAACGGGTAGTGGGACCGCGCCACCGCCAGGACTATGCCGGCCCCCGTCCGCGCGCCCTCCGCCTCGATGGTTGCCACTTGGTCCGGCACTTGGCCTAGCCGCTCGGCGACTGCTGCGACGGAGTCCGGGGCCGCCTTGTCCGGCCAGACGGAGCCACATGCCACCTGCCCTGCCCTCAGCAGCGCCTCGATCATCCCACGGGACTTTTCGAGGCACGCCTTCGACTCTGCAGCAAAAGGAAGCATGAGCAACACGACCAGCCAGCCGGGACAAAGCCAAAGTCAAAACACGACACTCACCGGACTCTGCCGCTGCAGCTGCCTTCTTCACTGTTTCAGCAGCCGCCTCCGCGTCAGTGGCCCTCTTGCCCGCCGACTCGGCATCGCGCCCGAGCTGCGCCTCCATCTTCTCCGCCAAGTCCGCCCGGGCCTTCTCCGCCACGAGCGCCTCCTCAAGCTTCCTGGCCCGTTCGTTGGCGGCATCGAGGTCGCGGGCACGGGCCTGCGCTAACTCGGCCTCGCGCCCGAGTTCCTCCGCCCGGGTCCTCTCCGCCGTGAGCGCCTCTTCAAGCTGTCCAGCCCGTTCCGTGGCGGCGTCAAGATCCCGGGCGCGGGCCTTCATCGCCTCGAGCTCCGCCTTGAGCTTCGTCACTTCGTCTTCGGCGGCTGCAAAGAGGCAACGCATCAGCCAGATGAAAAGCAACGCGGGAAGGGAAAAGTCACTCGGCTCGCTCACCTCGGGACTTAGCCATCTCCTGCGAAAGGCCCGCTTGCAGGCCGATGATTTCGGCCCCGCGCTTGCGGGCCATATCCTCCGCCGACTGCCGCTCCACGGTTAATTTGTCCCACTCGGACTTCCGCAGCTCCAGGCGCTCGATGACTGGCAGCCGGTCTTGGAGGAAGGCGGTCTTGTTCTGCGACCGCCGGTTCAACGCCTGCATAAGAAGAACCACAAATTAGGCCACCCGGCAACAACATCGCAACCCTCCACTCGGTCCCAAAGACCCAGCGGAGGCTCGGGGGCTACACCCTTCGGGTGCACTGTTCGTGCACCCGGAGCCAAGTCTACGGAATATACAACTATACCCTCCGCCCGACTATCCTAGTCGAACGCAGGCTCGGGGGCTACACCCTCTGGGTGCACTGTTCGTGCACCCAGAGTGAAGACTACAAGGGAAGAATGAAGGGCCCTCCGCCCGACTAACTTAGTCGGGCGGAGGCCCGGGGGCTACTTCCTACAGACATACTCCTACGAAAGAAAAAGCCGACTCACCTCCATCAAAGGACGCAGCCTGCCGTTCAGCAGGTTGGCGCCCTCCTTCGCCACCTTCAACAGGGCGGGGAGAATCTCCCCGATCTGGGCCGCGACGTCCGCAGCCGCCTGCCACTCCTTCTCCTCCTCGACGTCGTCAACCGATGAAGTCGGGTCCGCTCCCCGGACTCAGAGAGGTCGGCGTACCAGCTCGGAGCATGGCCTTGCAGGCGGAGCCACGCTGAACTCCTGCATAGGCGAGGACGCGCCGGGGGTCGCGTCCTCTGCCATCTCTGCATCCCGACTGGCGTCTGCAGACCCCACCGGCACCAAAGCTCCAGGGGAGGTTTCCTCCTGTGGAGCGACTGGCGAGGTGGATTGGGACTCGGGCTGCTCGGAAGATGGCTGGGAAGTGCTCGCGGGCTGAGGCGACGCCGGCCGGCGAGGCGAGGAAGTCGTGGTAGGCGGAGGTGACGCCGCCCGGGCGTCTGGGGCCGGGGGATCTCCATCTTGGTTGGGTCCCGGGCCACTCGGAGCCGCCTTTGGGATGTCCCCCACCCGCCGAGTCCTGCGACGGCCAACCACGTTAGCACGTAAAGAAACGAAGACCGGAAGATAATCACCGAGAACACTCACTTGGAGGATCGGGGAACCTAGATGCGTCTCTTAGGCCCAGCACCTCGTCCCCCGGCTGAGGTATCGGTCGGGGCCGCCGAGTCCCCTGGCCCACCTTGCGTTCCAAAGGCGGCACTGGCGTCTCTCTTCTCCCCCCGACCAGAAGGAGCGTTGTTCTCAGCCGCCCGAGTAGAGCCACTCGGGGCGACGGCTGGCGCTGCCGGAGCTGTGCTAGAGGCGGGGCCTTCTTGCCCTGCTGGCGCGGCCTCCGTGGTGGCCGGCGCCATGGGATCGGCATCAGCGGCGGAGCCCTCCAGCTCCGCCGATGCGGGCTCCGTGGCGATGGGAGCCACGGGATCGGCGCCGGTGGCGGGCCCCTCTTGTCCCGCCTGCGCGGCCCCCGCGGTAGCTGGCGCCATTGGGCTAGCGCCCGCGGCGGAGTCCTCCTGCTCCGTCGGGTCAGACTCAGTAGCAGCCGGCGCCTCCGGGTCGGCGCCAGCGGCGGCGTCCTCCTGTCCCACCGGCGGGGTAACTACGGTCGGGCCGGTGGCAGAACCGCTCTGCCCCCCCGCCGGTCGCCTCCGCCTCCTCATGAGGAAGGTGCTGACATCATCCGAATCCTCGTCCTCCTCCTGGGTGGGCGCGCTCGGCGGGGGAGGGCAAGGTGGAGCGACCGGCGGGGCCTTAGAAGGCCCGGCGCCCTTGGAGATCCCGGCCCCCTTAGAGGACCCGGCACCTTTCGAAGACCCGGCGCCCTTTGAACGGCCGGCGCCAGAGGAAGAGGGACCGGCGCTCTTTGAGCGGCCGTCGCCCGAAGAAGAAGACCCGGCGCCCTTTGATTGGCCGGCGCCGAAGGAAGAAGCCCCGGCGCCGCCCGAGTGGCCGGCGCCGGAGGAAGGAGCCCCGACTGCTCCCGACGGCGGCGCCCCGCCGCTCGGGACGTCGGCATAGCGCGGCTGATTCCAAACCTCATCCTCTGGGAGGGGAGCTTTGGAGTTGAAGCCAAATAGTAACTGCCGAAAAGCAAAGGCAAACACTGCATAAGATTCAGCGACGAAGTAAGGGAAGAATCAAAAGGATGCGACTCGGATACTTACGTCACTCGGGGGCCTCGCCCGGCAGAAAGGGGCCGGCCGCCCGGAGAAATCCAGACTCGTCCCTTGAGCCAGGATCTTCTCAAGCCGGCTCTGGACCTCACCTTTTGTGAGTTCCTCCGCGGCCTCCCGGGTCGGGTCACCTGAGCCGGTGTACTCGGTCATCGGGTGCGCCCGCAGCTTGGCTGGCTGCACGCGCCACCGAACGAAGGTTGCGGCGACGACTGCCCCGGTGACCCCGGACTTCATCGCCTCTTCGAGCTGTGCCGTCACGATGGCGATGCTGTCCTGCTCCCTCTCGAGTGGCAGGTCCGTCCAGCTCGGCCTGATCACCGGCGGCTGCCCCGAGAAGGCTGGCAGCGACGGCTCCTGGTTGGCGCAATAGAACCAAAAGGCATGCCAGCCCTTGTTCGACGTCTGCATCTGCGGGGCCAGGTAGTTCTTCGCCATCCCCGACCTCAGCTGGAACCCGGCGCCACCCACCACGGCCGAGTGGTCTCTGCTCGGCTGTGGCTTCACCATGAAAAAGTGCTTCCACAGCGCGAAGTGCGGCTGGATGCCGAGGAAGCACTCGCAGAGTGTGATGAAGCAGGACACGTGGAGGATGCTGTTCGGGTTGAGGTTGTGGAGCTCCAACCCATAGTAGTAGAGCAGCCCCCGCAAGAATGGATGCGCCGGCACGGAGAACCCCCGCTCGAAGAAGGGGCCGTGGACGACCAACTCTCCGGTGTTTGGAGTGGGAATGGTCTCCCCGGCGGCGGAACGCCACTCGACCAGCTCCTTCGGCGGCAACAGCCCGAGTCGCACGTAGAGCGACAGCCGAATGTCCGTCGCCGTCGACTTCACCCACGGGCCCATCGGATCGGCGGGTGTTTCCTCTCCGCTCAACAGCTTCCAGACCAGGGCGTCCTCTTCGGCTTCCGTCGGATCGGCTTTCCAAGGCGGGGATTGCATCCGAGGTGGCTGGGGAGGGAGTTAGGGTTTTTGGAAGGGGCGGTGTGCGCGGGCGGATTTGAGAAGGCGAAGGGTTTCGAGCGCTGGAGATTGAAGAAAGCGAATGAAGTGTGGGCCAGACCCGCGGGTCCCGTGGAATATAAAGGGGCGGGCCGACGGTTCGGATACCCACGTTCGCACTTTCCCGGATTCACCGCACCCACGACCGCGCCGTTTCGGCTTCCACCGCACGTTTTGGGCGAGCCACGTTGCGCTCTTTCCGCGCCCACGACTCGGTGGCGCCGCGATTCGTGCGGCTTAATGAAGGGAGATCCGACGGTTGGCCTACCAGGCTTTGCAACCCGACGGAATACGTCTCCGCTATATGGTGGCCAAAGCGTATTTCCTGAAAATCGCTAGCTGGCTGCTGAGAGAGAGTCGGCGCCGGGCGTTGTGGCCACAGAGGGTCTCAGAGGCTGGCCTCAAGCAGGAACGCAGTCGACTGAGTACATCCGAGTGAGGGACAGTAATGGCGTGCCTTCCGAAGGCCACAAGTCGGATACTGAGCAACTCGGAGCTGCCGGATTCTCCGCCTAGACCTGTTGAGCACTTAAATCTCGGGGGCCCTAGTATCTGGGATTCCCAGATTCAGTGGAATGACCCGGCATAAGGCTTCGAAACTCGGAACCTATGCGCCATGCCTGTTTTCTCTGGTTCGGACAAGAGTTTCAGAGGCATTCCTTCAGGGGACACTAGCTGGCCTTAGCCCACTCGGGAAGGCCGGGTGCTACTCGGGAATTCAGTCGGGATTCATGGCATGCCCCACGCTGGGTTATCAGCCGGTCCCTGTCCTTAAGGATGGACCGGGTGCCACCAGAGATTACCCGTTAATAGCTCACCAACCTTAACATTCCGGCCTTACGGGTGAGTGTTACTTGGCCTTAATTGTCTTATTCGCAGGAGTTCCATTAGCCCTTCGCAATCTCCTAGCGTGCTGAAGCCAGTCGGAAAGCTCATCCGGAGGTGAAGGTCAGCAACGGTGAGATTGTGAAGGACTCGGGGGCTACTGATGGTGACATGGCACCCGGGTATCATCAGGGAGGACAAATCCGGCCTTCCAGCTACGGGATGGGCCGGGCCGACTACTTGGAGTCCGACTCCAGCACGGGGGCGCCTCACCAACGTGGAGTACAAGACAAGGACTAATACCTGTTCGGCTTACCCGGAATCAGTTGTAACCGAATAGGAAACATATCTGTTAACCCGATCCGGACTCTTGTAACCCTAGCCCGGCCGGCTATATAAGGCCCGGTAGGGGACCTCCGATCGGTATCTCATCCAATCCAGTCTATTCTGACCTAGCCTCCATTGTTTCATAGCTCAAGCCCCCTCGAGATCGATTCTCTAGGGCTTGCGGCACTCGGGATTTAGCAATACAAACCACCAAACACAGGACGTAGGGTATTACCTCTCCGAGAGGGCCTGAACCTGTCTAAATCTTGTCTCCCGTGTGCAGCCATCCTGATTTGCTGTGCTCACGCCGCCCCATAAGTAGTATTGCCGGAATAATACTCCGACAGCACGTGTTTCGACGCCTCGTCGTGGATCGTACCCGCGATTTCCGTGCGTCGCGCTAGGGGGCCGCAATATAGCCACGTGTCGCGTGCCCCATGCATCGCGGGCACAAATCCGATGTTGTCTCCCCGAGGGGGCTAGTTCTAGCATTGGAACTCGGTTGAAGGCTAATTTTGTCTTTTTCCCTATCAGCAGGCAAAGCTTGCAAGATGAATTCTTCTTCTACTCGTGTTGCAAGCCATTTAACTTGAACAAACCTCTGGACACGTTCTTGAAGGTAGGGTGGGAGTTGATGATGTCTCATCCATTCCTCCCATGTCCCTTTGCCTTAACCTCCACTCTTCAAGCCTTTTACTGACAGACTACAAGTATGTGTAAAAGATGAAAAGAAAAGGAAGTAAGTAGCTGTCAATGCGGAAATGGCCTACTGAACACAGAACTAGCTTTATGTTCTTTTGATCATTTCAAACCATGAAATGCACGTTCATACTTCACACGCTTGATGCATCCATATTAAAAGGATACAATCCATGATAGCACTACACAAAATAGCACTGATTATATTAACACCTATTCTGCACGACAAAACTTACAGCATAACAAACTTGCTGAACTAATTTGTTAAAAACGGCTGCTAGCAAGTTATCAAACAGTGCAATAACTGCATCATGCTTTGCCGATCCTTAAGGTAACTAAGTAAGACGAGCATAACAAATAAGAATCATCAACTTTGATACCTCTGTTTCTAGTTCGGAGCAGAGAATTTGTTACCTGCATTTTGCCAATCAGCTGAGCAAAGAGTATGAGACTGACAGCATGGATTGCTATGGCAAATATGTTTTCTGTGATGAATGCACTTGTTTGAAGAGGATTTCCACTTGAACTGAAAAGGTGACAACAAACACCAAATAACTTAACATGATTAATTGTTTTCGAGACACAGAAACCGATGTGTACACAGAGGAAAAAACTCCAAAATAACAAAATGTCATAATGGATCACTACCTAAGTTGCAGCAAGCCCCAGCAGAGACAAAAGAAGTACTTCTCATGGAATGAAGTTGAGACAGCGCCCTTAATCAATGCACTTGAAAACATTCCGTAGTTAAAACCATCATTATGGGCATAACAGACGTTAAATATTTGTGTTTTACTTTGCCAATCAAGATAACTGTTAGAGCCAGTATTCTCAGCAATTTATAAACTCAAGGTTACAAAATGCATTGCTTGACTCAGGAAGGCACTGCTGATTCCAACATGCAATCTGCCACTCAATAGAGAGAAGATAGTATATTGCCCCAGTAATCTGCAGTGATACACATAGGTCATAAGTAACACTAAAGTTACAATTATACAAATGTAAGCAAAGAGATGCAAGATATGTGATAAACTTCCATTTTGAGTTACATGCATGTCTAATTGAAACCGTATTATTTCTTTCAGCAGATTTTAATACTGAATAATGCATTCCAGGCTAGCACATAGACATAAACTCATCTCTTCGCCTATTCCTGCTGCAGATAAGGTATAAAAAAAACTAAAGAATTGATTTTTAGGTTAACAGAGACTATTTCTGCTTAATGGTAAATAAATTGTGTGTATCTCTTAGGACAAACAAAAGCCGCAAGCTTTCCTTGAACTTTATTCAAATTAGCTTGACTAGGAAATTTATACATGAATTTGAACGTGATAGGTGAGATGACCATACATGGCTTGCAAGCATGTAGAGCAGAAGATTGTATACTGCTCCTCCCCAGGCTGATTTTGCAACTACTCCAGCAGCTTTGATAATTTGCTTGCTTAAAGGTACAATCAGATACATTCTTAAGAAATACTGAATCATAATAACAAGAGCTCTCTCTCCTCTTCTTTTCAATCTAGTGGGGGATGCTTTAGGGGCGATTATTACCAATGCCAGACTGCATGGACATCTGACTGGTTTAGTTCCTCATCTGGTTGAGGGGGGTCTCACACATTTACAGTACGCAAACGATACAATTCTGTTCTTGGGTTACGAGGAACATAATATTCTTGTGATGAAATTTCTGCTGTATTGCTATGAAGCCATGTCAGGCATGAAAATCAACTATCAAAAGAGTGCTGTGTTTGTGTTGGGAGTTGATGAGGGGGAACATACCAGAATAGCGAATCTTTTCGATTGCCAGGTAGGGAGGTTTCCATTGCTTTATCTCGGCATACCATTGAGGCCTGACAGAATCACAGCCAAAGATCTGGATTGTATACCACAGAGGTTGGAAAAGAAATTGGCTTCATGGCAATGCTCACAGCTGTCTTCGGGGGGTAAGTACATCTCGGTGAACTCCTGCTTGAGCAACATGCCTACCTATGCAATGGGGTTTTATCTGCTAACAGATGGCATTCATCACAAAATGGATGCTATCAGGGCACATTTTTACTGGGAGGGGGTAGGTTCCAAGCGAAAGATATCACATGGTTCGTTGGGCGCATCTCTGTAGGCCCAAAGAGTTCGAAGGACTAGGTTTTGTTGACACAAAGCTTCAAAATATTTTCCTTTTGGGCAAATGGATTTCTCAGTTGGAAACTGGGACTCAAAGTATAAGCTGTAATTTGTTACGAAAGAAATACCTTGAGAGGTGGTTTCTTTCAGTCAACTAGTCACTGGGCTTCCCAATTTTGGAAAGGTCTGCATGCCATTAAAAAATGGTTCAGTATAGGTAGTTCATATCAAGTGTAGGGGGGATGACTCTGGATTTTAACAGAAAATGAAAAGAAAATGGAAAAGAAAACCCTATTGCTAGTAGGCTCGGCCTAGGAGAATCCGAGCCGGCCCAACAGAGGCAGAGCCGGCCTGGGGAGTTGGAGCTGGGCGGCTCGGCTCGATTTCAAATCGAGCCATGGACTCAATTAGGGAAAATGGAAAACAGAGGAGGCTTGCCACCGGCGACGGGAGGGATGAATTCATCGCCGGTGGGGTATTTCGTCGGAGACGGAGGGACATGGGGAGAATCCAGAGAGCGAGAGGATTCCATTTTTGCGAATAAAAAGGGGTGTTGCTGCAGTGGTTTGGCTTGGCGACGGTGAGGTGGATCGGTTTGGCTCCGCCGGTGACGGAGACGACGGGGGCGGGGTTTACCGGTGATCAGAGAGGAGGAAGAAGGAGCAGAGGTTGCTCGGGAGAGAATGGGAAGCTCGGAAACTTGAAGAGGGAGCACGGGAACGGGAGTCCCGTGGGGATTTATAGGGCGACGGGGCGGTGGTCGGGTCGGGACACCGGGGTGGTGGTCGGAGTCGGGTCCTCAGGGGCTCCCGAGGCGATAAACTCGCCGGGCTGGCCTCTGCTGCACTTGGGCGACGAGTTGCTCAGGCAGCCGAGCTCGGGCAGGGCGCTGTGGCAGGTCGGAGCAGGCGGGTAGCAAGCGGCGCTGAGAGAGGGAGTAAGCGACGGGAGCAGAGGAAAGAAGGGGGGTGACCGACGCGTGGAAAGGGGAGGTTGGGGGCAGCGCTGGTCAGAGGAGCGGGCCCGCCCTGTTGGTCGTTGTTGAGGCGAGGGCGGTGCGACGGTGGCGGGGACGTTGCACAGGCGGCGGCGATGCAACGGGTGGCGGCGACGGTGCTAGGGCACAGAGATCGGCCAAACGGGCTGAGGGAAAGAAGATGGGCCAAAAGAGAGAAGGAATCAAGCCCAAGAAGAATTTGAATGATTTTCAAAATTTGGAAAAAATTTATACTGTTACAATGATTAAGCCTTCTGCTGATCTTGCCTGTTGTCCCTGCTTTTGCTGCCTGCTGGTTATCGTGAACTTGGTCTTTCACAAGCTCGGGGTTGTGATTATTTTGGATAGTGTGATGGGAACTTCTTATGGATTCTGTGGTAACTCAGCTGTGGACATATGTCTAGTTATGTTATGCATACTAGGTCATACTTTTATCTTTACTGGTGTTCTATATGGCTGTACATAATTATCGCTCGTGCACTGTTCTATGTTGGAACATCAGGGGCATGAATTCCCCGGCTCGTCTCTGTGCTATTCGGGACAAAATTGAAGAGAGTGCTGCATCGGTCATCAAATATATCTTTTTGCCCTCGGCGCTTTGATAGCTTTGCTTCTTGCCCATCTGTGGGTACATAGCTCTGGTGGGCTGCTGGTTATTTGGAATAGCTCTATTTATTCTGGGCAGTTGTTGGAAGTCACACGCTTTGCAATCAAGATTAGGTTCTCGTCCTGTCACGATTTGCAATCCTGGACGGTAGTCTCTATTTATGGCCCATGTCAAGGCCCTGAGCGTGACAACTTTATTCAATGGCTCTATGATCTTCAAATCACTGCTAAAGATCTTTGGCTCTTCTTGGTGATTTCAACTTTATTCGGTCACCTGATAACCGCAACAAACCGGGGGAAGACTTTAATGACATGATGTTGTTTAAGGAAATTACCAGTCATCTCAGCCTCCTCGGATTGCCTATAAAAGGGCGAGAATACACATGGTCCAAAGTGCAGTCTTAGCTTTTCTCTCTTACGCACGGAGGTAATGTCAGCAATGTTAAGGATTAATCCATGCTTAAGGAACCATTGAGCGGTTGCTATTTTGGCAACTGCCACCTGTTCTTCGCATCCCTCCTAACAGTCGCATCCCTTATAATTGTACAAATACTTCATCCATCAATAAAGAGAATCGCACTTGATCCGATTCATTCTCTGTTCAATTCTCTCGTTTACTGTTCAACCACTCAAACTCGAACACGTTATCAGCATGCTCTTCCGAGAGCATCGGCCAAGAGAGCAACGATCAAAAGAGAAGAAGAAGAGATCACCAGAGATCAACCACTCAAACTCGAACAGGCAAAACACCAGGGGCATTGAGCTGTAAAGGACATCTTTAAATGAGTTGTACACATGGTGTATCTGAGCTGTCCATGCTCGCAGTCGGTTTGCTACTGATTTTATTAAGTCGGTAGCTTTACCGGAGTCGTTTCACTAGGCTATAAATAGAGATGTATGCGGTATTGTAAGCTTGAAGCTTGTAAATCTATCCTCCATATATGAAAATAGCTTCATAGTACTCTGCTCTTCCTCTGTTTTTAAGCTGTTCTGTTTTTCCCTGGTTTTTATAGCTTCATAGTTGGATTATTTTCCCTGGTTTTTCCTCTGGATTTTAAATCAGATAGATAAGTTGCTCAGGCTGTTGGCACTACTGTGGATTCAGATGATGCCTTCCAATCCCCTGTGCAATTAGTCCAAGGAGAAGGCATGGTTACACCAGTTCGTCGTCGGCCCAGACGCTCCGCGACGCCAATTGTGGTCACAGGGCTGCGTCAGAGTAGGCGTCACTAACGCAGCTTCCAACACATTGAACCGTTAGACAATCCTAGGAAGCGAGTCAATGTGGGGGCTAAGAAGAAGCTGGATCTTGGGGGCACTAAGGCACAGGAGGATCAGCCTGCTGAAGAAGAGGACATAGCATCAGAGCCAAGTCACTCGGAGTAGACAACCCCACACCTCACCATCCCAATGGTCCAACAAGTGGGAGCTGAACTTCTACATGTACTCTTTGGAGCTCCCAGCCACCGTCATCAACAGTATTGATCGACCGCATCGGCTATAAAAGGCCATCAGTAATAAACTGGAGGATCGACTACGACGTTATTCGAGTTAATCTTGTCATGAGAAATTATCCACGCATTAGGGAGAGTCATGTGCATGTCACGCTATTTGAGTTAGGTGTGTTCTGACTAGGGGTGGCTATCAGGCCAACTCGACTCGACTCGTAAATACTCATTAAGTTATTGAGCCAGCTCGACTCGACTCGTTAATGAAACGAGCTAAAATGCGAACTCGGCTCGACTCGTTAATTACTCGAGTAGCTCGTTTAACTTGTTAATTACTCGTCAAGATGAGCGACCCGCTCATGCTCCTTCCTACCCAAACCAGAGAGCAAATAGTTGATGGCCTTGCAATTGTTTTCAACATCAACCTGATTTTCAGCCGTCACTTGTGCAGGAAGAGCAAAGTCCGTTTCAATGATTTTCCAAATAGCAAGCCCCTCTGACTGGATAAAGATTCTCATTCGATTTTTCCAGAACTCCCAGTCCGTCCCATTGAAGACAGGAGGACGAGTCGAGTATCCGTGGGAAGCCATGGCTCGCAAAGCCGGTCAAAGCTTATAGAGAAGCGAGACCGGGCTCTGATACCACTTGTAAGATCGGTGGCTTCCGACAGAGGGGGGGTGAATGTCGGATTTCAAATTTCTTTCACAAATTCTTCACATACATAGTCAAATTAAAGAACTAGTATGGTCCAAGTGAAAATGCAGCGGAAAGACCCCCAAAAGCCCTTAGTAACGTGGAGCTCATCGATAGCTTCGAAACGAGTCCAACATCACTAAATTCCGAGTTGAAACGCAAAAGTTATGGCAGAAACAGTAAAACAACCCAGCCTGAAGAAACAGTGAATTCCGGAATTACCGGGATTTTTTCTGGTTGTACCGATTTTTGGTTCTGTTCTCAGTGAAGAACTTCAGCCTGAAGAATTTGAAGAATTCCGGAAGTACCGGGAATTTTTCCGGTTGTACCGATTTTTGGTACTGTTCTCAGCATGCAAAAACAGCAGAGAATCTCGGTAGTTCCGAGATTGAAGAATCGGAAGCACCGGGATTTCTGAAGAAATTGAAGAACTCAGCAAGCAAAAACAGAAGTAAATCTCGGTAGATCCGAGATTGAAGAATCAGAAGCACTGGGATTTCTGAAGAATTTGAAGACTTTCAAAGAATTCTGCAGAAGAACAGTCAGGTTCAGAACTGAGATTTCGATCCAACTTTTTGGCTAATTCAAAATCTACCTAACCAAATTCAACCAAAATTTGCAGAGAGGTGTAGGAAGGTCTTGTGAATCTAGATCAAGTATTGATCTTCATAAAAACTTCTCAAGTTAAGACCTTTACCCCTTTTTCTTCAATCAACTCTAAAAATGAAGAAAAGAGAAATTTTGAGGGAAAAGGAAGCTCGTGAGGAATCTTGATCTCAAATCAATATGGCATCATCTCACATGTCCCAGCAACCTATTCCAAGCCACAAATCACAGAATCAAAACCTCTTCATGACTCAATCACAAAACCCCATTTCTTGGCTTTTTCTTCAAGAAAACTCAAAATCAAGAAGGAAAAGGGTTGATCCTTGGATATGCTTGGATGGGATCAGTCCAGAGGTGATCTCCCCATTACTTACTTGCCATACCACGAATCAAACCACCAAGAAGGCAAGAAAACGAAAATCAAAAAGATTCAAAGAATGAATGGCTCAAGAACACATAGGGATTGAAGAAATCTTTTTGTATTGGATTTTCGTGGGTTTTCTTTGGAGTTTACAAGCCTCTCATCTAGGCAAAGCACTCTTCAAAGTGCAGCTCTCAAAAGCTAATCAAAAGGGTTGAGGGATAAGCACCTCTTACCCCTCCTTATATAGTGGTGGAGGCATACCTCCCACCACTTGGGCCTTAAGCCCACTTAGATGGCATGAGCACTTAGCACGCATCACAAAGCGTCTAAGTGACTCATCCTCCATCCATCTTGCCTTCTACTCTAAGCATCTAACCCTAAACCGCTTCCCGGCCTCCACCGCAGTTTCTTGGTTATGCTTCGGTAGATTCCGCGTTTTTACCAAAACGCCCTCGCACTGACTTGGTCCTCACGTCTTGTCTCCACCCGCTTTCTTGTCCTCCGCGTACATGCTTTTAAGCCGCACGATGTCGTCGTCACCTCCTTGACCGCATCTCAGCCCTCCAAGCCTCATGCCGGTCCATATGGCCGAACCATCGTCGCACCCAACTCGCACCTGCACACACTAGACCAAGCAAAGCGTTGCGAGCACAAGTCTTCAACTTGACCCAAGTCAGTCGAGAAAAAACCTTCATCCACTCAATTCTTCCTTAAGACAAATTGAGAAACTCAAACTTATCAAACACACAACAAGTAATTCAAACCACGAATTCATGTAACCAAAAGAATCAACTCCACATAAGATGGCAAAATATTCATCACAAATATTGTCAAGTCCTCACATAACTCACACGTTTAACTCGCGAGTTTCGAGTTATATGTCTCGAGTTATATGCAGTGGCGGAGACAGGGGGGACCAGCAGGGGCCTGGCCCCCCCTAACATCAGTGATTTGCTGCTAATTTATGTGTGTGTTTTTGAGGATTGACAGAATAATTGTAAACATATTTCTTTTGTTCCCAGTAGAAATTCTAGAACACTGAAGTGATAATAATGCAAAAAGTTAACTTACATTCAGTTGTGGCACTCTGAAGCGTAGTAGCTGGCTCGTAGATGAGAAGGCCTCTCATGTTGAGTATCTTTTTCTTGACTTACTGCGTGCAGGCCTTGCAGACGAGAAGCTCCACCGTGCGCACCTCGATCGCTCACAACAACCTGCGGTGGCGGCTGCTCCTCGTCGACGGGTGGCAGCGGCAACGTGGAGATGACGGTGGCCTTGCCCTCTCTCGTGAACTACTGATGGCCTTTTATATAGCCCATCCATCTACATCAAGCTACGAAATGCTGACTGGAAGTGTTGAAGAAGGATTAGAAAAGAGGTTGAGCATGCAGGTTGAAACGTCATAGTCGATCCTCCAGTTTACTACTGATGGCCTTTTATAGCCCATCCATCTACATCAAGCTACGACTACGAAATACTGATGGCCTTTTGATCATCACTGGGTTATTAATTGCTTCATCTTGTAGCAGCAGAACTCACTGATGATGAACTTAAGCGTATGCTTGCTCCCTGGCCATCTGATGGTGAGTCAGTGCTTTCGATTTTGATGATCATTACTATTGCAAAGTCATGAATTGCTTCACGGTTGTTGCACCAGCATTCATTTTTATTTTGCCAATCATTACTAATACATGGTCATGAATCGCTTCACCCTGTTGCACCAGAATTCACGCAGAGGGTAAACGATATGTTAAGGGAATCCGGTTATCCATTGCCAAGTTTTGCTGATGGTGAGTCATTGCTATCGATTGTGAATTTGTGATGACTATTTCCTTTTGTCACTTTTTGATAGCTTTGTTCTCGCATCTCAACTGCTGTGCCTTTCTTATTTAACCAGATGGTGGAAGGTGATTTTGAAGAGGTATTTGGCAAAGATATCTGGAGTGAATCCATTAGAAGAGTTGCTTTAAAGATGTCCCGAAGTGTTGTCGCACTTGCTTCATTCAATGGTGATCGTACTGTTATAAGCTTATTACTTTTCCCAATTTTGTCTTATTTGATCACTTATTAATGATTGAAATTACATTCTGTGTAGACAAAGGAGAAAGATATTTTGCTTGCACAGGTGTATTTATAGAATGCAATGAATCCACCACAAGAGTTCTGTCTTCAGCAAATTTGGTTAGAACTTCTGGTGATGAAAACAAGATTGATCATAACTTGAGGGTTCGTACTGGTAGTCATTATTTGCTCCTTTTACTTGTTCATTTAAGATACTAGTTAAGTCCCACTTCATTATTGCAGATTGAAGTGTGCCTTCCAAGTAAACGACATATCAGGGGCACACTACAACATTATAGTTTACACTATAACGTTGCTGTTGTCAGCATCATGGGTTTCCATAGTCATCGTGCAGCAAAACTCGATGAAGCGTCTGGAACTGAGGTAGTAGCTCTAGGGCGTGGCTATTGTTGTGAAACGACGTTTTCCTGGAAGAGACACGTCGATTAATGATCAATTAGACACCTGTCATTAACTGCTAATGACGCTTCAAAGGGATGCATCCCTTCAAATGGCAACTGCCATCCCCTTTCTATGTGTATAAGTGTACAATCTGCAATGAATCAATAACAAGAATCTCAATTCTTTGCGTCCAAACTCTGCCTCAATCCTGTTCTTTACTTTCTTTCGCAATACGTCATCAGCACTGCTCTGCCAAGAGCACTTTCGGCCACCACATTGCAAAGAAGCAAGAACAGAGAAGAGAAACCCCGGCCACACAAGAACTTCGGTGAATTCTGAAGAAGTAAACCAAGTAAGAATCCATGGCCAATGCAATCATCTGTGAGTTTCTCACCATTTTTGCAACAGTTGAAGCCGCCATCACCTCGCTTCTTCCCATCGGCCTCCTCCACTCGCCCGCGTGACAGTGCGTGCCCCGACGGTGTCGGTGGTCATCGCTCCTACTGCTTGCCGCTGCAAATGAACTGTAGTGCTGCTGCATCGGGCTGCATCGCTACAGTGCTTTTGTCAAGTTAGTTGGCGTAAGAATATATGTGCGTGTGTGTACTGACACGTAGCAGATGGAGACTTTTGCGACGCCGGCCGAAAGTGCACCGTGCATGCTTCTATTTGAGTGAGATTGGGAGCAAAAGGATGCAGTGTGATAGTATGGCTGGTTTGCCTGCTGATTTGGTTAAAGTCGTTTGTTTTGATTCCAACAGTGGTTAATTATGCTTTTCTTTCAGATTAGTTGGAGTCTTGGGGGTTGCTGACTCGTGCAAATAGGGTGCATACGAAGGAAAAAAAATGATCGCTTTATGAAGAAATAGGTACTAGGTTCGACTTGCGTAGCAAACAACAATAGGTAACTGCATATGCGTGCACATAATTGCAGCTATACGAAGGAAAGAACTATACCAAATGAATAAAATAGCAGTAGGAACGGCATATAATAACTAGCATGAGGTTTCTAGCACATGCTCACGTACATCTAGAATAACCCAGCTTCAACCGTGGAACGGGTGGCTGCTGATGTTTAAGACTTGGAAATTGTAGTATAGTACTAGTAACTAGTAAGTAGAGCTAATAACCTCGCAAAACAGTAGTGCTAATAGAGTTATAATTCGATGCTAATAGCTGTGTTTTAACGGTCAACCTATAGATGCAGCGAAGTATATACGTCCTCGCCACCGCCTTCCACTCAAGGAAAGCGTGGCGCCCACACAAAGAAGGGAATCAGTACGACTTAGTAATTACCACGTACGTAGGCCGCTCATAGGCACGGATTGGTTGCCACTACCATTTCAGCTGCTGCCAATGCAAGAAAAAGGAACGCGATTACAAAAGGGTCGGACTCTGAATATATTGAACTCTATACGGATGCATGCAGGGCTAAGTGTGCGATGGTTGCATGATCCAAGCAGTCGTCCCCTTCTGGGATTCGGAGTAGGTGCCGGATTGTGCGGTGGTTGCATGATCCAAGCAGTCGTCCCCTTCTGGATTCGGAGTAGGTGCCGGATTAACTACTACGTTTCCATGTTGCGCCGTACGTAAAAAGTAGACGTGATACAGTGCATGCATTGTGCACGGAGAAGATCAAAAGATACACAGCTAGGGGTGAATATCGAGCCAGCTTGACTCGACTCGACTCGACTCGTAAAAACTCGTTAACATAACGAGCCAACTCGACTCGACTTGTTAACGAAACGAGCTAAAATGCGAACTCGGCTCGACTCGTTAATTACTCGAGTAGCTCGTTTAACTCGTTAATTACTCGTTAACGAGTTGAACATTGTTTCTCAAAAATTACATGCAGATGAAAGGATAACAAAGCAAAGGCATAATTGTAGATGAAAGGATAATCAACTGACTACTGTTCTGAAGAACGACATTTTACTTAGTTCAACAGGCAGTGTAGCAACAATCACAAGCAAAATGTGAACGATTTTTACCGATGTCGATGGCGATGCGGATGCAGTAGAGGGCAAAGGGGTCGGCCCAGTCGGCACGACCTCGAGGTTGTCACCGGTTCGTGGAGGCTGCGATGCCAAGCGGCAGATGGACTCCGGTTCGTACTGGTAGTCATTATTTGCTCCTTTTACTTGTTCATTTAAGATACTAGTTAAGTCCCACTTCATTATTGCAGATTGAAGTGTGCCTTCCAAGTAAACGACATATCAGGGGCACACTACAACATTATAGTTTACACTATAACGTTGCTGTTGTCAGCATCATGGGTTTCCATAGTCATCGTGCAGCAAAACTCGATGAAGCGTCTGGAACTGAGGTAGTAGCTCTAGGGCGTGGCTTTTGTTGTGAAACGACGTTTTCCTGGAAGAGACACATCGATTAATGATCAATTAGACATCTATCATTAACAGTTGCTAATGACACTTTAAAGGGATGCATCCCTTCAAATGGCAACTGCCATCCCCTCTCTATGTATATAAGTGTACAATCTGCAATGAATCAATAACAAGAATCTCAATTCTTTGCGTCCAAACTCTGCCTCAATCCTGTTCTTTACTTTCTTTCGCAATACATCATCAGCACTGCTCTGCCAAGAGCACTTTCGGCCACCACATTGCAAAGAAGCAAGAACAGAGAAGAGAACCCCGGCCACACAAGAACTTCGGTGAATTCTGAAGAAGTAAACCAAGTAAGAATCCATGGCCAATGCAATCATCTGTGAGTTTCTCACCATTTTTGCAACAGTTGAAGCCGCCATCACTTCGCTTCTTCCCATCGGCCTCCTCCACGGCCCGCCGGCTGCCTCCACGATGCACAGCGACGCCGCATCGCGCTCACCCTCCAACAAAAATACACCAAACATTCTGAGTTGATGTACACGCTTCTCTAAGCTGAGAAGTACGATGAACGTCTTATGAAGAATCATCAAAGTCGCCCAATGGGGACTATGGCAATCCCAGAGGTTCAGGCCAATACTCAGAACAAGTTTAGTGGTCGTAAAAGGAACCGCAAAGGTTTCAAAGGAAAGTGGAAATAAGGTAATAAGCAGAAATTTAACAAGTTTGATAAGGGCAAAAATCATTTTAAGAAAGATGACCCCAATGACAACTCTCAAGCTTGTCAACGATGTGGATGTATGAATCATCATATAAAGAAATGCCGAATTCCAAAGCACCTAGTCGAGTATATCTCCAATCCAAAGGGAAAGGCAAACAAGTTCAAGGGGCGAAATTTGAAGCTCACTTCAACGAACAACCAGAGATCACTCTGGAAGCAGGATGTTCCCAGGCTCTTCCTCAGAAGGACAGCCAGGAACAAGTCAAGAAAGATGACGACCCCATGGACAATGACGACATGCTTGTAGAATTCAATTCCCAAGACATGTATGAAGATCTCAATTAATCTCCAAATTTATCATACTAAGTTGAAAAGACGTACTATATTGTCCAATTATTGTATTTGTATTATTATGTACCTCAGACATAATAGTTAATGTATGTGTTCTATATAAATTCAAGTTCATAATGAATTTTCTTTATTTTATATAGAACTTTGAAGGCACTATATAAATTCAAGTTCATAATGAATTTCCTTTATTTTATAATGAACTTTGAAGGCAATCCAATGGAAGAGGAAATATGTTTAATGGATAGTTACACCACTAACACAATCTTAAGGGAAATGAAATATTTCCAAACTCTCAAAAAGAGTAAAGGAAACATTATGACTATCGCTGGTCGCGATGCCATAATCATTGGCTCTGGTAAAGCCACCATCATTCTCCCTATGTGTACAAAAATAACAATAGAGGATGCACTCTTGTATCCCGATTCAACTCATACCGTACTCAGTTTCAAAGATATCCACAAAAATGGTTTCCACGTTGAAACTTGTGATGAGACAATGACGAAAGTCTCCTCATCACTGAAAATGACGGATATGAAAAACAAATACTTGAGAAAATACCTTCCCTCAAAACTGGATTGTACTACACATACATCAAACCAATTGAACATGTTGCTTATAAAATAATTTTTCAAAATCTTGACAAGTTTAAGGTATGGCATGATTGCCTTGGTCATCCCGGCATTGGGATGATGAGAAAAATTATTGAAAATTCTGTTGGTCGTGATTTAAGACTTATAAAATTCTCTAAATCCTCAGATTTTGTATGCACCGCATATGCTATGGGGAAATTAATCTTAAGACCCTCTTATCTTAAGATACGAAATGAACCACTTAATTTCCTTGAACGCATTCAAGGAGATATATGTGGTCCAATTCAGCCATTATCTGGACCATTTAGATAATTTATGGTTCTAATCGACGCATCTACAAGATGGTCGTATGTGTGCTTATTATCCACACGGAACCATGCCTTTGCTAAAATAATTGCCCAAATTATCAAATTAAGGGTAAATTATCCTGAACATAGGATAAAAACCATTCAAATAGATAATGCCGCTGAATTCACTTCACGAGCATTCAATGATTATTGCCTAATATTAGGCATAAATTTAGAGCACTCTGTACCTTATGTACATACCCAAAATGGTTTGGCTGAATCTCTTATAAAAAGAGTCAAATTAATTGCACGACCACTTTTACAGAATTCAAATCTACCAACCTCTTGTTGGGGACATGCGGTTTTACACGCCGCAGAATTAATTCAAATTCGTCCAACTGCTTATCATACGGCCTCCCCGTTGCAGTTAGTACGTGGAAATCAACCAAGTATTTCCCATCTGCGTCAATTCGGTTGCGCTGTATACGTGCCGATATCATCACCGCAGCGTACACAAATGGGCCCTCACCGAAAATTGGGGATCTATGTGGGGTATAAGTCTCCGTCAATAATTAAATACCTCGAGCCCCTAACAGGGGACTTATTCACAGCCCGGTACGCTGATTGTATCTTCGACGAAGATAATTTCCTGGCATTAGGGGAAGATAAAGACAAGTACCACAAAGAATGCCGAGAAATAGATTGAAATGTCACTGACATCCAATCATTAGACCCACGTACTAAAGAATCTGAATCTGAAGTTCAGAGAATAATAAATTTACAACACATTGTAAATAACCTGCCAGATGCATTTACTGACCATAAAAGTGTGGCAAAATCACATATTCCGGCAGTTAATGTGCCAGAAAGAGTAGAGGTACCTAATAAAACTATTCAACTCCCCAATGAGAGCAAAATGAGGAGAAATTTGGCCACAAAGGATCCAGCTTCTCAAAAGCGTCCGCGGAAAGAGAGGACACTAAATCCTCGAACAGTAAATACAAATCAATCTCAAAAAGAGAAAAATTTGTCAGATACTCAACATCCACAACCCAACAAAAATGTGCACATAAATTTAAGTGCTGGGACATCGGAATAACCTAACTCAAATGTTGAGGGAAATCACAATGAGTTAGAGGATGATAATAAAATGTCCATAAATTATATTGATTCAGGAGAATCTTTTAACAGAAGTACTATAATTGTCGACATTTACTTCTCCTCGAAAATTGCTAAGAACCTTCAATGGGATCCAGAACCTAAGTCCATGGCAGAGTGCCTCAAGCGCTCAGACTGGCCCAAATGGAAGGAAGCAATCGAGGTAGAATTGCGCTCGCTCAAGAAAAGAGAGGTATTTACTTCAGTAATACCAACTCCTCAAAATGTCTTCCCTGTGGGAGCAAAATGAGTTTTCATTCAAAAGAGGAATGAAAACAATGAGGTGGTGAGATACAAAGCGAGACTTGTAGCATTAGGGTTCACGCAGAGACCCGGCATCGATTATGATAAAACCTACTCTTCTGTTATGAATGGCATAACGTTTCGATACTTAATATCTTTGGCAGTACAAATGAAATTATCTATGCAGTTAATGGATGTTGTGACCGCATACTTATATGGGTCACTTGATTCGGATATTTACATGAAAGTCCCTGAAGGGCTTAAAATCCCAAATCCAAATGTAAATCGCAACATGTATTGTGTAAAGTTACAAAAGTCACTCTATGGCTTAAAACAATCGGGAAGAATGTGGTACAACCGATTAAGTGAATTCCTTCTTCAGAAGGGTTATTTAAACAATGATGATTGCTCTTGTGTATTCATAAAGAAATCCTCAAAGGGATTTTGCATCATCTCAGTGTATGTCGATGATCTCAATATCATTGGAACTACACAAGACATACAAGAGGCAAGTAATCATCTAAAGACAGAATTTGAGATGAAAGATTTGGGTAAAACCAAATTCTGCTTAGGCTTACAGCTTGAGCATTTTCCCTCAGGAATTCTGGTACATCAGTTTGCATATATCCAGAAAATCTTGGAGAAATTCAATATGGATAAATCATATCCATCCAAGACTCCTATGGTCGTTCGATCTCTTGATAGAGGCAAAGATCCATTTAGACCTAGGGCTGATGATGAAGAGGTATTAGGACCTGAGACTCCTTATCTCAGTATCATCGGAGCACTAATGTATCTAGCAAATTGCACCAGGCCTTATATTTCATTTGCAGTTAATCTATTAGCTAGACATAGTGTATCCCCTACTAAAAGGCATATGATAGGTGTCAGGAATATCCTCAGATATCTCCAGGGCACAAAAGATCTTGGTTTATTCTATCAGAAAAATCAAGGTATGACCATAACAGGATATGCTGATGCTGGCTATCTATCTGATCCCTATAATACCAGATCACAGACTAGATTTGTATTCCTACACGGTGGAATAGCCATCTCATTGAAGTCCTCAAAACAGACTCTAGTGGCTACTTCTACTAATCATTCTGAGATAATTGCATTATATGAAGCTTCACGTGAATGTGTATGGCTTCGCAGAATGATTAACCACATACAACAATCTTGTGGAATTGATTCCTTAGAATCACCGACTATTATCTATGAAGATAATTCTGTTTGTATTACACAAATACAATCAGGTTACATAAAGAGCAATATTACAAAGCACATTGCTCCTAAATTATTTTATCCCCATGAATTACAGAAAAACGGGGAAATCGAAATCTTGCAAACAAAGTCTTGTGAGAATCTAGCAAATTTATTCACAAAGTCTCTACCAACGTCTTTATTCCAGAAATGTGTTCATGAAATTGGTATGAGGCGTATTTGAGACTTGCAAGGTTCAGGGAGAGTAAACTCCAAGATATAACTTGATAAATGATCATCAGATCATAACATATATTGTGCTCTTTTCTTTTGTGAGTTTTTCCTAAAAGGTTTCTCATAAAAGGTTTTTAATGAGGCAATATTAATACAAGCACAATATGTCATATCGTTTTCTCCTTATTTTTTCCACTGGGTTTTAAAGGAGTTTTCCATGGCATATTCTTTACATATATTTCTCCTCAGATTTTTCCCACAGGGTTTTTGGAGGAGTTTTTCAGATGCTCTTTATATACAAAGATGAAATTGATCAAGGGGGAGTGTTGTGAAACGACGTTTTCCTGGAAGAGACACGTCGATTAATGATCAATTAGACACCTGTCATTAACTGCTAATGACGCTTCAAAGGGACGCATCCCTTCAAATGGCAACTGCCATCCCCTTTCTGTGTATAAGTGTACAATCTGCAATAAATCAATAACAAGAATCTCAATTCTTTGCATCCAAACTCTGCCTCAATCCTGTTCTTTACTTTCTTTCGCAATACGTCATCAGCACTGCTCTGCCAAGAGCACTTTCGGCCACCACATTGCAAAGAAGCAAGAACAGAGAAGAGAAACCCGGCCACACAAGAACTTCGGTGAATTCTGAAGAAGTAAACCAAGTAAGAATCCATGGCCAATGCAATCATCTGTGAGTTTCTCACCATTTTTGCAACAGTTGAAGCCGCCATCACCTCGCTTCTTCCCATCGGCCTCCTCCACTCGCCCGCGTGACAGTGCGTGCCCCGACGGTGTCGGTGGTCATCGCTCCTACTGCTTGCCGCTGCAAATGAACTGTAGTGCTGCTGCATCGGGCTGCATCGCTACAGTGCTTTTGTCAAGTTAGTTGGCGTAAGAATATATGTGCGTGTGTGTACTGACACGTAGTAGATGGAGACTTTTGCGACGCCGGCCGAAAGTGCACCGTGCATGCTTCTATTTGAGTGAGATTGGGAGCAAAAGGATGCAGTGTGATAGTATGGCTGGTTTGCCTGCTGATTTGGTTAAAGTCGTTTGTTTTGATTCCAACAGTGGTTAATTATACTTTTCTTTCAGATTAGTTGGAGTCTTGGGGGTTGCTGACTCGTGCAAATAGGGTGCATACGAAGGAAAAAAAATGATCGCTTTATGAAGAAATAGGTACTAGGTTCGACTTGCGTAGCAAACAACAACAGGTAACTGCATATGCGTGCACATAATTGCAGCTATACGAAGGAAAGAACTATACCAAATGAATAAAATAGTGGTGGAGGCATACCTCCCACCACTTGGGCCTTAAGCCCACTTAGATGGCATGAGCACTTAGCACGCATCACAAAGCGTCTAAGTGACTCATCCTCCATCCATCTTGCCATCTACCCTAAGCATCTAACCCTAAACCGCTTCCCGGCCTCCGCCGCAGTTTCTTGGTTATGCTTCGGTAGATTCCGCGTTTTTACCAAAATGTCCTCGCACTGACTTGGTCCTCACGTCTTGTCTCCACCCGCTTTCTTGTCCTCCGCGTACATGCTTTTAAGCCGCACGATGTCGTCGCCACCTCCTTGACCGCATCTCAGCCCTCCAAGCCTCATGCCGGTCCATATGGCCGAACCATCGTCGCACCCAACTCGCACCTGCACACACTAGACCAAGCAAAGCGTTGCGAGCACAAGTCTTCAACTTGACCCAAGTCAGTCGAGAAAAAACCTTCATCCACTCAATTTTTCCTTAAGACAAATTGAGAAACTCAAACTTATCAAACACACAACAAGTAATTCAAACCACGAATTCATGCAACCAAAAGAATCAACTCCACATAAGATGGCAAAATATTCATCACAAATATTGTCAAGTCCTCACATAACTCACACGTTTAACTCGCGAGTTTCGAGTTATATGTCTCGAGTTATATGCAGTGGCGGAGATAGGGGGACCAGCAGGGGCCCTGGCCCCCCCCTAACATCAGTGATTTGCTGCTAATTTACGTATGAACAGTGCAGATTTTTAAATTTTTACTCTAACCGGCCCCCCTCAACATGCCAATTTAGTCAATCCTGCCTCCACTGGTTATATGTCCACCCCTAGTTCTGACCGAGTGAGTCGGTGAATTAGTGCATGAGTGTTGCGTGTGTTAGTAGTCAAGTGCATGTATGCAGTTAGCTCGAGTTAGCCGACTCTTGTGATCGTGGTGATTCCAGGAACTGCTGGGCGTGGTAGTTAGTGGTTAGTGCACGGAGTTAGTGGAGTAGTGGGTTGGCTATTTAGCCGGATCAAGCACTGACGTGAGTTCATTCCATGTATATATATGCTGCATTCAGTAATGAAAAGCAGAGCCTGAGGCCAACGGGAAAAATGTAGACATCTCTGTCACCAGCTAGTTGTGTTTCTTCCTTGGCGTGTGTGCGTGTGTTGTGTGAGACACAGGAGAGAAGATGAGAGAAAGACGGGAGCTGCGAGAAGCAGCTCCAACATGTTTCAAACTGCTCAACCTCACGGATGTGCTATATAAAAGGCCATCAGTAGTTCACGAGAGAGGGCAAGGCCACCGTCATCTCCCCGTTGCCGCTGCCACCCGTCGACGAGGAGCAGCCGCTGCCGCAGGTCGTTGCGAGCGATCGAGGTGCGCACGGTGGAGCTTCTCGTCTGCGAGGCCTGCACGCAGACATGAGAGGCCTTCTCGTCTACGAGCCAGCTACCACGCTTCAGAGTGCCACAACTGAATGTAAGTTAACTTTTTGCATTATTATCACTTCAGTGCTCTAGAATTTCTACCGGAAACAAAAGAAATATGTCTACAATTATTCCGTGAATCCTCAAAAACACACACATAAATTTATTTTGTGAAAATTTTATATAGAAGACATCAATCTTGGATCTCATGATTGTCACTAAATAAATTATGAGGATCTGTGACACGCATCATTTATGCAACCTACCGATGTTTTGATAGGAGAGCTCGAACTCTTTCTCTTTCTCTCTCCATTGATTTTTTATATCTCCACCTCTCAAGTTCTCTTAGTTTAATTTCTTTCTTGTCATACATACCTTGTACCTTGATCGTCTACCTCGCCATCCTCCTCTCCTCGCCATTGGTCCTTGTACTTTTAGAACATGATTTTTCGTATCTGACACAAGGTATGTATGACAAGAAATAAAACTGAAGAGAACTTGAGAGGTGGAGATATAAAAAACCGATGGAGAGAGAAATAGAAAGAGTTCGAGCTCTCCTATCAAAACACCGGTAGGTTGCATAAATGATGTGTGTCACAGATCCTCATAATTTATTTAGTGACAATCATGAGATCCAAGATTGATGTCTTCTATATAAAATTTTCACAAAATAAATTTGTGTGTGTGTTTTTTAGGATTCACAAAATAATTGTAGACATATTTCTTTTGTTTCTAGTAGAAATTCTAGAACACTGAAGTGATAATAATGCAAAAAGTTAACTTACATTCAGTTGTAAGTCGATCCCACTACCGAGATCTTGCGTTTCCAGGGGGTATAGACCTAGGGTAAAGGGTACTTTAGCTCAGCCCGTCCCATACCGGGTATGTGGTTTGCGCGATCGCTATGACGCTTAAGCACAATCGATCAGATATTGCTTTAACCTTATATGAAACAACCCATGTGATGAAATTCGCCTTCCAATGTGCCTCCGGCACCCTTTCCAGGATTTCATCACCCACCATGATTACGCCCAAAAAACCGGCGATCAAAATCAAACATCAGTTGATTCATCTTTTAGAAAATAGATTTTATGCATGTTATAGACAAGAGGGAAATTTTAGAAAACATTCTCAACGGATATGAATAAGAAACTAGACCTACCTGGTAATGGATAGATAATGGAGTTCGACGGTTCTGCTAGCTGAACTCCGGCTTCTGATAAAGAAAACCGATAAAGTCCGATAAGGACTAAATCAAGAACATACCAATATGGTTGCAATGACATGACATCATATGCATGCTATCAAATATTCTAGTGGAATTTAGACATACTTCACTTAAAACATTCTTTAGAAGTTTCAGGATTAATTAGATGGGTAGACAAGCTTAAATCATTATCGTCATTTTCATTTTTTTATCTTGCATTAATTCTTCATATAAGAATCTAAACCAACTTAACTTTTGATTTATTTCGCCAAATACTTTCTTTTTCTTTTTCTTGATTGACTTAAAAAACATGTGAGTAAAGATTTTAAGAACCAAACTATGATTCAAATCCCTTAAAAAAGAATAGCTTATTTAACTCTTTTAAAGATTTGGAGTTTCTTAATAGAGAATGATCAAGTCTTAATTAAAATCCAATGTCCTTAACTTAAGATTTGAGTTAAGATTTCAAGTGAATTACTTTGAGTTTCACTCTCTTGTTAAAGAATAATGCATGCCACTCAGTTTAGAGTCATTCATAATTTAGTTAGCCCTAACTTTCTTTCAAAAAGAACTCAATCTACACTTATTCTAATTTTTTATTTTATTCACTCCCTACTCTATACATATATATTTTCATTTTTCATTCTTTTCACTTTCTTTTCATTTCTGTTTTTTTAAAGAAGTTAGAAGCCTACGTATATACATTCTTATCTGATATTAACCTCTCACAATAATAACCCTAATCAACTTAACCTTTAATTTAGATTTACTTGAAGTTCAATATTTTTCCCTCAAACTCCTCTAGTTAGCTTAGGTATTAGATTTAAAGTTTTAAGAGCTAATTCAAAGTTTAACTTTCTCAGAAAGTAATAGTGCATCTTATAAAAAGAATCCTAAAATTTTAATTAGGTTTAGATTCTCGAGTATAAAGGAAAACAGTGGAACTCCTTTTTAATTCCTACGTTTTCTTTTCTTTTTCTCTTTTCTCACTCATCAACCCAAATCCCTAATCCCTAAAACTTCACACCCGCACTCGGCCGGCACTCCCCTTTCTCCTTCACCTCGCCGTCCCCGACGGTTCTTCCCGTGCTCCTCGGCGTCGCTGCCACCCGCGCCGTCTCGGTTGCGGGTCCGACTCGGCCCCGCTGGCCTCGTTCGGGTCGCCTCCTCCCGAGCGCCATGCCATCGCCTCCCCTTGGTCGCCCCCACCGTGCAGCCCGAGGTGGCTTGAGGCCCGGTGCCGAAGCCCGCCACCAGCGGCGGTCCGCTGGGCCCGCCCCTCGCCGGAGGTGCGGTGAGGTCGGCCCTGCCGTCGATCTTCTCTACAGGTAAGTATTCCCATTTCCCTTTTACCCCTCTACTCCCCAATCTCCCCCAATTAGCCCTTTGATTTTAGGGTTCTTCTATTGGGGTCTATCTGCGATGTTTGATTACTCTTGCTTTATGTGATTCGATTTGGCTTAAACCCAATTGGGCATTAGTTGGTCCAACGATACCAAAACAAAATTGAAGTTCTGGATGCTTAATTTCTTGTTTCTTCGGTTATACCAAAGCAATGCTTACATTTGATTTTTGGTCAGTTGAATTGATAAGAGCAGACTCTAAGGAAAATTACTACTCATTATTAGCATTCTTTTTCTATAAACCAATTTATCTAAACTGGAAGAACAGATGCTTCTGCTTAGCCTTAGCTCCTCTCTGATTCTACCATATAGATGTGTCAGTTGTTCAACTTGAGAGAATAGATTCTTTACTTGATCATTGACTATTTGGTGATGATGCCTACCTCTAAGTATTCCTTACTAGAAATTGGTACGAGCAGATGTTGGCTTAAAATGGTATTTTGAAAGGCTGATAAGAACGTGATACTACTATGCCTTAGCTATTTTTCTCCTACATGATTTTTGGCCGGTTGCTTAATAGAACAGATGCTTATCTTGAGTTAATATTTGAAAAACTAATAAGAGCAGAATACCATTACTTGCCCCTAGTTTATCTTGGTCATTAGATGACTGGTAATTATGCTAGTATCTAAACATTTCTTATTCAGGGTTGGTAAGAACAAATACCAACTTGATCTCGATTTCATTTGAGTGGTAAAGATAGATGTACCCATGGTTGCCTGCTCAAACTGTTAAGAACAGACGTCTACACAACTCTTTAACTAGGTATGTTGAGGCTTGGCATTTGAGCATTCTATGGCAGAGCTGATAAGAGCAGATACTTCATTTGGTTTAGTTCAATTCTTTAATAGCTTTAACTGAGAAAGATTTAGGGAAAGATATGTTCTGATAAGAACAGATAACACTACACGTGCTGCCTTAGGTAGAAACCCAATGATGAATCTAAAAGAATCTGAGGTTTTTGTTTGAGAATTGTGTGGTATCGATTGATAAGAATAGATATTATCAAAGTCTCCTACAAAAATTTCTGTGATGATAATTGGATTCTGAGGGTCCCTATTATCATGCTAAGTCATTTTATGCATGTATATGTGAGGTAATGGTGCTAAGGTTGATCCTGAGAAAATAATTGTTACCTTGGTGGCTGAACAAGAGCAAATTTGGCCTTCTAAGTTGACTGGCAGCTTGCTTCTTAACCTGCTGGTGGACTACTCTTCTCTTCTATGGCCCTTCTCCCCCTCGACTAGTCCTCTTGATCTTAATGGCCTGCTTCCTTCTCTCTGCTTGGTGGTCTTGGCCTCCTGGAGCTTGACTCCTAAATGCTCTAGTTTTCTTCCTCTTATTCTAGAGCTCTTCAGCTCTTGCGAGAGCTCTGGTGGTTACTTACTAGTGGTATTTTGATGGCTTTATAACCGGTGCTACAACTATGGCACTACTCAGATCGGTTGCCTTAGCACTATTCTTAATTTCCTGGTTGCCTGGCTTCTATTGAACTAGCTTACTCGAGCTATATGAGGGTGATCCCTTGGGCCACCTCATGCTGCTTGGTACGTGGCTGCTACTTTCACTTGAGCTCAGCTTGCAAGCTAAGTTAACTGGAGCTAAAACATCTTGCTGATGCCTATCTAACACTCGATGGATTTACCTCGTGGTCAAGAAATCTTGACCTTGGTCAAAATATGAGGGCTGTTGGATAATTCATTTGGTGAATTTGTTGCCACAGTTGCCTTATCTATTCTTTTTGCTTTACAAAATAATTTCTTTTCCAAAACAAAAATCATGGAGGCAATTTAGATTAAGAAGACAACTATTTTTATAACCTCTCATCTCTTTTCTCCATACTAGTTGATTGAATCGTATATTGCTCGCATACGTATCAGGATGACCTTGTTTTTGGACTTCCTTGCATCTGCATACATGGAAAAGGTCAGTACACACACAATATCATCAGCCAAGCAACTGATCAAAGTATTTGTCAGACTAATTAATGAAGTTGGTCCCCATAAGAGACTACTTAACCTGATAGTGATGCAATTTGTACTATGCTCAGAGTGGGATGGGCAATGGCTAGTTGCGTCATTGATTAGGTAATAACAACTAATTGAATAGGTTCAGCATGCACATGCATCATCTGAACTCGATCTTACCGGTTGTGGCAAGAAACCAAACAGCAGACGCTAAGCTTAATTAGTTATCTTTCAATTCACACGACGCGGGCATACTTAAATGATCCAAATAGTCAAATAAAATCAAAATCATCTTCCAAGACACGTAGTTAGTTGAACATTGTATACTTGCGATGCTTGCTACATGTAGACGCTGGTGAGGAGGATGTGCAATTCCGGCTTCTTGTAGCTAAAGTACAGTTTTAGGCAGGACCTATGTGGAATCAATTGGCCGTCTCCAAAAGGCTATTTGATACGATGATGACAGCCTTTGACCCAGTAACCAGGTCCAAGGGCGTGCAAGACGTCATTTCAGTAACCCTTACTATTGTTAGTCATCTCGAGAACCTTGTCCTAAAAGTACAGTCACCTAACACGTACATGAATCAAACACCTCGAACACCCATGCATATAGAAGTTCTGAATTCCGCGTACATTCACGTCAATATGATCTCAAAATGCACTACTCAAATCTTACTAAATTTGAACTCTTTTAGTTCTAATCCAAGTTTACTATTGTGCGAGGTTCTAATCTAAGTTTATACTCGTGGCACCTACATGCTGCAATCTATCATTATAAACACAAGCTAAAGAGTGCAACACACCAGCAGGGGCCCTGGCCCCCCCCTAACATCAGTGATTTGCTGCTAATTTATGTGTGTGTTTTTGAGGATTGACAGAATAATTGTAAACATATTTCTTTTGTTCCCAGTAGAAATTCTAGAACACTGAAGTGATAATAATGCAAAAAGTTAACTTACATTCAGTTGTGGCACTCTGAAGCGTAGTAGCTGGCTCGTAGATGAGAAGGCCTCTCATGTTGAGTATCTTTTTCTTGACTTACTGCGTGCAGGCCTTGCAGACGAGAAGCTCCACCGTGCGCACCTCGATCGCTCACAACAACCTGCGGTGGCGGCTGCTCCTCGTCGACGGGTGGCAGCGGCAACGTGGAGATGACGGTGGCCTTGCCCTCTCTCGTGAACTACTGATGGCCTTTTATATAGCCCATCCATCTACATCAAGCTACGAAATGCTGACTGGAAGTGTTGAAGAAGGATTAGAAAAGAGGTTGAGCATGCAGGTTGAAACGTCATAGTCGATCCTCCAGTTTACTACTGATGGCCTTTTATAGCCCATCCATCTACATCAAGCTACGACTACGAAATACTGATGGCCTTTTGGATAGTGTGATGGGAACTTCTTATGGATTCTGTGGTAACTCAGCTGTGGACATATGTCTAGTTATGTTATGCATACTAGCTCATACTTTTATCTTTACTGGTGTTCTATATGGCTGTACATAATTATCGCTCGTGCACTGTTCTATGTTGGAACATCAGGGGCATGAATTCCCCGGCTCGTCTCTGTGCTATTCGGGACAAAATTGAAGAGAGTGCTGCATCGGTCATCAAATATATCTTTTTGCCCTCGGCGTTTTGATAGCTTTGCTTCTTGCCCATCTATGGGTACATAGCTCTGGTCATACTCCCATGCAAACTAATGGTCATCTGGACTTGAACACTGAAGGTAAGTCTACTGATCAGAAAGAATTTAGATCCATGATAGGCTCCTTGCTATACTTGTGTGCATCTAGGCCAGATATCATGTTGAGTGTATGCATGTGTGCTAGATTCCAAGCTAACCCTAAGGACTGCCACGGAGTGGCAGTACGCAGGATTCTGAGATATTTAATTTATTCTTCAGGGTTTGGCTTGTGGTACCCTAAAGGTGCAGACTTTGAGTTAGTTGGCTATTCTGATAGTGACTATGCAGGGTGTAAGGTTGACAGAAAAAGCACCTCTGGTACTTGTCAATTTCTAGGGCATTCCTTAGTGTCCTGGTCATCCAAGAAACAAAACTCAGTAGCCCTTTCCACTGCAGAAGCTAAGTACATAGCTGCTGGTAGGTGTTGTGCTCAATTATTATGGATGAGGCAGACCTTAAAAGATTTCAGCATATCTTTTAATCAAGTACCCCTCTTCTGTGATAATGAAAGTGCAATTAAGTTAGCCAATAACCTAGTACACCACCAAAGATCTAAACACATAGAAGTGAGGCACCACTTCCTTAGAGATCATGTAGAGAAAGGAGATATACAGCTGTGCCATGTAAGGACTAAAAAATAATTAGCTGATATATTCACCAAGCCCTTAGATGAGACTAGGTTCTGTGCTCTGAGGAGTGAATTGAATATCATTGATGTCTCTAACTTGCTATAAAAGGGATTGGCTTGGTGTCCAGCTCATATGATCTTTATTAATTCTGCATTCATGAATACCTGAGTTACTCACCTGTCTCACAAGTGTGTACTATGCTTAATGATAAGATTTTTTTTGCTCTATAGGTACACTTTTAAGTGTACAAGTCTTTTGATCAACTCTTGTCAGTTTTAGCTTTGTTTGATTGTATTTCTGGCAAGCTGACATTGAGAAGATTCCTTTAGGACTCTCTGATAAGTGCTCAAGTGCTCTCTCTCTTATCAAAGTTTTTCTATCTTGGTGTTCTATAGATGAAATACTTGTCACCTGAGTCTCCCAGCTGTGTCTTAGGTGAATGCTTTTGAACTCCGTACGTCATAGGGTCTCTCCTCTTTTAACTGTGTCACAGGCCATAAACACAGCTGTCACACAGCCACCTTATAACCCTTCGGCCTATATAAAGAGTTGCTGCGTCCCCACAGAAACCACGTTCAACTCAAAACCCCAACTTCCGCCGTGCGCCAATCTTTCGAGTTTTCGACGTTTTCGCCGATTCCGCCCTCGAAATCTTTTCGATGAGTTGGAAGAAGCTTTCCATGGAATTCCATCACTGATTCATCTACACATTATCGCGCTCTTGATCAAAGTAAGCTTCCGCGAAACCCTACATTGCGCTTTGCCCAGCCTCATGTCAATTCTAGGGCTCTAAGTCTATTTCAGTAGCGCATTGTTCATAATCAGGGTTGGTTTAGCTCTTGTTCTAACATCAGAACTCATCTAGCTTGAAAGCAAATGGGAAAATCCTTGTCAAATCCAAATTTCCATAAATTTGCCGTCCGACCCCCACCTAGCTGTGTCACCGCTAAGGTCTCACCTGTCACACAGGCAAGCCTATTCAACAAGCAGAGACCTCGGTTAGTTACTAAGTCTCCACCTGTGTCACCCAAACCTAACACAGGTATCTCACACAGCTACTATCTTGTGCATCTAGGAACACCCCTTACCTATATTCTTTCTTATCTATATTGTTTCTCCAGATGTCTTCAGATTTAGGGAGAGCTGATAGTGGGATGAACTGGTCAGATCCAGAACCATCAAGCATTGAGATAGATATATCTGATTCTGATCAAGAGAAAGAAAGGCTGAGGCAGAAGGCAGAGGCTGCAGAGAAAAGAAAGGCAAGCCAAAAGGCTTCCAGACAGAGAAAGCCAGTTGCAAAGAAAGCTGTTTCTCAGAGAGCTGAGCTCCAGCTAAAAGGACAAGGTCCTCATCAACAATAGAGCACACATCTTTGGGAAGAGAGACTGCAAAGAAGCCAAGAGTGACAGCCAAAAGGGTGTCTGTCGGTGGTATGGGGAACAGGGTCCCCCGATCCGCTGACAGAGGTCCAGCTTGATGCCACGTCGCCAAGGACGTGGGTGCTGAGAAGGGGTGCTCGGGGGCTCACCCCGAGCACTGTATTTGCTCGGCCTATCGAGTGGGGCCCCGAGTCGTCCCTTAAGGGTGCTCCCGAGGCGATAAACTCGCTAGGCTGGCCTCTGCTGCACTCGGGCGATGAGTTGCTCAGGCGGTCGAGCTCGGGTAGGACGCTGTGGCAGGTTGGAGCAGACGGGCGGCAAGCGGCGCTGAGAGAGGGAGTAAGCGACAGGAGCAGAGGAAAGAAGGGGGGCGACCGACGCGTGGAAAGGGGAGGTTGGGGGCAGCGCTGGTCAGAGGAGCGGGCCCGCCCTGTTGGTCGTCGTTGAGGCGAGGGAGGTGCGACGGTGGTGGGGACGTTGCACAGGCGGCGGCGATGCAATGGGCGGCGGCGACGGTGCTAGGGCACGGAGATGGGCCAAACGGGCTGAGGGAAAGAAGATGGGCCAAAAGAGAGAAGGAATCAAGCCCAAGAAGAATTTGAATGATTTTCAAAATTTGGAAAAAATTTATACTGTTACAATGATTAATCCTTCTGCTGATCTTGCCTGTTGTCCCTACTTTTGCTGCCTGTTGGTTATCGTGAACTTGGTCTTTCACAAGCTCGGGGTTGTGATTATTTTTGATAGTGTGATGGGAACTTATGGATTCTGTGGTAATTCAGCTGTAGACATATGTCTAGTTATGTAATGCATACTAGCTCATACTTTTATCTTTACTGGTGTTCTATATGGCTATACATAATTATCGCTCGTGCACTGTTCTATGTTGGAACATTAGGGGTATGAATTCCCCGGCTCGTCTCTATGCTATTCGGGACAAAATTGAAGAGAGTGCTGCATCGGTCATCAAATATATCTTTTTGCCCTCGGCGCTTTGATAGCTTTGCTTCTTGCCCATCTGTGGGTACATAGCTCTGGTGGGTTGCTGGTTATTTGGAATAGCTCTATTTATTCTGGGCAGTTGTTGGAAGTCACACGCTTTGCAATCAAGATTAGGTTCTCTTCATGTCACGATTTGCAATCCTGGACGGTAGTCTCTATTTATGGGGAAAGTCAGAGGTGCACACGAGGGCATGTGCACCCCTTATTTCAAAATTGTCAAAAGCACACATTTAAGTTTCAAAAAAATATGAAAAAATTCATACATGTATATTACGGATTGAGGTATGCATGGTTAAATTTTTGTAAAATAATATATCCATTTGTGATCTACGCAAAAAAAAAGAAGAGAGCACCCTGGGAGGTTGTCAACAGTAGTGAACAGTACAAAGCCGTGAACAGTATGCATATTTGTTTTTTTTACATAGGTCACAAACGGGCATATTATTTTACGAAAATTTACTTGTGGGTACTTCATTCCATCACAAACCGGTATGAATTTTTCCAAATTTTTTTGAAACATATACGTGCTTCAAAAAATTCGAGCAACCTCTAATGGGGGCACTTGCCCCCGTGAGCCAAAAATCCGCACCCCTGTTTATGGGGAAAGTCAGGGTGCACACGGGGGCATGTGCACCCCTTATTTCAAAGTTTTGTAAAGCACACATTATGTTTCAAAAAAATCTAAAAAAATTCATACATGTATATTATGGAGTGAAGTATGCATGGTTAAATTTTCGTAAAATAATATATTCATTTGTGATCTGTGCAAAAAAAGAAGAGAGCACCGGGGGTTGTGAACAGTAGTGAACAGTACAAAGCCGTGAACAGTATGTATATTTGTTTTTTTACACAGATCACAAACGGACATATTATTTTATAAAAATTTACCTGTGTGTACTTCATTCCATCATAAATCGGTATAAAATTTTCTAGATTTTTTTGAAACTTATACGTGATTTAAAAAAATCGAGGAAACTCTAATGGGGGCACCTGCCCCCCTGCGCTGAAAATCCACACCCCTATTTATGGCCCATGTCAAGTCCCTGAGAGTGACAACTTTATTCAATGGCTCTATGATCTTCAAATCCCTGCTAAAGATCTTTGGCTCGTTCTTGGTGATTTCAACTTTATTCGGTCACCTGATAACGGCAACAAACCGGGGGAAGACTTTAATGACATGATGTTGTTTAATGAAATTATTAGTCATCTCAACCTCCTCGGATTACCTATAAAAAGGCGAGAATACACATGGTCCAATATGCAGGAGGATCCGCTTTTGGAACAGCTAATTGATTGGTTTTTCACCTCAGTGCAGTCTTAGCTTTTCTCTCTTACGCAGGAGGTAAAGTACTGTCAGCTCATCAACTCAGTCCTGTCCTCTGTTCCAACCTTCTACATGTGCTCTTTGGAGCTCCTAGCCACCGTCATCAACAGTATTGATCGACCGCATCGGCTATAAAAGGCCATCAGTAGTAAACTGGAGGATCGACTACGACGTTATTAGAGTTAGTCTTGTCATGAGAAATTATCCATGCATTAGGGAGAGTCATGTGCATGTCACGCTATTTGAGTTAGGTGTGTTCTGACCGAGTGAGTCGGTGAATTAGTGCATGAGTGTGTTAGTAGAGTCAAGTGCATGCATGCAGTTAGCTCGAGTTAAATTGGTCAACAAATATCTGAGTACAAAAGTATGAATCTATGCATCATCATGCATAAGAACCGAAGATTTGTTAGAAGACTGTAATGTTCGAGTCAAAGGTATATAGCCAAGCTATAACGCCATTTTTCTGTTTCTCCTTTCGGGATCTTCTGAGCCAGAGATACAGCATTTCTTTGAAGTTGGATGTTGTATTCTAGGGGGTAATCTCAATGTTGTCAAACACCTTTCTATCGGATTTTAATAAAATCCAGGTAGGGGTTCTTCCCCTCCCATTCCTTTCAAAAAAAGTACTCCTACCTGGGGACATGCAAGACGGTTTTCACGACGACGCTGCCGCTGTTGCAGATTGTGAATAGTACCAGCAACAGCATGTTGAGGGGGGTGCTTCTGCCTGTATTTGCGTAACGGCCATGTCACTAGGTAAGGGGAGAGGAGGATGGCGAGGTAGATGATCAAGGCGGCGATGATGTGGAACTCTAGGTGGTGACGAATGGGGCAGGAAGGCCAATGGATCTTCAAGGATGAGTAGTTGACGATGCAGGCGACCGCCGAGATGAACACGAACTAGATGGCGATGATGGTGTACAGCTTGCGCACGAACTTCCACCCTAGCCGCTGGTCCTCCGCCACCACCACCTTCTTCTCAGCGGCAGCTCCAAGCTCAATGTCAGCCCGGGCCGCCGTCACCGTCAACGGCGTCTCCTTCTTTGCGACTTTTATATGAAAGAATTTACATATTATGAAACGAGATATAAAAGTAATCATGCAACTTTTAGAACATGATTTTTCGTATCTAACACAAGGTATGTATGACAAGAAATAAAACTGAAGAGAACTTGAGAGGTGGAGATATAAAAAACCGATGGAGAGAGAAAGAGAAAGAGTTTGAGCTCTCCTATCAAAACACCAGTAGGTTGCATAAATGATGCGTGTCACAGATCCTCATAATTTATTTAGAGACAATCATGAGATCCAAGATTGATGTCTTCTATATAAAATTCTCACAAAATAAATTTATGTGTGTGTTTTTGAGGATTGACAGAATAATTGTAAACATATTTCTTTTGTTTCCAGTAGAAATTCTAGAACACTGAAGTGATAATAATGCAAAAAGTTAACTTACATTCAGTTGTGGCACTCTGAAGCGTGGTAGCTGGCTCGTAGACAAGAAGGCCTCTCATGTTGACTATCTTTTTCTTGACTTGCTACGCGCAGGCCTCGCAGACGAGAAGCTCCATTGTGAGCAACTCGATCGCTCACAACGACCTGCGGCGGCGGCTGCTCCTCGTCGACGGGTGGCAGCGGCAACGTGGAGATGATGGTGGCCTTGCCCTCTCTCGTGAACTACTGATGGCCTTTTATATAGCCCATCCATCTACATCAAGCTACGAAATGCTGACAGGAAGTGTTGAAGAAAGATTAGAAAAGAGGTTGAGCATGCAGTTTGAAACGTCGTAGTCAATCCTCCAGTTTACTACTAATGGCCTTTTATAGCCCATCCATCTACATCAAGCTACGACTACGAAATGCTGACTGGAAGTGTTGAAGAAAGATTAGAAAAGAGGTTGAGCAGTTTGAAACATGTTGGAGCTGCTTCTTGCAGCTCCCATCTTTCTCTCGTCTTCTCTCCTGTGTCTCACACAACACACGCACACACGCCAAAGAAGAAACACAACTAGCTGGTGACAGAGATGTCTACATTATTCCCGTTGCCCTCAGGCTCTGCTTTCCATTACTCAATGCAGCATATATATATATACAAGGAATGAACTCACACCAGTGCTTGATCTTGCTAAACAGCCGGCCCACTACTCCACTAACTCCATGCACTAACCACTAACTACCACGCCCAGTAGCTCCTGGAATCACCACGATCCACACGAGTCAGCTAACTCGAGCTATCTGCATGCATGCGCTTGACTCTACTAACACACTCATGCACTAATTCACCGACTCACTCGGTCAGAACACACCTAACTCAAATAGCGTGACATGCACATGACTCTCCCTAATGCATGGATAATTTCTCATGACAAGATTAGCTCTAATAACGTCGTAGTCGATCCTCCAGTTTACTACTGATGGCCTTTTATAGCCGATGCGGTCGATCAATACTGTTGATGACGGTGGCTGGGAGCTCCAAAGAGCACATGTAGAAGGTTGGAACAGAGGATAGGACTGAGTTGACGAGCTGACAGTACTTTACCTCCTGCGTAAGAGAGAAAACTAAGACTGCACTGAGGTGAAAAACCAATCAATTAGTTGTTCCAAAAGCGGATCCTCCTGCATAATGGACCATGTGTATTATCGCCCTTTTATAGGAAATTCGAGGAGGGTGAGATGACTGATAATTTCATTAAACAACATCATGTCATTAAAGTCTCCCCCCGGTTTGTTGCGGTTATCAGGTGACCGAATAAAGTTGAAATCACCAAGAATGAGCCAAAGATCTTTAGCAGGGATTTGAAGATCATAAAGTCATTGAATAAAGTTGTCACGCTCAGGGACTTGACATGGGCCATAAATAGGGGTGTGTATTTTCAGCGCAGGGGGGGCAGGTGCCCCCATTAGAGTTTCCTCGATTTTTTTTAAATTACGTATAAGTTTCAAAAAAATCTAGAAAATTTTATACCGATTTATGATAGAATAAAGTACACACAGGTAAATTTTTATAAAATAATATGTCCGTTTGTGATCTGTGTAAAAAAAATATACATACTGTTCACGGCTTTGTACTGTTCACAACGGGTGCTCTCTTCTTTTTTTTGCACAGATCACAAATGGATATATTATTTCACGAAAATTTAACCATGCATACCTCACTCCATAATATACATGTATGAATTTTTTTAGATTTTTCTAAAACTTAAATGTGTGCTTTACAAAATTTTAAAATAAGAGGTGCACATGCCCCCATGTGCACCCCTGACTTTCCCCATAAATAGAGACTACCGTCCAGGATTGCAAATCGTGACAGGAAGAGAACCTAATCTTGATTGCAAAGCGTGTGACTTCCAACCACTGCCCAGAATAAATAGAGCTATTCCAAATAACCAGCAGCCCACCAGAGCTATGTACCCACAGATGGGCAAGAAGCAAAGCTATCAAAGCGCCGAGGGCAAAAAGATATATTTGATGACCGATGGAGCACTCTCTTCAATTTTGTCCCGAATAGAACAGAGATGAGCCGGGGAATTCATGCCCCTGATGTTCCAACATAGAACAGTGCACGAGCGATAATTATGTACAGCCATATAGAACACCAATAAAGATAAAATATGAGCTAGTATGCATTACATAACTAGACATATGTCCACAGCTGAATTACCACAGCACGTTTGGCCCATCTCCGTGCCCTAGCACCGTCGCCGCCGCCCGTTGCATCGCCGCCGCCTGTGCAATGTCCCTGCCACCGTCGCACCGTCCTCTCCTCGACGACGACCAACAGGGCGGGCCCGCTCCTCTGACCAGCGCTGCCCCCAACCTCCCCTTTCCACGCGTCGGTCGTCCCCCTTCTTTCCTCTGCTCCCGTCGCTTACTCCCTCTCTCAGCACCGCTTGCCGCCCGCCTGCTCTGACCTGCCGCAGCGCCCTGCCCGAGCTCAACCGCCTGAGCAACTCGTCGCCGGAGTGCAGCAGAGGCCAGCCCGGCGAGTTTATCGCCTCGGGAGCACCCGAGGACCCGACTCCAACCACCACCCTGGTGTCCCGACCCGACCACCGCCCCGTCGCCCTATAAATCCCCACGGGACTCCTGTTCCCGTGCTCCCTCTTCAAGTTTCCGAGCTTCCCATTCTCTCCCGAGCAACCTCTGCTCCTTCTTGCTCCTCTCCGATCACCGGTAAACCCCGCCCCCATCGTCTCCGTCACCGGCGGAGCCAAACCTATCCGCCTCACCATCGCCAAGCCAAACCACCGCAGCAACACCTCTTTTTCTTCGCAAAAATGAAATCCTCTCGCTCCCTGGATTCTCCCCATGTCCTCCGTCTCCGACGAAATACCCCACCGGCGATGAATTCATCCCTCCCGTCGCCGGCGGCAAGCCTCCTTTGTTTTCCATTTTTCCCCAATTGAGTCCACGGCTCGATTTGAAATCGAGCAGAGCCATCACCTCCAGGCCGAGCCGCCCAGCTCCAACTCCCTAGGTCGGCTCTGCCTCTGTTGGGCCGGCTCGGATTCTCTTGGGCCGAGCCTACTAGCAATAGCGTTTTCTTTTCCATTTTCTTTTCATTTTCTGTTAAAATCCAGAGCCCAAGCTCAGCCCAAATCCAGTCCAAGCCCAAGTCCAGTCCAAGCCCAGCCCTAACCCAATTTTAGTTCAAGCCCAAATCCAACCCGATCCATTTAGAAACCCTAACGGGCCGTGGGCCTAGCCTAGCCCTGTCGACCCGAAAACTCCGAAACCCTAAAACACTATTATGTATCGTTTTGATCATCTCGACGCCACGATTCCAATTCTCCACTCCATTAGACCTAATTCTCCCTATTTATTGTCCAAAATACACAAAACCCCCCCCATATACCCCACATATCCCTATTCCACGACCGAAACCCTAATATTCCATATATTTGACTATGTATCTTTCTAGTGCTCTGACTTCAACCACATATATCCTCGTCCATCTTTTCCGCATTCCAACTCCACCCAAATACATCTCCGACCTCAAACACCCCACCTTCCTAATTATAGTATTAATTTCCAATTATTTTACATTTTTCTCCCAGCTCGCATTCGTCGAGTCTGGACTTATGTGTGTTATTTGGTTCTTTTTGCAAATAGGATCCGGTAGTGACAAGCCGACATTTAGGAAGGATTTTGAAGGAGAAGACTTTTCTGAAGACATTGATCCGAACAACTACAGTGCAGTAGACAAGTCACACTCCTTGTTCACGTTGATCCCACATGTCTGTTATTTATTGTATTACTAGTGTAGTTAATTATTTCCTTCGTGTTAATTTAATACTGTGCTATTTTTGAATGACATGATTGTGTAGTTAATACCCACCCACCCCACAGCCCTAGCTATTTTTGTAGGCCATATTCACCTTGAAAATCTTAGAAATAATACTAATCATATTAGTATCCTTCACCGACATTAGAGGTTAGATTAAAACTATGTCTCAGAATAATGTTGACCCTATAGTAAAACTTGGAAAATGTGGATTTAAAAGAAATTGCTGACGGTTGGGGACAGGAAAGATGGGGCCTCTCATGTAGTGATTAGGCAGCCATACCTCTTCCGGAGTAAGGGTAACAGGTTGGATTACCTTACTCAGGGCAGTTAAGGACAAGACCCTTATGCTAAGTAATGAACACAAAACCGCTCAACCGCATGTTTGATTCGTCAAACCTGGCCTAGTAAATCTGCTCTACCCGATGGACAACTACAAGATAGCTTGTCATTCCACTTCTCTGGAAGGCCCCGCAGAAGCGAAAGAGGTGATAGGTCATGTAATGAGAAATCACAACTGGAACTCACTCAACTCACCGGACCGCTTAGCTGACACTGGCCCATCGACTACCAGGAGAGGAGTGACGTAGTGTTCCTGGGTAGGAACTTCAAAAGATAGAGCACATAAAAAGCCTTGTTATCTTACCTCTGTCAACACATCGAGGGGTGTGTGTTAAACTACAGTGACGCAAAGAGGTGTACATATCATGTGGGTAAAGCTGAGCCACTCTGCAGAGTTAAATCAAATGGTATTCGAAATAAGCCGTGCTTCCAGTAAATGAAGCTGTGTTTAGAGGTAATACTCGATACGAAGTATAAGTAGAATTTGATGATGATTCTTAGAATTTGACGATGACCTGATTGGGTTACAAAAGCACAACATTTTATGATCTAAATGTTTAAATGAAGAGACTTCAAAAGTTAAGAAGAAGATTAGAGCTATGCATCCACCAAATATGAACCCTATACTCCTTTCTTGAAATACAAGGCATATAGCTATGTAGGCCATTTTCCAAAGTGACTTGCTGAGTACGTCATGTACTCATTACTGCACAACCCATCTTAGATGCGCAGGAAGATGAAGAAGTACCATTTGAAGAAGAATACATCGACGGCGATGAATTCAAGTTCTAGGTCTTATCCACGCTCAGAGCGCCTGTGGTAGAAGTTCCTTTGGTGTGTAATATAAACTTTGGGCTTGAATGCTCCAGTCGCATGTAAACTTAACCTCTGCTAAAGATTACTTTCAGTATATGTAATAGTGTTTGGCTATTAACGTTATGCTGGCAATGGTCTACTCTGCATCCACAATTGATAAACTCCTGAGCAATTATAGACGATTTCTCGCGGTCCCAAAAATCGGGGTCGTGACAATCATCATCTGATTTGGGCTTGTTTTGAGGTTTGGGCACCGGAGCCATAAGCTTGGATGCTTCGAGCCTGTCTGCTGCGATCTGAAGTTCAGCTCCCATTTGTTTGATCATTGGGATGGTGAGGTGTGGGGTTGTCTACTCCGAGTGACTTGGCTCTGATGCTATGTCCTCTTCTTCAGCAGGCTGATCCTCTTGTGCCTCAGTTCCCCCAAGATCCAGCTTCTTCTTAGCCCCCACATTGACTCGCTTCCTAGGATTGTCTAACAGTTCAATGTGTTGGAAGCTGCGGTAGTGATGCCTACTCCGACGCATCCCTATGACCACAATTGGCGTCGCGGAGCGTCTGGGCCAACGACAAACTGGTGTAACCATGCCTTCTCCTTGGACTAATTGCACAGGGGATTGGAAGGCATCATCTGAATCCACAGTAGTGCCAACAGCCTGAGCAATTTATCTATCTAATTTCAAATCCAGAGGAAAACCAGGGAAAATAATCCAACCCTCTGTTGGCTGCACTAGCCTTTCACATTACAGAACAGCTTAAAAACAGAGGAAGAGCAGAGTACTATGAAGCTATTTTCATATATGGAGGATAGGCTCACAAACTTCTGGTGTGGATTTTGTGCACATGGGGGCATTTGCCCCCATTGTGCAAAACCCGATTTTTTAAATATATGTATAAGTTTCAAAAATTATGAAAACATTCATACCGGTTTATGATAGAATGAAGCATGCACATGTAAATTTTCATAAAATAATATGCTCATTGTGACCTGGATAAAAAAAAACAAATCTCTACACTGTTCATGCATGTCTACTATTCATTACTGTTCACAACCCCCATTGTGTTTCCTTTTTTTTCACAGGTCTCAAATGGGTGTATTATTTTATAAAAATTTAACCGTGCATACCTCACTCCTTGATATACATGTATGAATTTTTTCAGATTTTTTGAAACTTAAATGTGTGATTTGTAAAATTTTGAAATACAGGGTGCACATGCCCCTGTGTGCACCCTGTGCTTTACCTGCAAACTTCAAGCTAACAATACTGCATACAGAGTGCGGATTTTCAGCGCACGGCGGCACATGCACCCATTAGGGTTTTCTCAATTTTTTTAAATTACGTATAAGTTTCAAAAAAAATCTGAAAAAATTCATACCGGTTTATGATGAAATGAAGTACACACAGGTAAATTTTCGTAAAATAATATGTCCATTTGTGACCTGGGTAAAAAAAAACAAATCTGTGCACTGTTCACGTATGTCTACTGTTTACTACTGTTCACAACTCCCAATGTGTTTCCTTATTTTTTTTGCATAGGTCACAAACGGGTATATTATTTTACGAAAATTTAACCGTGCATACCTCACTCCATAATATACATGTATGAATTTTTTAGAATTTTTTGAAACTTAAATGTGTGCTTTTCAAAATTTTGAAATAAGGGGTGCACATGCCCCCCGTGTGCACCCTTGACTTCCCACTGCATACATCTTTATTTATAGCCTAGTGAACCGACTCCGGTAAAGCTACCAACTTAATAAAATCAGTAGCAAACCGACTGCGAGTGTGGACAGCTCAGATACACCATGTGTACAACTCATTTAAAGTTGTCCTTTACAGCTCAATGCCCCTGGTGTTTTGTCGGCATTACATCTCCTGGCTTCCAGATTCTTGTTTGATATTTTCTTTTGGAAAACTCTACGGGCCGGCATGCTGATCACAGAATTCTATCTTCCTAGCATCCAACCATTGGTTCCCACACCATTCATCCAACCATCCACTTCCTCCTATAAAATCTCTCAACCCACCAATTAGGGTTTTATTTCTCCCCATGCCCCATTCTCACGTGCACGCTGCGGAGGCGTCGGTTGCCCCTGCGCCGGAGACGCCTGACTTGTCCTCGCCGGCTGTGATGATGCCGCTATAGTCGCTGCCGCCGAACCCCGATGAGGACGCGCTCTTCGCGGAGTACTGCCGACTCGCGAGCCTCTACCTGTTATCCGCAGGGGCCGAGGCGATCGTGTCGGCACCGATGCCCTAGTCCACAGTCAGGAAGGCCTCCCGGCGGGCGTGCCGCACCGCCAGATCCGTGCTGCCGCCTTCTGTCCCCGCTGAGCTGGTCCGTTCTACCGTTTGCTTGTCATCTTGGTTTTATTTTGTTTTTGTTCAAAATTAGGAGCATGGGGATCTCCCTCAGAATTTGGGTGTGATCTGGTGTTGTGGTGTTTATGCGCGTGCAGGTGAAGTTCTCTGTCAATGGTGTACTGGTTCTCACGTTCCTGTGGATCCTGAAGGGGCTTCTTGAGGTGAGGAATTCGTTCATGTGCTAAGCTGTTTGATGGCTTAAATTGTGAGCTAATAATATCACTGGTTCAGTGCTTGTGTCAACCACGCCATTGACGTCCACGGCCGTGTCTCCGACCGGGCCTCCGCGTGAGGCTCAATCACTTTGGCACCGTGCACTTCACCGGCAACTACTACATGGTACCTGACATTGTTTCCACGAGCCTTCTTTCGCCGGCGTCGTCATCAGCAGCAGGGACTCGGCGAGCGCCTGCTACAGTTTCTCCATTAGTTATTGATGGAAACAAATGATTGCTGTACATGAAATAAATTATTGTGGTATGGGAAACAAAATACTCTGATGAATGAAACATCAACAAATTAGCTTGGCGAGCGTCTACTGCGGCTTCTCCATTAGTTGTTGATGGAAACGAATTATTGTTGCATATGAAACAAATTATTATTGTATGGGAAACAGAATACCGAGATGAATGGAACATAAATACATTAGCCCGGATGAACAAACATTAGTTGTTGTATTGGTTTGACAATTTTGTTGTGCAAGTTTGAGTAAAATGTTTCCCTCTCGCTACGCAAATGTTTCCATGTTGCCATAACAGAAGGAGTCCACGATACCGAAAATCTAGCGATTTGAATTATAAGTTTTTCCAAAAATCCGGGATTGTGTTGTATACATTCCATTTTTGTATTGGTTCAAAATTTTTGTTGCGCAAGGTTTAGTAAAGTTTTTTCCCTCTCATTAAACAAATGTTTCCATATTGACAGAAAGAGCACACGCACGTATGCATACAGACAGTTGTCCATGTTTCATATTATCATTACAACTGTTTCCTATAGTCACTAAAAATGTTTCCCGTAAATTTAGCTAATCATGTTTATTGCTAATCTTGTCGTCAAATCCGAGGGCTATGCACTGTGCCGATGGAATGCACAAATCGGCATCCTGATTTGTAGCGGTCGCCTTTTCTTTTTCAAACTAGCTTGTCCATGCCGACATGCAAGGCTGGATTAACTTCTTTGGTCATGCATGCACGTAACATCCTTTGGTCACACACAATTTGACTTCTTCCTTTTCTATGCACTAGTAATCGTGCACGTGAAACGCATGTCTCAATCAAATATTTACAATCTATGCTAATTTTTCTTACCTGTAATTCTTGATATCATTTTTCTCAAAAAAATTCTGCATGTTCTTTCGCTATGTCAGTAGCATATACTTGATAAAAATAGATCAAAAACAGTAAAAAATTAGTCAAAAAGTGTATTCTTTCCCTTTTTGTTTCAGGGTTGGAAAGATGCCGAAAATTAAGCACATAAATGTTCTCACAAGAAGCTCAAATCCAAGGCAGAAAACATGCAAAAGAGGCAGAAAGACCAGTGAGTCACTGATTTTCATCTTTCCACCTCTTCCTCTTCTGCACGTATTTATACAGCTTTTTTCAAAACGCTCACAACTGTGCTGTATAATGCTTCCGTAACTAGGAAAATTGCATCTGAATGATACCTCTGAAGAGGCATCCAGCAGTTTAAGACACTTGGGTGAAGGTGAATGGTGCCAACTCAGTCGAGAACTTGCTTCAAAGTTGTCTTCAAGCATTATCGCGCTTGCTTCATTTGATGGTGATTGTACTATTATATGCACATTACTTTTCCATGTTTCTATTTAATCATCAGTAGTTAATGACTGAAATTATGATCTTGTGTAGGAGAGACGTTGCATTCTGAATGCACAGGCATAGTTGTCAGAATCAATCAAATTGGTGCGTCGTTCCTGACATCATCAGGTTTGGTTACAACTTCACATACTAAAGGCAGGTTGATCCCTACATTAAAGGTTTGTGCTGCCAATTTTTCTGCACTTCTTTGCTTATTTAAGATGTTGGTAATCATTTGCTAATAATTCTGTATACCTGTTATCTTGTTGTATCATTACAGATAAAAGTGCGTGTTCCAAATAACGAAATGGTCAGAGGGGGTTTGCAACATTACAATTTACCTTACAAGATGGTGGTTGTCACCACTCACCCCTTCCCTGATCTTCGCGTAGCATGTCTCGGTGAAAACATGCAAGTTGAGTTGCTTACTGAGTTATTAGCTGTAAGGCGTTGCTTCAACTCAGGCAAATTAATGGCCACAAGTGGGGTACTGGTTGACAGTCCAAGTGGAGTTGACAGCGAAGGAATCATGTTGTCCACGTGTAAAATCACTGTAGTGCGCTGTCGATTTCACTCCTTATTTTTCTGCATGGTGGAAATAAATTTATTAATTGTTATATGCACTGAACTCTGTCTTCTGAGGCATCAAAATTTACAATTTTCCTATGCACACTTTATTCTGTGCTAGGATGGAAGCGGTGGACCTCTTGTTGATTTTGATGGGAATATTGTTGGGATGAATGGCTACCATGATAGGGAAAGGGAAATAACCCCATTCGTGCCAAGAAATCGAATTCTTGAATGCTTGAGGAATCTTGGGATCAGGTATGTCATCTAGACTTTGAGCATTTAATCATACTGATGAAAATACAGTATGCGTTATGCTAGTCCAAGAAGTTACTTTCATGAAAAATCAATCATATTGATCAAAATACTGTACGCATTATGATGAGTTTACTACATTCTGCTGCAGATTCGAAATGCAAAAATTTCCACACCTTATAACTGTTGTGCAGAAGGTGATCTAAGCACAATCACTCCTTTGTAATTGTTATACTAACATAGGTCTGTTAATCAGTTCTCACACTAAAGTACATGGATATGCTATATTATAATGTACTCCAGCATAGAACTCAGTGTGTTTCAATTCTGTCTCTTTTCCATTATAGGTAGCTCAAGTCGAGATAGCTCAAGTGGGGGAAGTAAAAATAAGAACCAGAAACCTTGTGCATTTTCTATCCATGAGCCAAATGATGTATGGTGCGAGCTCAGTGATGTCTCCAAGCATTATCTCGCTTGCTTCATTTGATGGTGATTATACTATTATATGCACATTTTCCATGTTTGTATTTAATCATCAGTAGTTAATGACTGAAATTATGATCTTGTGCAGGAGAGACGTTGCATTCTGAATGCACAGGCATAGTTATTGGCAACCAACTATCTTCTGCATCTTTTCTGACTTCAGGAAGTTTGTTTAGATCTTTAAAGAGTGACCGCATGGGCACATTGACAGTTCGTTCTGCCAATTTTTCTGTACTTCTTTGCTTGCTTATTTAAGATATTGGTAATCATTCTGTATACCTGTTGTCTTGCTTTACTGTATCATTACAGATCAAAGTGCGCCTTCCAAATGACAAAGTGGTCGATGGGTGGTTGCATTGTTATATGGCTCGTTCCAAAATCGTTGTTATCAAAACCAAGCCCTTCCCTGATCTTTGTGCAGCACGTCTCAGTAACAACATGCAAGTTGAGTCGCTTACTGAGTTATTAGCTGTAAGGCGGTGCTTCAACTCAGGCAAATTAATGGCCACAAATGGGTTACTGATTGACAGTCAAACTGGAGCTCATAGCAATTGTCGACGTGCAAAATCACTGAGGTGAGCTGTTGATTTATCTCTTGATTTTTCTGCATGGTGGAAATAAATAATTGTATCATGAATTCATGATATGAATGGCTCATTATTAATTGTTATGTGCACTGAATTTCTTTTGATGCATCAAAAAGAGTTAATTACACTGGCAGTCCTTAAACTTGGGTGGCGGGTGCAAGTTAGTATAATTTTCTCAAAAACGCTCGTTCGGCCCCTTAAACTTGTTTTGCGGGTGCAAATACGGTCCAAATTAGCCCACGTCAACGTATTTTGCCACCGTGGCGTGCTGATGTGGATAAAATAAAATAAGTAATTTTTTTTTACCTCATCCCCACCATCCATCCAATTAAACCCCATCCCCACCATCCATCTCCTCCATTCCCACCTCTCCCCTCCTCCTGCCGCCGCCGTCGCCATGGCCGCCTCCGCCTCGGTGGCCTCGCTGGCACCCACACCCGCACCAGCAGCAAAAAGGCGAAGATTCGGGCGAGGGGCTCCCTCCTGTTCCCCCCATTTCCTCGTCTAGATAGCTCAGATCTGCGCTCAGGATTCGGAAGGCTTGCTGCTATCCCCGGTGCCGCCGCCGCAGCGGAGTAGCAGTGCGTGGTCCAGACGAGGAGGACATAGGCGGCATAGAGGGAGAGGAAGGACGCGGCGGCCCAGACGGTGACGGCACCGGTGATGAGCACGGCGAGGAGGTAGCAGAGGGCGACGAGGAGGAAGCACGTGTCGCGCACGAACCCGTGCCGCTCGATGACAACGCCGCCGCCGCAGTGAGCGGCGATGATGGCGACCACGTCGGCGACGACTGTGGACACGAACAACGCGCCGCCGAGCACGCTGCTGAGCCCCACGTCCCCCGCGTCCCCGCCGCCGTCGCCATCACCGGAAGCGAAGGCCACGACGCTGGAGAGCACGTCGGGCGCGCTGTTCCCGAGCGACAGCAGCGTGACCCCCGCGACCGCCGGCGGCAGGCGGAGCGCGGCGGAGAGGCCCTCGAGCGAGGCACAGAAGTACTCGGACGCCGTGTCACCGAGGAGGTAGAAGAGCACGAGCAGCCACAGCGCCAGCGCCGCGCCGCCCAGCCACGGCCGCTCCCCACCGAGGCCGCCGCAGTAGAAGAGCGCGAGGTAGTCGACGTACCCGCGCGGTGCGCACGGAGGGTGCGACCGGAGGTACCGGCACGCGCGGCGTAGCCCTCCAGCGCCTGCAGCTCCCGGCAGCTCCGCTGGTCCCGGCGAGCGCACCGGAGCCGAAGAAGATGCCTACGCCGGCGCCGGCGTTGCGCATGGGCACGGAGAGGGAAAGGACGAGTAGGAGCAGCAGGAAGGAGGCGCTGGCGGCGGCGGCGGCGGCGGCATTGCGCCTGGTCTTGTAGATGGTGGTGATGCTGCAGCTCAGCGTGAGTCCAAATTAGCCCACCAGATCGGGCCTCACCACATGTGGTAAAATACGACGAGAAGCGTTGAGCGGCCAGGTGGTGGCGCTTCCTCCGGAGAGTGGCGGCGGTGGGAGGGGGAGGCGGCGGGTGAGAGAGGATTTTTTTCTTTTTTTATAAAAACAAATACTCATGGGCCCACTCGTCAATGAGAAGAAATGCATAATATCCTCCACATCAGCACGCCACGGTGGCAAAATACGTTGACGTGGGCTAATTTGGATCGTATTTGCACCCGCAAAACAAGTTTAAGGGGCCGATCGAGCGTTTTTGAGAAAATTGTACTAACTTGCACCCGCCACCCAAGTTTAAGGACTGCTAGTGCAATTAACTCCATCAAAAATTACATTTTTCCTATGCGTAGTATTGATCTTTTTTTGTGCTAGGCTGAGCGTCAAGTTTTTTTTTGTGCTAGGCTGCCAGTGGAGGACCACTTGTTGATTTTAATGGGAATATTGTTGGCATGAATTACTATGAGAGGGAAATGACTCCATTCCTACCAACAAATCTAATTTTTGAACGCTTGGGGCCTTCTATGCTCTGGTAAGATGACTTCCAGCATTAATGAGCTACAGCTTCTCCAGTTGGCTTATTGTCCTCCTGTATTGTTTTAATTCTTGAACACAGTAGAAAGTAAGCAAATTGGTTGAGAAAACATTATGTCTGCATTAGTTCTCTCGACAAAAGTGCAGGACATTTGCATAAAAAATAATTAATACTAACGAAAATATAGTATGATTATGTTAGACCAAGTAGTTATATTCATAAAAAATCAATCATATTGATGAAAGCACTATATGCATTATGCAGGACCAAGAACTGTTAAAGCATGACCTTTAAATGGCTATTCAATGAAGAGTATGTTGTGCTTAATTACTGAAATATTGAGTAAAATAAGAACTAACATATCAGTTAGGGTCATATCATGGTTATTATGGTGATGAGGCTTTGGTGAGACAACCCAGCCCCTTCTTACCTTTGAAGCGCTTAAGGAGCGTGGCGAGGCGATACCATACACATCTTAACCTATGTAGCAAATTAAATCAGCAATTTAGTAGTACATGCGTACCTTGATGTTGCCGGTTGTTGAGCCCATTTAGCACCCATCTCACCTCCACTTGCTCTTCTCCCATGCAGCACCTATCCCCCTTGCAAGTTCAAACATGTAGCTTGCTATAAATATAGTAGGTACAAATTGTGTTCCAATTTATTAAGTAAATATGGATTGAGTGACATACCTTGTTGACAATCCCTCCTCTTTTCTCTTCCCCCAAACAACATGCTACATTACATGAACAATGAGTAACATAGCTCTGCAACAGTAACAATGACATAAGTGAAAATTTGAGAGTTAGTATGAGCAAAGCAGCATAACAAGCACGACAATACAACATGACCAACATAAGTCCACAACACTAACATAAATCGACAAGCTTAAAGTCTAATGCAAAGTCCACAACACAAAAATAACATAAGTCCACCTCCCAATCTCTCAAGTCACAGTAGCCATCGTCAAACTCATCGAAATTGTTAGTACTCCATAACCATCTTGGTAGCATCGGTTGGATCTTCGCCATAAGCACTCACATCCTTATCATCAATCATGAATCTTCGTCCTCATCTTCTTTATTGCCCGAATCCTAGTGTTGCTCTTGATCATCTTCTTCAACCACCAATTCTGTAGTTATTTTTCCATGTCTCTCCTAGGAACATTGTGACTTTGAAGCGAGCAGGATGCACCGACAGCATGATCGTTATGCGTACAAGGTGAGCACGGCAACGTCGGACACCTTATTGCCTCAGGCGAGACTGGGAGAATTCTAAGGCGAGTGGTTGCAGAGCATATCTGCAGTCAAGAGTGTAGCAGAGCAGGGGAGGAGAGCACAAATTGTACTCCACGTAAAATCCAGTGTATACTTTACATAGGAAAAAGATTTCATGCAGACCAGCTAGACTCAACAGTGCACACTCAGACAAAGCCCCTCTCCTTTTTCTGTTTACCACATGGAGGGTCTCTGTGTGGGCAACTATTTTTATTAGAAAAACTGAGCACAACACGCATCCTGTTGTGGGAGGGGTCCCCATGCGCCCCGAACGCCAACGAACAACGGTAAGGCATGCATACCTTCTACGGACTCACGCCTGACTCTCTTGCAGACATGAGACGCGGGGTACGTGCGCAGGCGCAGACGCGGGTGCAAGCGTAGGTGCAGACGCGGGTGCAAGTGCGGGTGCAGACGCGGGTGCAAGCGCAAGTGCAGACGCGGATGCAAGCGCAGGTACAGACGCGGGTGCGAGTGCGGGTGCAAGCGCAGGTGCAGACGCGGGTGCAAGCGCAGGTGCAGACGCGGGTGCAAGCGCGGTGCAGACGCGGGGTACAAGCGCAAGCGCAGGCGCGGGGTACGAACGCCCCGACGACAGAACCCCACCATGTGACGTACCGTACGGCATGTCGTACCGGACGTCACGTAGATGCTAGGGCATATGCTTCCGCGGGTGGTGTGTAAATGACCCGCGTGCCCCTGTCCGTACGGCGGACCGGGGGTAAGACCGTAACTTGCCTAGGGGCAAGATTGTAATCCGGCCATGTTCTCCCCGAGGCCTATAAATAGGGGAGCACCCCCCCCAGGTTGGGGGTACGGAATACAAGCTACACTCATTTCTCAACTCGCCCGAATTTTCACTAAGTGTTGGTTCGCTGCTGCGCGCCCCGGCTCGCTATCCCTCGCGCACACCCGGGTGACCCAGTACTCAACCGGGGGTGCCTCAAGTTCACTGTCCGACCGCGTAGTCGACGACAGTTGGCGCCGTCCGTGGGGATCGCAGACGAGAAGTCACGTGCAACGCAGCAGCGAGCGCGACGAGATCATGCCTCCAAAAGCGAAGAGAAGCGTCAAGAGGAAGCCCGCGGGCAGCTCGACGGTGAGAGCTGCGTCCGCAAGAACCCAAGCGCGCGCGCCTGAGTTGGGCGAGACTTCAGCGCGCACGCCACCCGTCCCGCAGGTCACCCCTGCGGAGGGCGCCGTCGGAGCCAGCACCGCCCAAGGGGCTCCCCCGGCGGCACCCCGGAGGATGGCCACTCGCTCCGTGACGAACGCCGAGGACCCCCCAGGTGTCGTCGTCGGTCGCCCAAACCCGCCCGCCCCCGCTCCCGCAGCGACGACGGCTCCAGAAGCATCGATTGACGACCTACGCCGGCAGGCCGAAGAGGCGACCCAGCGCGCGGAGGAGCTTCGTGAACGTCTGCGCGCATCCGAGCGCGACGTTCTCCCGCGCGACGGCCCAGACCATGCACGTCGCCGACCTCTACCGCGCGCAGCTTGAAGCTACCCAAACACTTGCCGCCCCGCCGCCAAACCCAGCGACACCTGCAGCAGACGACCTCCGCCGCCAACAGAACGACGCGCGTGCAGCAGCCCGCGACAGCATTCGCCCCCCCAGCTCCGTCGACCAAGATGCCGAGGCGCTCCGTGCCACCATCCAGCAGAATCAAGAGGCGGCGTATGCAGCCCTGTACGGCCATGCGGCTGGCACAAGCGCGCAGGGACTTGGCGACCCTGCGCAGCGCGCTGGTAAAGCGCTCTTCGCCCAGTCGCCCGCCCATGTGACGTACGCGCCCGTCCCGCAAGCATCCTGCGAAGTCCAACGTCAACCCGCTGAAGTTATCGACCTCACCAACAACTCCAGTCCGCTCAGCCCGGGGATACTGGCGGTCCCTTTCCCGCCAAAGTTCCGCCCGGTGGACCTGCCAAAGTTCTCCGGTCACTCGGACCCAGTGCAATACACGCGGGTGTACGAAGCCACGGTAATGGCCGCCGGAGGAGGCGAAGCTGTGATGGCTCGGAGCTTGCTCCTCGCCCTCACGGGGACCGCACAAGCATGGTACCTTGGACTGCCGCCGCGCACCGTATACTCCTGGGAGCACCTCCGGGATAAGCTGCACAGCCATTTCCAAGGGTACCGCAACAAGGAGATGACCTCGACCGACTTGAACAACCTCCGGCAGCGCCCGGGAGAAACAATCATGGCGTTCCAGCGACGTTTCTCGGAAGTCCAGTGCCAAGTTAGCGGGGTCACCGAGCAAACCATCTGCGAAGCGGCTCGGCGCGCAATCACAAATGAAGCCTTGGCGGACAAGCTGGAGAAAAAGCGCCCAAGCAGGGTGCAGGAGCTCTACGACATCATGCGCGTATACGCGCGCGTCGAAGAAGGGCAGATGCTGAGGAAGGCGGAGGCGCGCGCGGCAGCATCGCCGCGGGCGCAGGAGGCGGAGCGGCGCGACAAGCGTCGTCAGCGCCCACGGGACGTCTATCACATTTCCACCCGTGATCACCCCCCGGCTGGCCGCCCCAGTTACGACGAAGACCAAGACCCCCCCTCGCGAGGCTCAGCGCCGTCGCGCTCGCGAGATGGACCCAAACCCCAGGCGTGGCGAGCATCGGGACCCCGCGGAGGGTCGCCCCCCGGCGAGGTTCCCCCCCCCGGGGTCAGGAAGGAAGGCGTCCCGGCGTCGTCAACGGCCCGCGGGGTAATCCCCCACCGCGCAACCATCCACGCGCCGGCGCCCGCGACATTCAGCCAGAGCGCTACTGCCACGTCCACCGCGTCAACACCCATTGGACCGCCGAGTGTGACCTGGTCACTCAGCTGCGGCATAACCTGCCTGACAGGCGTAACCACCGCAACCAAGCACCGCGGGAAGCCACATCGCCCCTGCCTCCGCCACCCCCGGGTCGACCGCCGGCCCAACACGGCGGCGAGCCTCGTCGCGTCGTCCACGCCATCACCGGGGGAAGCGCGCATACCTTCCCGTCCAAGCGACAAAGGAAAAACCTATGCGCGGCGCGTCCAGCACATTGCGTCGTACCCGCCCACTGAGCTGCCGCCTTGGGCGCTCATCCCGGTGTCCTTCGGGCCAGAAGACTCCGCCGGCGTGGTCCTTCCTCATCACGACGCTCTCGTCGTCTCGGCAATCATCTCTGACATCGAGATACGCCGCGTCTTCATCGACGGGGGAAGCTCAGCGGACATCCTCTTCGCCTCGACGCTGGAGGCCATGGGCATCCCGAGGGTAGTGTTGCAATCCCCCGGAATTCCCCTCCTCGGCTTCGACGGGGAGCCTATTGCCGCTCTTGGGAGGATCGAGTTGCCGGTCATGTTCCGCAATGATCTATGCGAACGCACCGAGAACATACTCTTCGATGTGGTGGACATACCCTACCAATACAACGCCATCCTTGGCCGCGTCACCCTCAACAAGTTCGGAGCAATCCCTCATCACGCATTCTTGTGCATGAAGATACCAACTCAAGCGGGCGTCATCACCGTTCGCGGGGACCAAGGCCTGTCAAGAAGAATAGAAGAAACCACCACGGCGGCAATCAAGTACGTCCACGATGTCGCCGAAGCACGCGCACCAGGGGCTGCCCCGCGCGCCTCGTCTACCTCTCCGACAATCGCGCCACATCAGGAGGTCATCACGGATGAGGGGCTGGGGGACCCCACGCCGCCCATAATACTGGAGACTGGGTGGTGGGTCCCCAAGCCAAAGCCCGACGGTGAAACCAAGGCAGTCCCCCCTGTCCCTGGACACGCCAATGAAGACCGTGCTCCTCGGGGCGAACCTCCCCCCCGTGGTTGAGGACGCCCTGTTGAGTACCCTCCGTGCGAACAAAGACATCTTCGCATGGGAGCACGAAGACCTGCCGGGCGTCCCGCGCAGCATCATTGAGCATCGTCTAATGGTGCGCCTCGATGCGCGCCCCGTAAAGCAACGTCTCCGCAAGATGTCTACGGATCGCCAAGCCGCAGCGCGGGAGCAGGTGGACAAGCTCCTCGCTGCCGGGGTGATACGCGAGGTCATGCACCCAGAATGGCTCGCCAACCCCGTCCTTGTCAAGAAGGCTAACGGCCAGTGGCGCATGTGCGTTGACTACACCAACCTCAACCGAGCATGTCTGAAAGACGACTTTCCCTTACCACACATCGACCAGCTGGTCGACGCCACGTCCGGCTGCGACCTCATGAGCTTCCTGGACGCTTACTCCGGCTATCACCAAGTGTGGATGGCTAGGGAGGACGAAGAAAAGACAAGCTTCATCACCCCGAGTGGAACCTTCTGCTATGTACGCATGCAGTTCGGTCTCAAGAACGCGGGTGCGACATTCGCAAGACTCGTGCACAAGACGCTGTCAAGTCAGCTGAGAAGGAACGTCGAAGCATATGTCGACGATGTGGTGGTGAAGAGCGTCATGGCACAAGACCATGCGAACGACCTCGAAGAGACATTCTGCAACCTCCGCCGCTCTGGCATGAAACTCAACCCCGAGAAATGTGTCTTCGGTGTACAAGCCGGCAAGCTCCTTGGCTTCCTCGTTTCCAAGAGAGGTATCGAAGCCAACCCCAAGAAGATAGACGCCATACTCCACATGGAGCCCCCAACCACCGTGAAAGCAGTGCAGCGCCTGACGGGTCGTCTCGCTGCCCTTGGGCGGTTTGTCTCGTGCTCAGCGAAAAAGGGGCTCCCATTCTTCAAAGCACTCCGCGCGTCCGACAAGTTCGAATGGACTGCCGAGAGCCAACATGCGTTCGACAGCCTGAAGGCATACCTATCCTCCCCACCACTGTTGCAGAGCCCGCAAGCAGGCGACGTGCTGCTCCTTTACTTGGCAGCTACCCCCGTGGCGGTCAGCGTCGTTTTGGTGAAGGAAGCGGATCAACGCCAACACCCAGTTTACTATGTGTCTGAGTCCCTGCAAGGCGCCCGCACGCGCTATACGGAGTTGGAAAAACTCGCGTATGCCCTCCTCATGGCATCGCGCAAGCTGTGTCACTACTTCCTTGCTCATTCCATCCGTGTCCCTTCATCGTATCCAATCGGAGAAATGTTGCGCAACAAGGAGGCGTCGGGCCGCGTCGGCAAATGGGCTGCGGAGCTGGCTCCTTTCTCCATCGAGTTCCCCCCAAGGACAGCAATCAAGTCTCAAGTCCTCGCGGACTTCGTGGCAGAATGGACACCACCCATCGCGCCCGCGTCGTGCACAGGAGGTGCACCCTTGTGGACGGTGTATGTGGATGGATCTTGGTGCGTGGATGGCGCGGGCGCAGGAGCAGTGCTCGAGTCCCCGGAAGGCGCCTATACCAAGTACTCTGCTCGCTTGGACTTCAAAGCCACGAACAATGTGGCCGAGTATGAAGCACTACTATTGGGACTGCGCAAGGCACGCGCGGCAGGCGCCCGTCGCATCGTCGTCAAAAGTGACTCGCAGCTCATCGCGGGACACGTGGACAAGAGTTACCAAGCCAAAGACCCGGAGATGGTTAGGTACCTGGCGCTCGCGCGAGCCATGGAGAAGCACTTCCTCGGCATCACTGTGCGGAGCATCCCGCGCGTGGAGAATACCGAAGCTGATGCCTTAGCCCGTGCAGCTAGTACCATGACGGACATGCCTGCCGCCGCATTCTTCGAGGTCCTACAAGCTCCCGCCACCAAAGACTTACCCGAGATACACATCATTGAAGAGCAGGATTGGAGGACCCCTATCTTCAGTTATCTTCACGACGAAGTTGAGCCTGATGACCCCGTGGCGGCACGTAAGCTCAGAGCGCGCGCCAGGGGCTTTGTCATACACAACGACATGCTGTACAAGCGCGGCGTCTGTGCCCCGTTCCTCAAGTGCATCTCAAAGGAGGAAGGAGCAACATTGCTTGCTGACATACACCAGGGGCTCTGCGGCTCCCACCTCGCCGCTAGGTCTTTGGTTGGCAAAGCCTATCGGCAAGGATTCTACTGGCTGGCCGCACTACCCGACGTGGAGATCCTCGTGAAGACATGTCCTGCATGTCAGTGGATGGGCAAGGGAACCAAACAGGCCTACACACGAGTTGCAACCCATTCCCCCGTCTTGGCCGCTTGCACGGTGGGGCGTCGACCTGGTCGGGCCGTTCAAGACCGCGTGCCACGGCGCCAAGTTCGTCGTAGTCGCGGTCGACTACTTCTCTAAGTGGGTTGAGGCTGAACCCTTACCCAAGATAACCTCCGCCTCTGTCCAGAAGTTTGTATGGAAGACACTCATCTACAGGTTCGGGGTACCGCATGAGCTCACTGTGGACAATGGTACCCAGTTCGACGCCACTACCTTCAGGGCCTTCTGCACCGGCCTCGGCATCACGTTATGCTTTGCATCCGTGGCCAACCCGAAGGCGAACGGGGCCGTGGAGAGAGCTAATGGCATACTTCTTGCAGGTCTACGCACGCGTTTGTTCGGTTTGCCTGGCGGAACGTGGGCAAATGAACTACCCAGCGTGCTCTGGTCCACTCGCACCACGGCCAGCCGTGCCACCGGCTACACCCCGTTCAAGCTGCTGTTCGGTGACGAAGCCGTCACCCCGGAGGAGATCAAGCTCGCATCACTTCGCATCTCCAGCCCAGCAGATGACGAGATCCGCGAGGCTGCCGTGGAAGGAGTCGACGCCATTCGCGCGTAAGCCGCCTTAAACATTGAACGATACCAGGCATCCATGGCAAGGGCGTACAATAAGACGGTGCATCACCGCCCGATTGAAGTAGGTGATTGGGTACTCAAGCGCAAGGCGAATCCCGAAAGTGATGGCAAGCTCAGTTCCAAATGGGAAGGCCCCTACGAAGTCGTCAGCTCCACGCGCCCGTCTTCCTTCCGCCTCCGCAGCCTCGACGGCGTCCTTCTGAAGCATAGCTAGAACGCCGACAACCTCCGCAAATATTATGTCTGAGTCACATGTTGACTCGTTCTAAGCTCATTTATGTTATTCTCCTTTTTGATGTGCCCGTACTTTCAAATACCCTCCCAAGGGCTATTGTAATCGTCGTGCTACTCTGTTATGCTAATGCGTGGCCCTAATGAATCACATGACGTCTACCTCTGCGTATTCATTGCAGCGCTACGCCGCGTCTTCGCTCCGGCATACCGCGACGTAACATCCCGCGAGCCCGGCAGCCTCCAACGCCGCGTCCGCCTGCGTGGTAACATCCCGCCGCGGCGCGCGCCCTCGCTCCGGCATACCGCGGAGTAACATCCCGCGAGCCCGGCAGCCCCCACGCCGCGTCCGCCTGCGTGGTAACATCCCGCCGCGGCGCGCGCCTTCGCTCCGGCATACCGCGGAGTAACATCCCGTGAGCCCGGCAGCCCCCACGCCGCGTCCGCCTGCGTGGTAACATCCCGCCGCGGCGCGCGCCTTCGCTCCGGCATACCGCGAAGTAACATCCCGTGAGCCCGGCAGCCCCCACGCCGCATCCGCCTGCGTGGTAACATTCCGCCGCGGCGCGCGCGTTCGCTCCGGCATACCGCGACGTAACATCCCGCGAGCCCGGCAGCCCCCAACGCTGCGTCCACCTGCGTGGTAACATCCCGCCGCGGCGCGCGCCTTCGCTCCGGCATACCGCGAAGTAACATCCCGCGAGCCCGGCAGCCTCCAACGCCGCGTCCACCTGCGTGGTAACATCCCGCCGCGGCGCGCGCCTTCGCTCCGGCATACCGCGAAGTAACATCCCGCGAGCCCGGCAGCCCTCAACGCCACGTCCGCCTGCGTGGTAACATCCCGTCGCGGCGCGCGCCTTCGCTCCGGCATACCGCGAAGTAACATCCCGCGAGCCCGGTAGCCTCCAACGCCGCGCCCGCCTGCGTGGTAACGTCCCGCCGCGGCGCGTGCCTTCGCTCCGGCATGCCCGCCTACGTACTAACGTCTCGCCGTAGTGAAACTTCGCAGCCACATGGCAGGGGGCTCGCCAAAATAGCCGCATTCATCGCGTAACGTCTCGTGACTCTGTCGCATCACTTCAGCGACTAGTCAATAGCTAGTCGCTAGGTTTTTTTCGTTGGGACGCATGCGCGTTATTCCGGATTATCACAAGCCGAACAGTGACTAGTCAATAGCTAGTCGCTAGGTTTTTTCGTTGGGACGCACGCGCGTTATTCCGGATTATCACAAGCCGAACAGCGACTAGTCAATAGCTAGTCGCTAGGTTTTTTCGTTGGGACGCACGCGCGTTATTCCGGATTATCACAAGCCGAACAGCGACTAGTCAATAGCTAGCCGCTAGGTTTTTTCGTTGGGACGCACGCGCGTTATTCCGGATTATCACAAGCCGAACAGCGACTAGTCAATAGCTAGTCGCTAGGTTTTTTCGTTGGGACGCACGCGCGTTATTCCGGATTATCACAAGCCGAACAGCGACTAGTCAATAGCTAGTCGCTAGGTGTTTTCGTTGGGACGCACGCGCGCTATTCCAGATTATCACAAGCCGAACAGCGACTAGTCAATAGCTAGTCGCTAGGTCTTTCTCGTTGGGACGCACGCGCGTCATTTCAGATTATTACAAGTCGAGCAGCGACTACCCAATCAACTAGTCGCTAGGTTTTTTTGTTGGGAGCACAGTGTATCGCGCCGTTATACATTATTACAAGGGATATCGTCCCACCACACTATTACATACGTGATATAAAAGCTAGCATAATGACATCTCAGGTGGCAGAGTCGCGCAAGCAGTCCGCGACCATTGCAAGGAGAGAGAGTGCATCATTGGGGGAGGTTCCCCCCCGCCTCGGTACCCTCTTCGACGCGCCATGTTTGAAAGACATGTGCTCAGCAGGTCGAGTACCGAGGCGCCCAGCCGACATCTTACGCCCCAAAGTAAGGTCCTGCAACCAGCACGACAAGATGAAAATTGGAGCAAGTGCAGTGGCGAAACTCATAAGCTCATCAGACAACCACATCAATATCCGACGACCACATATCAATATCCGAGTACGATAGCTAAAGCGTCCAACGTCGTGCGGGGACGTAAACTGGTTGGTGCATCGGCTAAATGACTTTAAGTTCAGCAAGCTATGAAATCCTACATGTCCCAAAAAGAGAGCATACACCAAACGTGCTAAAAAGTCTAAGTACCCCAAAAAACAAGGCCCTACTCCCCAGAGGGTGAATGGCGTCACACCTCGCCTGCTCTGTGGTCGTCACCTCCGGCAGCATCGTCGTCTGAAGGAGCGTCTGCGGCAAGGGCATAGTCCCAGAGAGCCTTCGTGTATTGCATCCCTGCCTTGCGGCGCGCCCACACACGGGCCAAGAAGGCCCTCGCGTCGTCCTCGATCTCATCCCGTGTAGCACTGATCTGCGCGTCGCTCGGGGGGATGTAGCTCGCCGAAGATAGGGCTCCTCGCACGTCTCGCCCGGCCAGGTGCAAGCACGAGAGCGTCATCTCCGTAGCCGCCTGTGCACATGTCTGAGAGATGGAAACAGCTAGTCAGAACGGAAGGCAATAAGAGAGGCAGAGTTGGGCAGGAGGAGCCAACCTGTCCGAAGCGTGGAGCGATATCGCGTATGTCATCGCATGCGCACGCGGCCCAAGCCAGCCGACCGCGCGCCTCGTCCTCTGCGGGGCCAGCGACGAAGGGCTCCGGACGCGCGCCCAACGTCGTCCCGAGTTCGTCAATCGCCTGGCACGCGTGCCGTGCAAAGTGGAGGACTTCCTGCGAGCGCGCGACGTGCTGAGCCTCGCGTTCCGTCAACTCAGCCACGCGGGCTTGCTCCGTTGCCAGGTTGGTCCGTAGGCCTCCCACGGTCCTCTCCGAGATGGCTAACTTCTTGATGAGCTCTGCGACGCTGTCCTCCGCCTCCTTGGCCCTCTGTTCGGCCTCTCGGAGCTGCACCTCTCGCTCCTTCGCCTTCTCCTCGGCTTCGCGAAGTCGGAGCTCTCTCTCCTCCATCTGCTGCTGCAAGCTAGACATCCGTAGCGTGGCAAGTAGACCCTGCGGAAGCAAAGGCGTGTCAATCCGTCATGCGTGAAAAGGAGAAGGGAATCTGAAGTTCAAGGCAACGTACCTTGAGTAGCGCGGAGCTGGACGCTTCGCATATCTGGCGCGGTGAAAGCCCGGCAAAGATGTCGTTCATGTCCTCCACTCCAATGCGCGAGGTGATCTCTCTGAAGAAGCTAGCCTCAGCCTCCCCACCGGTAAAACTCGAGGCCACGAGTCTACCGGCCGCGCGGAGGGGGAACGCGGAAGAGCCACCCTCACCGGGCTGCCCTGGGTCGGCTCACGCGGCTGCTCGGGGCACGGCGTCGGGGGCGCCATGGGGCGTCGGCTGCGACGATCCGGATGCGGCTCCGCTCCCCTGGGCTCCGGAGCCACCTGCCTGAGTCGTGGGATCCGCGACGCGCGTCGCACGAAACTCGGAGCCGGACGCCGCCTCTGCTGCAGGGTTGGTCCCGCCAGAGCCCCCGCGCGACGAGCTGGCCCTCCGGGCAGAGCCGAACACGAAGTGCGCCACGGAAGAGGGCGGCGAAGTATCCGCCCCCACCGAGAGAGTCCGCGGCTGAGTCGCCATCGGCCCCTTACCCCCCACCTGGGGGCGAGGAGCAACCGGACGTGCCGCCCTACCCGCACCACCAGCCGCCGGTGCGCCCGTGCCGGTCGAGCCACCAAGGTCGTCGTCCGAACGGCCTGCGCCCGGAACATGCCCAAACTCGGTTGGCTCATCGCCAGACCTGTCGCCTGACAGCGAGTCGACCGAGAGCGACTTGGTCTCGGACGAAGCCTCGTCCTCCGACTCCGACTGACCCGGGTTCGGACGCATCCGCTGTCGCGCCGCATCGGACGTACCCTCGAGGGGACGCTTCCCCGGCGCCGTCCGGTCCGCCGAGGGCGCGGGAGCCGGCCGAGGAGGAACTGGCCATCCGAAAGCCTCGAAAGACCGGTTGCACCGCGCGCCGACGACGGTCCTCGTGATGGCAGCTGCCTTGATCCTGTTGAGCTTCCCGAGCAATTGGACGGCCGCCGCCTCAGCGTCCTCCGCTGTCATACCTGACCACACAAGAGCAAACGAGTCACGGATGAGAACACCAAGTCTTGGGAACTCGAGACGTGCGGCACAACCCTGTTAGCGTACCTTCTGCCGGGCGGCAGTCGACGAATGCGAGGGGTCGGTGCGGGACCCCCACCGGCAACTGGGCTAGGCCCAACTCCCAGTGCGCCGCGAGCGGAGCGATGCCCAGCGCACAGTACTCTTCCACCAGATCCCGCACGCATAGCTCCTTCGACATCCGCTCAAGGGTAGCTTTTCGAACTCCGTCGCCAGAGGTGAGGCGCGGGGCTGCGCAGCTGGGAGGAGTGAAAGCGCGCGCATGCTTGTAGCCGAGGTCGCCGACTCGATAGAAGAACCAGGAGCGCTTCCAGTCGTCCCACTTGTCCCTGGTGGAGGACACGGGGAAGGTGCAGCTGCGCCCGCGCCGGAAGCGGAAGCTGACGATCCCGAAGCGCGAGTACAGGCCGTCCTCGAGAGGGGAGGGGGACGTGACGGGCTCGAAGAAGTAGCCGAAGCAGGTGGCGGTCCCCCTCAGCCTCATGGTCCGGAGCGCCCACTCATACGAGGCGAGCTTGACGATGGCGTTGGGGTGGAGGTCGCAGATCTCAAGGCCGTAGTAAGCCAGCACCTCGTTGAAGAAGCTGCTGGCAGGGAGACACAGCCCCGCCACGAACTGATCGGCAAACACGACGATCTCCCCCGGCTCGGGTCGAGCGATGTGTTTGTCCGACGGCGGGATGCGTGCCCCGTGCGGGCCCCCGTCGGGCGGAAGGCGGCCCAGCACGATTAGGCCGTCCAGCGTCTCCTTCGTGACCGCAGAGGCACCGAGGAAGCGGGAGAGGTCGTTCTGACGGTCCTTCTTCCGGTTGATCACGTCTCCGGTGGCAGCCATCTAGAAGGGGGAGAGAGTGAGCCGCGTCTGTAAGATGGAATGCGATAACGTCAGGAAGGTCGGGTCTTACCGGAGCCCGAGCAAGGGGAGAAGGGAGTCTCAAAGCCTCGTCGCGAAGCGCAGCGTCCTCCTGGATCCGCTCCAGGTACAGCCAGCCCCGCCGACGTATGGTGGGCGCACGGAGTCCTCGGCAGGGGGCGGTGAGTCGGCGTGCTGCGAAGTGGAGAAGCGGGGTTGCCGAAGTCCGGGGATCAAGCGACCGCGCATGAGCATACGCGGCCGACCGAAGCCCGAGGACGCGCCCCCGTTCCCTCAGCTGGAACCAAGCCCAAGCGCGATGCCTCGCACGCCCGTCCGCAGCAACGACAATTGCCGTCGGGCCCAAGCTCCGCCTGCTCCAGAAGCGAGGGGATCTGACCTTCGCCGATCAACCAGTCTTGGCTCACCAATCTTCGGGCTTCTTCGCCTCAGCCGCGGTGTCCGTAGCACCCGGGCTTCAACCCCGGACCCCGGGACTACCCCGGACCGAGTCCCGGTCTGCGCCGCAGCCACGCCGGACCTCACCCGCGGCTCGCCGCTACCCCGGACAGCACCCGGCCGGACGATGCCACCGCCACGCCGCCCCGGGCTCCAACCCCGGCCGCGCTCCCCCGGGCTTCAACCCCGCCGCGCCGCCCGGGCTCCGACCCCGGCCGGGCTACGCCGCCCCGGGCTCCAACCCCGGTTGCGCTCCCCCGGGCTTCAACCCCGCCGCGCCGCCCGGGCTCCGACCCCGGCCGGGCTACGCCGCCCCGGGCTCCAACCCCGGTTGCGCTCCCCCGGGCTTCAACCCCGCCGCACCGCCCGGGCTTCAACCCCGGCCGGGCTATGCCACTGCCGCGCCGTCCCCGGACTTCGATCCCGCCAACTCGCCGCGCCGCCCGGGCTTCAATCCCGCGACTCGCCGCGCCGCGCCCCCGGGCTTCAGTCCCGCACCTCGCCTTGAGCCGCGCCGGACCTCGGGCTACCCCGCCCTAGGCCGCGCCGGATCCCGGGCTACCCCGACCTAGGCCGCGCCGGTTCCCGGGCTACCCCGACCTAGGCCGTGCCGGATCCCGGGCTTCCCGCCTTGTGCCGCGCCGGATCCCGGGCTTCCCGCCTTGTGCCGCGCCGGATCCCGGGCTTCCCGCCTTGTGCCGCGCCGGATCCCGGCCTTCCCCGCCTTTGAGCCGCGCCGCCGACCGCACCAAGTCCCGGACGAATCCGCAGCAAACCGAAGCACCACCGGGCCCCGGATGAAGCCCGGGCGGGTCCCGGCCTACCCCGCCGTAGCCTGCGCCGCCGATCCCCCGGGACCCCGGGCTAGCCCGCCGCCGGCCGCGCCGGACCCCGGACGTGCCCCCGGGAGGAGCCCGGCCTACCCCGCACCGCGCCCGGCGTACGGTGGAGCCCGCGCCCCGCACCGGCTGTCACCTGCGCTGGAGCTACCCCGGGCTCGTGCCTCCGGACGCGTGCGCCGAAATCTCTGGGAAGGCCGACTGGTAACAACCGAGGCGTGGAGGATTATTGGAAAGGAGAAAAGGAGGAGGGGCCAGCGGCACCTTTTATACCGCCCTAGATAAAAAAAAAGAAGAAAGAGAGAGAGGTAATAAAAAATATATATATATAAAATAAAGAGTAACGATAATGATTAAAAAAAAACTCCACTACTCCTACTCCGGACTTCACTGCTCCTGCCGCGCCGCGAGTCCCGGACGAAGCCCGCCGTGCCGCCGCGAGTCCCGGACGAAGCCACGCGCCGCGCCGCTACTACGTCCGCATCTCTACCCCGAGCAACCTCTACTGCGGACTTCCGCGGGCTGCGACATGCGTACTCCGGACGCGCCCTGCCGCGGAAGCTCACCTACTCCGGGATGCAAGTACCCCGGGAGGCATCTCCCCTACGCTGAAGGCATGGCTCCGCTCCGGATGTGGTGCGCCTACTTTAGACAACAGGTCTACTCCGGGTGGTCCCTGTCCCCTGGATGCGTCGCCCCCGCGCCGAGTACGAAGGCCCTGCTTGCCAGGAGAAGAAGGGGATGGAAGATCGACTCCGAGGGAGGACCTCGTTGGCCCGGGCCGCCCGTCAACCCCTTTTATGGGGTATAACGCCGGTCCGGACGGGCGCTACTCGACCGCCCACACCGGCAAGGGGCTACTGTTGTGGGAGGGGTCCCCATGCGCCCCAAACGCCAACAAACAACGGTAAGGCATGCATACCTTCTACGGACTCACGCCTGACTCTCTTGCAGACATGAGACGCGGGGTACGTGCGCAGGCGCAGACGCGGGTGCAAGCGCAGGTGCAGACGCGGGTGCAAGCGCGGATGCAGACGCGGGGTACAAGCGCAAGCGCAGGCGCGGGGTACGAACGCCCCGACGACAGGACCCCACCATGTGACGTACGGTACGGCATGTCGTACCGGACGTCACGTAGATGCTAGGGCATATGCTTCCGCGGGTGGTGTGTAAATGACCCACGTGCCCCTGTCCGTACGGCGGACCGGGGGTAAGACCGTAACTTGCCTAGGGGCAAGATTGTAATCCGGCCATGTTCTCCCCGAGGCCTATAAATAGGGGAGCACCCCCCCCCAGGTTGGGGGTACGGAATACAAGCTACACTCATTTCTCAACTCGCCCGAATTTTCACTAAGTGTTGGTTCGCTGCTGTGCGCCCCGGCTCGCTATCCCTCGCGCACACCCGGGTGACCCAGTACTCAACCGGGGGTGCCTCAAGTTCACTGTCCGACCGCGTAGTCGACGACACATCCCAATGTACAACAATATCTATCAATTATCATTCTTAATTACATCCACATTGTGGGTAATAAGATGAATAATGGCAGCATCTATTGTGAAATATTCGGCAAATAGTAAAGCATTTACAAGGCCATTTACCTTATAAAACCTAAAAGGTGGGGTGACCGTTAACAAACTGTTTACCGTTATTTAGAAGGGAGAATGATGGCTGTGCCACTAGTCGACTCCGAAAACTCGTAGGCTGCCACTAAATTTGTCGAAATTATGGCTGTGCCACCAACTCGTGTGAAGAAATTGCGCGGAAACCACTGCGCGGCGTCAGCGCAAGTTGCCGTCAGCTTGCCGTCTCTGTGGGACCCACTACTTTGCCACGTCGTCAGCAATGAAGAGGGGAGTCGTTTGACCGTCCCTTGACCGTTCCATCCGCTATGGGGCCCACCTTTTGGCCACGTCGTCAACACGGAATTCGAACCGCTCGGTAGTGGCTCAGCCATAATAATGGGGAGAATGGGCAGTTTGAACAGTGCTCTCTCCTTCCTCGGCCTCACCGACCCTCTCCCGCGCGCCCTCGCCCTCGCCCTCGCCCTCGCCCTCGCCCTCGCCTCCACCATGGTGCGCCCTCGCCCTCGCCCTCGCGTCCGCCACATCGCGCCCCGCGGCGTAGGGGCCCCCGTGGCTACGCGCGATGCCCTGCGCGTGCGGCGCCACCGCAACCGGCGAACGGCGCACCGCACGTCGCCACCCCCCCGTGTGTCGCGCCGGCCCCCTCCGTCACCGACCTCGAGGAGGAGCTCTGGAGGGAGTTGGACGGCATAATGGAGGAGGAGCGCGCCCGCACGGAGGCCGCCCGCCGGGCCGAGGAGGAGCGCGCTGAACACTTCCGCACGTGGGCGGAAGAGGTGGAGGCCGGCGCCCGGCGCGAAGCCCTAGCGGCCGTCGGGTCCGCACGCCTGCTTGCGGCCCGAGGGTACGTCGAGCTCGTCGAATGGGCCGCCGGTGCCGAAGCCGAGGCTGCGCTGGACCACGACGGCGTGGCCGTGGCCTTCGCTCGCGGCCAACGCGCCCGGGATCACCTCGCCGTCGTCGAAGCCGAGGTGGAGGCCGCCCGCCGCGCTGAGGAGGAGGAGGCCGCCCGCCGCACCGTTCAAACTCAATGACCTTATATATGTTTTTTCTTTTTATTTTTAGCTTTTGTTCAAGGGATTCAAAGTTGAAGAACCCTTATATATGTTCAATGGAATTCCAAGTTATGATTTTGAGATTTTATAGTAGTTATCACATGCACTAGTAGACTAGATTTCTCTTGTGACTTAAAACAAGAATATGATACAAGGTGCTATGGAACCAGATTATCATGATACATGCAAGGTGGCCTAGATTAAGCAGGGATATTATGGCTGTGGCACTAGTCATCTCTGAAATTCGGAGGCTGCCACTGAATAACATCACTCACTCAGTCAGTTGTGGCAATGTCGTGTTAGTCTTGTAATGATGTTTGTCTTGTAATGATGCTCTGCAATGTACTGCAATGAAGCTCTGCAATGAACTGATTTTGGAAGGCTTTACAAAAACTTTGTCCCTTCCCTTTCTGCAATGTATTGTTTTGCTCTGAACTTCTGCTGTAAAATTTCAGCATTTGGCATTCCTTTTCAGTGCCCCGACAGTTAAATCACTAGGCACTTGTTCTGAAAAGCAAACTCTTGATTGTTGACCTTGCTGGATCAGAACGAATTGATAAATCAGGCAAAACTCCACCCTGAATTTATTCTTTAATTGCTAGATCAGAACGAATTGATAGAAATATGTTCAAAAGGGACATTTACACATTTGCCATTAGTTTAGATGTTAATTATAGATTTACCATAATATTACACATTTGCCGTTGAGTTGCACTGTTCATGTGTCACTAACACATGGCAAATGTGTAATTATTTTTCCACTAATGGCAAATGTGTAATAAAATTTTGAACTAATGGCAAATGTGTAAATGTCCCCCAAAGAAGCATCCTTGTAAGTTTTCAATCTCTTGTTGGTATATGAGGACTATTTTCTGCTAGTGCGTTAATGCACTTTCCCAGAGATGATAATGAAAGATTGATGAACTTGGCTTCTTCAATCATGTGGCCTTCACTGCCTGAGAGAAGAATCATAACCATGATTCATTTGGAGGTGCTAATCTCTATCATGTGCTTACTCCACCATGACATGTGAAACAATTATATTTCAGGACATTCTTGATAGTTAACCTGTGTTTGCTAAAGCTTTTACACTGGTTGGTCTGAATTTACGAAATTTTAGAAAGTATTGGTGTCTCCTGGAATGTGCACTTACATGTCTCTAGTTCCGAACAAATACCTATGACATACCTTCTGTGACTACTAGCCGAACAAAACAAATAGAAGATAGGGTTAATTGGTTCCATGCCATTGCAATTCTCTGAGCTTTGCAATATGCCATTACAATTAACCCTAGAAGATATCACACTTCTACAAACACAATAATATTCCATGCATCAAAATAGGATCTGAAAAAACCAGCATCTGTCTAATCCATGAGAAACACACTCAACACATTATTGATCATAGCTTAGCATACATAGCAACTGAAACAACAAATAAAGTGACAGCAACAGAAGTAGCAGCCAATGCAAAGCTTCTCTGATAAGCTAGGTCCATCTCCAGCTTAATCTTCTCTGCCTTCAGTTGATTTGTCATCTTCTTCTCTTCCTCGAGCTTTAAGTCTAGCTCTTCAATTACCTGGTCTTCATAAGCTAGGTCCATCTCTAGCTTAATCTTCTCTGACTCTACTTGCTCTGTCTTCTTCTTCTCGGCCAGCAACTGCAACTCTAATTCTGATTGTATATGCTCTTGAGCAGCAAGCTCTGCCTTCAGTGCCAATCTGTCTGCATCCCATTCAGCACACTTGTCGTCGTACAACAGATAATCCGGGTAGGCATAATAAGCGGCCAGAATCTGTTACATTCAATGCAAAAAGCAGAAAAAAGATATCTCGCAAAAAAAGAAAGCAGAGAAAAGAAGAAGAAATCAGAACATATAACAAGAAATTTTGAACAGAGAAAAAGAGAAGAAGGAGAGAAGAGAAAACTTACCCGGTCGTTCGTGCAGCTCGAAGCGTCGTCCCGGGGCAATGACATTATCGAGTCCCCACCCTCGCTGGTGTAAGTGTAACCGCTGTGGCCGGACATTGATAGCGACGATGGCGGAACAGAAGACCGGGACGAGCGCTGAAGAGAAGAGCTGCTATGGGTCCAGACGTGCTGTTGGAGCTCACCGGCGCTTGGAAACGAAGGGGAACGAACTGGGAAATGGAATGGAGAAGAAGGGGATTTGGAGACGGAGGGGAACGAAATGGGGAGGAAGGGGGAATGGAATGGAGAAGAAGACGCGGTGGAGAGGAATGGAGGAGAAGACGGGGCAATGAATGACATGTGGGGCCGAAGGAAGGAGGGCCCACATGTCATTAACCCAACTGGTTTGCAAAGGGGACGATTTGGGTGAATGACATGTGGGGCCGAAGTAAGGAGTGGCAAGGATTGCTTTCTTCTCTTGTTTTTCCTCCCTTCCTCCTCAATCAGAACAGGAGCATCTTCAGCTTCAGAAATATGAGCATCTTCAGCTACAGAAACATGAGCTTCTTCAGCTACAGAAACATGAGCTTCTTCAGCTTCAGAAACATGTGCATCTTCTGCTTCAGAAACATGAGCATCTTCAGCTACAGAAACATGAGCTTCTTCTGCTTCAGAAACATGTGCATCTTCAGCTTGAGCAACATGAGCTTCTTCTGCTTCAGAAACATGTGCATCTTCAGCATCTCCACCATCTCCAGCATCAGCAGCATCTCCACCATCTCCAGCATCAGCACCATCTTCATCTCCAGCATCTCCAGCATCTTCATCTTCAGCAACTTGAGCATCTTCAGCTTCAGCATGTTGAGCATCTTCAGCTTCAGCAACTCCAGCATCTTGAGCATCTGCAGCTACTTCCTCAACTAGAACTGGAACATCTTCTAAATCATGTGGAACAGGGTTTTTGCATAAGCGCTTGATGATATGGCCAAGTCCTCCACAACGTTTGCATTTGTTTTTCCTTGCTCCTAACCTTGAACCTTTTTCATGTGAGCCTTTGATCCTTTGCTTCCTAGGCCTTCCAGGCGGCCTCCTAAGTACTGGAGGTTCAAGTTTGAAGCCTGGATCTACAACTTCCCACTGATTTTGGCCTATCATTGGTGGAACATTTTCTGCATATGTTGCATTGAACTTGGCCACAGAATAGCACTCATCCACGAAGTTCCAAATTTCAGCACCTTCACCTCTCAACCTTAAGATGAAGTGGAGAGCATGGTGACATGGCAGACCAGTAACCTGCCACTTCCTACACGCACAAGTCCTATTTGCAATGTTCACGGGATACCGCCTTTCAGTTCCATGCTTGTCCGTTGCATAAACCTCAGCTTCTGAATTTCCACTCCTAATCATCCTCATCTTTAATCCTCTCATAGCCCTTGTCCTTGCATTCAGTCTGAGAATAACACTTGGCAGTATTACATGGCCTACAAATTTCCTTGCTGAAACTCTTTGCCTAAAATCTATCTTCTCCATTATGCGTTGTCTGATGGCATCTAGCAAAAGCACAATCGCAAGTGCTTTCAGTGTCCTAATCTTAGAATTAAAACACTCAGCCAAATTGTTGTTTACATAGTCCACCTTGCTTAACTCACCAAACATGCTTCTAGCCCATAGTTTGCTGTGATGTTCCTCAAGGTATTCTCTCACCTTGGGCTGTGTGAATAGGTTCTGCATGTAAACAGCATGCCTGCTGGGGGTGTATGTCAGTGCTGCTGGCCACAAGTTGTCTTCAAAGATCTTGCCTTTGAACTTCTTCATGAAGTTCACAGCAAGGTGCCTCATGCATTCTCTATGCTCAACCCCAGGAAATACAGCCTCAACAGCACTCTCTAGCCCCTTGCATGCATCAGTCTGTATCACCAAACCTGCAGGGTGACCTATTACTCCACGCAGCCTCTCCATGAACCATGTCCAGCTTTCAGTAGATTCAACCTCAAGAATGGCATAAGCTACAGGGAAGAGCCAATTATGGCCATCTATAGCACTAGCTGTAGCTAGCTGCCCTCTGAACTTGCCTGTCAATGAAGTGGAGTCTACTGACAAGTATGGCCTGCAACCTTCTAGAAAACCCTTCCAGCATGCCTTAAGGCAGACAAAACATCTTCTGAAACATCTCTTGTCTCTCAGCCTGTACCTCTTCCCTCTAGAAGTTTTACTTCTTCCTGGCACAAGCTCCCAGTCAATGTCAACAACACTCCCAGGTGATGTCCTCTCTACCTCTGCCTTGAAACTGTATAGCATATGGAAACTCTCGGTCCACTTGCCTTGAATCAGGTCCAAAGCCATCTCCTTCCCGTCGAACACTCTATGGTAAGGAATTACTACATCGAACTTTTCCTTAAGTTTCTTTCTCAATTCTGCTGGTCCTGTGTTTGGACTCTCCCTCAGCCAGGGGAGTATGGTAGCAGCAATCCACTTGGTCGAAGCAGGTCTAATTCTATCGCTTAACTGCATAGTAGGGCAGTTGTGTTTCTGGGTGTTAACCTTGATCTGAAATGGGTAGCCACCTTTCATTAGGGATGCATGCATTCGCCATCTACATATTTTACTATCCCTACAATACACTCTAAGTCTGGTTTGGTCACTCTTTTCAGTGCAATACTCAAACCCACGTTTTATTGCAAAAGTTGCAAGTGCAAATCTGCAATCCTCCACACTCTCAAAGACAGTCCCCTCATCAATTGTAGGGTTATCCTTGTCAAACTGGATCACTGGCCTATCCTCTTCTTCACCATCAGATAGGCAACCCATTTCCTCGTTCTCAGCCTGCTCATCCTCATCAGTCCCATAGTCAGGCTCATAGTCAGGATCAATCAAATATTCCCTGATTGAAACCCTCTCAGGATCTGCTGCCACATCTGGATACGTTCTCTCATCGACATCATCATTAGCAGCAAAATCATCCTCTGACCCCTCTTCTATATCCTTTTCCTGCTCGCTTCCTGTCTCTCCATCATACTCACTGAGAAGCTGAGTAGAGCTAGGTTGAGTAGATTGAGCAGTTGATGCACTGAAATCATTACAGACAGTCTCTTCCCCAGTCTCCTTGTTAACAATATGAACCGACATCAACACAGTCCTCGTACCCATGTGTTTACCCCACATCATGGCCAAAGACTCATCATTCTCTACATCTATGAATTTCCCCAAAATGCTGTCATAGTACCTCGGCAGGTAAGACTCGGTTTGCTCACATGGGTACTTCTCAAATTGCCTGAGCAGGTCCTTCAGAGTTAGTTCAGCAGCGTCTACAGTCAATTTATAGGCAAACCCGGCGCTAACTGTGATGCTACCATCGGCCATGCGTTCAGTGCGACACCCATGCCGAATCTTCAGCAGAAAACCAGAGGCAGCACACGCCCTACGCGAAGCAGCAGACAATGACCACGGATTTCGAATGGGGATCGCAAAACAAGTTCCAAGGGAATTGTGGATGTCTTACCTTTCTGGGACAAACGGCACATTCACCGGGCTCCAGAGCTGCAACGCTTGGGCGCCCGCGTTCTCTGCCTGTCCGATGCCGCCGCCGTTGTCGACTTGTGCGGCATCCATCCCCTCAGTGAAAAAATCCAGATCGAGGAGCGGATGGAGGCCGTGGTGGGGATGCGTGGAACGGAGGGGTGCGCTTCCAGGAGGGACAGCACGATAGCGTAGGAGTAAGCTTCCAGGAGGGAGGGCACGGCAGCGGCGGGGCGGCGGCGGCGGCGGCGGCGGCGGCGGCGTATTATTTGGGTGGGCGGCGGCGGACGAGCAGCCGTTATTTGGCCATAAGGTGGGCCCCACAGCGGATCGAAGGGTCAAACGACTCTCCTCTTCGTTGCTGACGACGTGGCAAAATAGTGGGTCCCACAGAAAGGAAGAAAGGGAGGGTCAAAGAGTCAAAGAGACGGCAAGCTAACGGCAACTTGCGCTGACGCCGCGCAGTGGTTTCAGTACAATTTCTTCGCACGAGTTGGTGGCACAGCCATAATTTCGACAAATTTAGTGGCAGCCTACGAGTTTCGGAGTCGACTAGTGGCACAGCCATCATTCTCCCTATTTAGAACCTTGCCCATACTAGATTAGGACTCCTATGAAAATGTAGTCAATTTTCGCTCAAACTACAATATGGACAATGGAACTCACATTTACATCATCCTTGAGGTTTGGTATAGTATTTTTCTCAATTTTTTATTTTGTTGTGAACTCTGGTTCCTCATTTTCCTGTTATACCCTTGTTTTACCATTCAGTTGGTGTAGTTATTTGACATTCATGCCTAAATATGACCCATTTCACTTTTGCATTGATTACTACATTCTGCTGCTGGTTTGGAAGTAATCAAGACGGTTGCAGTACAACAGAAAGAAGCACAAACGAGATAGAAAAATCTTCCACACCTTGTAACTACTGTCCAGAAGGTGAGCTAAGCACAATCACTCCTTAAGACTGCTAAATTATGCGCACTAACAGGCAATTCTTCATCATTTTGTAATGTTACTTACAAATCATCATTTTTAGGTTTCCTTGCGTGTTGCGCAAGGTTGGTTTAATGGTTGTAATTGTTATACTAACATACTTTGCACATTTTCTAACCCTGAGCCACAAGGTGAATCAAGCAGGGTCACTTCTAAAGTTAATTTCATGCAAGTTATCATATTCTAATGTTAAGTATCATGCAATTCATATTCTAATGTTCCCAGTAATGATTATTACTAGCACATGGTCATTAATCGCTTCATCTTGTTGCACCAGAAGTCCCTGCTCAAGTTCACGCATCTCCTATCCCTGAGCCAAAAGCTGAATCAAGCATGGCCACTTGTAATGTGAACTGTCATGCAAGTTGTCATCATATTCTAACATTAACTTTTGATCATCACTGGGTTATTAATTGCTTCATCTTGTAGCAGCAGAACTCACTGACGATGAACTTAAGCATATGCTTGCTCCCTGGCCATCTGATGATGAGTCAGTGCTTTCGATTTTGATGATCATTACTATTGCAAAGTCATGAATTGCTTCACGGTTGTTGCACCAGCATTCATTTTATTTTGCCAATCATTACTAATACATGGTCATGAATCGCTTCACCCTGTTGCACCAGAATTCACGCAGAGGGTAAACGATATGTTAAGGGAATCCGGTTATCCATTGCCAAGTTTTTGCTGATGGTGAGTCATTGCTATCGATTGTGAATTTGTGATGACTATTTCCTTTTGTCACTTTTTGACAGCTTTGTTCTCGCATCTCAACTGTTGTGCCTTGCTTATTTAACCAGATGGCATGCACTTGGAAGGTGATTTCAGGAGGAATTTGGCAAAGATATCTGGAGTGAATCCATTAGAAGAGTTGCTTTAAAGATGTCTCTAAGTGTTGTCGCACTTGCTTCATTCAATGGTGATCATACTGTTATAAGCTCATTACTTTTCCCAATTTTGTCTTATTTGATCACTTATTAATGATTGAAATTACATTCTGTGTAGACAAAGAAGATATTTTGCTTGCACAGGTGTATTTATAGAATGCAATGAATCCACCACAAGAGTTCTGACTTCAGCAAATTTGGTTAGAACTTCTGGTGATGAAAACAAGATTGATCATAACTTGAGGGTTGGTACTGGTAGTCATTATTTGCTCCTTTTACTTGTTCATTTAAGATACTAGTTAAGTCCCACTTCATTATTGCAGATTGAAGTGTGCCTTCCAAGTAAACGACATATATTTTTGACAAGAATTTTTTTATAATCCACTGCTGGTCATCCTGGTTGGCGTCGTTGCTTGCAGCGTCTAGAGGGCAGGGAGCAATTAACGTGGAGGCCGACGGATCGAGCTGCTTGGGCAAGCGGTGTCACTGGCATGTACGAGCGATCGAGCTAGTAACTCATGATTGGAATGCCATTGCAATTTCCGTAGGAAAATTCGCGAACGAATGCCCTTGCGCCGTCGCCCACAGAGCTCAGCTCTCATTCAGTGCCATATCAAATGATATTACTTTGTTTGTCAGGCACTCCCCACAAACGAGTATATAGATGAATTTAACAAGAATGAGCTGAAAAAAGAGGAGGAGCTCGCAAATGAGTTATTGAAAGCCGCCAGGAGGCACAAAGAGGTTTTAGAGAAGATAGCAGTGTTGGAGAAGAACGCGCAAGCAGATGGGAGACGATCCATAGTTTCGGGCGCACTGAGTCATTTGTTGGTTCAGCATTTTCGTCAGAATCAACGCTAATTGGAACGAGCGCAATGGAGGACGAAGACATATCTGACGCCGTGGGTGTTTCACGGTTAGATCAATCTCACTAGATAGAAAATTAACTGCTATATGAATAAAGTAGTTTATTTATTCGTATACGTTGTCTTCCAGGTCAGGTCACGCATAAACATCGCGATGGAAAACAGTACAACACGTTCCTAGGTGTTGATTTTATAGAGAACTAGGTGAGCAGACGCGGCATGACGCCGCGTCCTAGAGGTTGATCTTAATCTCCAACAAATATCAATGTTACTCCTATTACACAATCTGCCGACCATGGAAACCATGCTGGGCAGAAAACAGCAAGGTGTTTCTGCCCTGCATTATTTCAAAACAGATTCAGCTGCCAGAATAGCAGCATTCAAACAAAAGTAGCAGCCAGAACAGCCATATAAATTTCAATATCGCAAGTTCAGCTTGCCCATACAAAATAGCAGCATGCACATCAATGCAAGTTCCCACACGAGACACGAGCACACTCCAATATTTTCAATATCGCAAGTAACCAGGCATTGCTCCACTCCAGCAAGCACTAGGGCATAATAGAAACTAAAGTCCGTAATACGAACCAAAGTTCTACAAGAATACAAACCAAAGTCCGTAATACAAGCACCAAGCAAATCCACATAGTTTAACAAAGTCCGTGATACAAACCAAAGTTCTACAAGAACAGAAACAAAATCTGAACAAAGTTCATTTCTTGCCTTTTCCTTTTCCTTTCTGCTTCAGTGCTTCGGTACCGGGGGTGTATGTATTGGGCTTCTTGGTGGTCCGTGATGTCCTCTGAAACAGCTGAGATGGCTGGCTTGGCTCAGGTGCACCGATCAATTGGGACAGCACAATCTGATCGTCAATAGAGTCATCTCTTGCTGTGGCGGAATGGCTTCTTGATGGCTCGTCGGCACGAAGCCTTGAACTCGCCGCACCTGTGGGTGTGGGCTGAGCTTGGGCCAAGTCCTGCGGGGCTGGGCGACAGGCTAGCCTAGCAACCATCCGCCGGGACCGCTTTACAAACCTCTGAAAATGTTCGAGTTGAATTCACAAAAGTAAGGTTCATGCTTGAAGCAAATATACAATCATGTAAGGTTCATGCTTGAAGCAAAATATACAATCATGCTAGAGTGTACATAATTGTTTAAACTGCACGGGTACATAGCTAGCAATCACAGAGTTATGAATGGAACATTATACCACAAACTATTTCAGGAAGGGAAACTAATTGCCTAACATTGCAACTTTGAGATGACTAGGTTACCTGGACAAATCCGCGTAAAGCACCCTCGGACTCCTGTGATCCTGGATAAAAACGTAGGGCATCGCCAGCATCGTTAATAGTCCTCATGAGCTCTAGCCTGCTTCCAACCAAATAAAGGATTAGTAAACCTTTAGTAAAGCTAGTCAATCTCATTCGTGTTGGGAAGACATTTACCACGCGGTCTCGAACAGGCCAGTGCTCCATCTGCCGCCCTTGACGCGTTTCATCGTTGTACACGTTGTCCTCCTCCTCGCTACATGCCTCATCCAATATGTCCTGATCAGTCCACTGAGGCCTAAGATGCACACGGGTAGAACTGTGCGTAGCCACTGGATGTAGTCGTTGAATTCCTTAGCACGGTGCATCTGTGGGGGGATTATTGGATTCTCCTCCATTCTGTTCCACTCGTCGATGTATGCTTGGTGCTCTGCCTCCAGTCATCTATCCTCTTGCTCCTCCGTCTATCAAGCCTAAAAGTAAGATTTACTAGATTTAGGTACTTGTTCAAATTTATAAAAAAAACATGCTAAGGTGGTAGGACTGACTTGTGCAACTTCCCAAACTGCCTCGCTACTCGGTGTGGTAGATGTACTCCACGGCCCCAAAGCAAATGAGTGGGCACCTAATGGTCCAAAGATGCTCATCCCGACGGCACAACTCATTCAATGGAATATCCACTTATGTGTTTGGGTCCCAATTTACCTGTCAAAACAATTAGACAACACATCATCGAAAGAACCATACAATGTGGACATAATATTCTTTTACAATAAATTGAGCAAATATGCGTATTAACCTGAGTAGGTAACAAGAAGTCAATCTCATTGGTGTAAGACTTGTAAAGATTTTTGCTTCTCCCCCAGTTCGTGTTCACCTCGTCCCACAAGTACGCAACCATGGGCCAACGGTCCGGCTCTTCATATTCCCAATCACATCTCGTCCGGTCCACTGGGTTGGCCTACTGAGAGCCGCTCCCACGCCCATTCCTGAAGCATAAAGTATTTCATACGAACAATCAAATATGACATGCCAACTGAATCTAGTTGACCAATTAGAGGGAATTAGGAATTAGACAAAAACAAAACCTACATGAAGAGGATTTCTGACTAATGTGCCTGAAGGAGCAAGACACATCCCTCTAGGTTGGAGCTAACAGAACTCCTCCTGCAAGCCTCGTCCAGCTGACGATACACGAAAGCTAGGCCAGCTGAGCCCCAGCTGAGCCGCGCAGCCTCATCCCACTCTCGCAGAAGCGGGAGGTACATCCAAGAAGCCATGCTCCCCCGCCGTCAGGGAAGAGGACGGCCCCAAAGATGTAGAACACGTAAGCACGTGCATACCTCTGCACCGTGAGGCCATCAGCCCCCACCAGAAGCTGCCAAAAGTGCTATCCTAACCAGGTGAACTTCAGCCCGGAAGTCTTCGATCCCTTGACCCCTTCCTCTTGGTCGTCGGCCCTCACACCAAGAAGCTGATGAACCATGTCCCGGAACCTGTCGGGCTCCACTCTCCCCGTCACGGCCTTTCCTGCGATAGGCAAGGGGCGGTGATCATGGCAACGTCTTGGAGAGTGACCGTCATCTCTCCACACGGAAGGTGGAATGTGTGAGACTCGGGCCTCCACCGGTCGACGAGTGCGGTAAGAGCAGGGGCATTGTAGGTTGGCATCCCACGCCTAGCCACAGTGACGAATGCTAGGAGCCCCACCTTCCTAAGCTACTGCGTGTACCTCTCGTCGTATTCCATGAGCTCGTCTCTCAACCCATGACCTCTTATCCGAAGAGGATGAAGCACCTGCATGACCTCTTATCCGAAGAGGATGAAGCACCTGCAATTGATATAACTAAATTAGCAATGTAATACAATAGGAATTTTATAAGATGTAATACAATAGGAATTTTATAAGTTATGCAAATTCCTAACAAAAGCCCATGTACCTCCCCTCCGGCGATCTTTCGGCCTCGATGCTCGTGCTCCTAGAAATCGTCAAGTAGACTGTACGATTCTGCCATCCTGCAAACCATAAGATAGAACATATAGTTAATACCACTAAATGACACGATAATGAAAGAAGGATTTGTGCCAAATGAAGATTAAAAATTAAGAAAACAATTCATAACTTGAGACAAATATCTAACATCTCTACCTCTACCTCTACTCCTCGGCCACCTCTAGAACGTCCACCTCAGCCACCTCTAGAAACTACCACCTGTAACGCCAGTTGTGCTAGTTGAAGGGTTAGAAGCAGCAGCAGTCGAGGCCTCGGCATCTGCGGCCCTTTTCTTTTGGTGTGCCTCGCATGTGAACTTCTTGGTATTCTTGTGACCCTCTTCATGACATACCGAACAGCGGTTCTTCACCGTGTCCTCAACGAAATGCTCATCGCCCCTCGCTCGCTTCAATGTATGCCCGCCCTGAGCCCGGTCCATGTCCATCTTGAACCTCTTCGTCCTACGCTGACCTCTTGTACTCACCATTAGAGCAGTATCCAGTACAGGGCCATTGTACTCCCGCCATTGTGCCTCGTCAAGGTACGGCTCAAATCTACCAGAGGAGTACCATCGAGAAGCAGCATACGAGTCCAGATCAAGACCCCTGGCGCGACATGCTATGATCATATGCGAGCACAGTAGGTGCAACAGTAGTGGCCTCTGGCATGTGCAAGAGGGGGTGATAACACCATGATGAATTTCCGGCCACCGTACTACTCGCCGCCACATGTGTTGCCTCCCTCTTCGGTAACCTCATACTTGTAGCTTTCCTTATCAAAAAGTTCAAAGCTCTAGGCTTGCGACTTGGTTTCTTGGAAGTCAATCTTATCTTGAATGGCCTTTGGCCATTTCTCTCCTTGGCTGAACGGTGCTTCCGCTTGGTCCCTCCTGTTAACCCAATATTTGTTGCACTTGGCAAAAGTAAAAGCCGCTATTGCCGTAACCGGCAAGGCACGGATCCCCTTCAGAACTTTGTTAAAGATCTCAGCCATGTTACTTGTCATGTGACCATACCTGCACCCATCCTCATTGAAAGCACGTGCCCAATAACCCTTGTGTGACAAAGACTGAGTAAGGAAGGCCTTTCCTGCACATTAGTCAAGCCATACAACTCGTCGTACTTCACCTTGAATATATCTTGCTCGTAGACCTGGTAGAGCTTATGTAGATTAGCCAAATCCATACTGCGGCTCTTCTTGTAATAATTTGTCGCGAAATGCCTCATGCACCAATGGTGCTTCACTAGGGGATGCCTGGGAATCTCAACCTTTACAGCATTCAATATCCCCATATGATGGTTGGCTATGACATAAACCATCCGTCCTTGACCAACGATCTTTGTCCTAACAAGATGCATGAACCACTTCTAGTTGTTGTTGTCTTCTCCTTCCACTAAAGCAAATGCTAGTGGGACGAGTTGGTTGTTTGCATCGCAAGACATCGCAATCATGAGGGTCCCGTTAAACTTTCCAGTCAAGAATGTGCCATCCACGGATAGAACGGGCCGGCAATGCTTCAACGCCTCTACACATGGGTCGAAACACCAATGCTCGTCCAAATACATTGGTCCCCACAGCACGAGGCATTTGATATTTTAATAATTGTGGCTCCACCAACTGGGTCATATGAGGGTTCCGAAATGCCATCGCTGCCAACAGTCGGGGGAGTCGTCCATAGGCTTCCTCCCAATCACCATAAGCCATCTTCATAGCAGTTTGTTTAGCCCTCCATGCCTTGCCATACTTCACACGATATGTAAATATCAACCAAATAAACTTTATCAAGGCGGACGGTGAGGTGATCGGCTGGGCCGTAATGGCATCAGCCAGCCGATGAGCGATGAAAGTGGATGTCAGTTGACGGTGCTTGCCTGAAATCACAATACCCCCGCAACTATGTGGCCCAACATAACTACTGATCTTCCATGCCCTACCGGGCTCGAAGATCTTTCTAGCTCAAACCTTCGACGGACAATCGACGACACATCATTTCTTGGCATTTGACTTAATTACTCTATGGATGATGATGTTTGACAGCGTACTCGTGTAGCCAAATCTTCATGTCTAGCAATGCTTTGAACATCAGACCTTTGTATACCAATGGTCGACGAGGTCCTTTCGATAGGTCATCCTCCATGGGGGGAATAGGGAGCTCTGCCTCAGCATCCCTCGTGCCACCATCTGCTATAGCTTCATCAGCTAGTCTGAGATCCCTAAACTCATGAATACTCGGATGTCTGCCCCATACATCAAAGAAAGCATCTGTGTGGTGTACCCGGTTTTAAGGCTGGATAAACCCTTGTGTTCACTGTACCGGTCCCTAGATCAGTAGCCGGTATGCACAAGTCAACTTGTATATCATTGTCATACACGCACATATCAGAATACTAATCATAGATAGACCGTCCAAGCTGAGGTATTATACCTGTAGCCCATGGCTAAAATCTTGCAGCGAAAATTCATACGGAGATGTGGCCCATCAGTATGCCATACCCGACAGGCAACTGACTAGGGTTACGCCCTAGTTTTCACGATCGTCCTTGTCGTCTTCGGATATGATGTCTCCTTCGTCTAGCCAAATCAACAAGCCAGTTGAGTATATTGAATATACTCGCAAGCTATTCCTCATAGGGGATGATAACAGCTATATTTCATGCATGAAGGAGTTTAAGAAGAAAGCTCTACCCTATGTTGTAGGTTTTGTGGAAAAGTAAGTTTTCAACTGAAATAAGTAGAATAGATTCAAAAGCAATTTTCAGAAATCAGTAGTATCTTTACCATTCATATCATCACATGTGGCAGCTCCTGCCACCCACTTTCACTAGGGCCGATAGCTCCTTCTATCGCCTTCTACCATGTTCCGGTGCCGTCCGTATTACCCCTGTAATACAGCACGGTCTGACTTCTGCAATTCCTTGCTACCAGACTGTAGCGTAAATTGCACTCTGTGGACACAGCATGCCCACGTTCTTAATCCCTTTGCCCCAAGTTTGTAATCAAAACTTAGTCTAACCAGTGCCTGGCTTGCCAGATCATGTCCATGACCGAGGACGCGGCTATTCGAATAGATTTTAACACTCTGCAGAGGTTGTACGTCTTTGCCCACAGAATGCAAGTCCCCCTTGCTGCCAGGTACCGATTGGCACACTTCACGAGGTGTGCTGGCAGGGTTATTGCAACGAGACTTTTCGCCAGTTGTCATACTAGAGCTGGACCTGCTAGATGTTTTACCCAACTTTTGCATCCCGCAGACCAAAATGGACTGTTCTCATCTTTGTGTCGGACAACTCCCTACGCCATGTGATAGAGGCCCTCTAAGACTTTAATCCGTAATCACGTACTTTCTACTGCCCGCAGGTCCAGTCACTAGCACTCGACGGGGTAATAAGCCAAGTCCTTCCCATATAGGACATGTGGACGCATGGGGGTGGATCTGGACTAGCATTACAAAGGCTCGGTCCTTGGTTGATTCGAGAGGGACTCCAGATTCCCACATTGCAGCCATATCTCAATATGCTATGCCATTCCTCCCTGACTCCTCTTAGCATTAATTCCCACCCGAATCACAAATATCTCCAATTTTGATTTTGTTTTGCAAAAGCATTTTCAACATCCACCTTGGGCGACACACGTCTCCCCCCAAGGGTTTTATATTCCCAATTCCTGGAAATAGTCCCCGCCATCCAAATAGGATTTAAAAACTTATTCTACAGGATGTTTAAGCCTGGCCTATGGCCTATATATCTATTAAATCACTGGAACTACAATGTCCGATATTTAGCGCTAGGGTTACGAGAACATATCAAGTGAGATCCTCAGCCATGCATCTATGGGAAAATATCTATCCTTAACTCACATATCATTGGTACCAACATAGCATGCAAGTTGACAAACGAAGTACTTATACTTAGCACATATAGGTTTCAACATGATCGAAGTGAGGAATGCTTGCCTGGCAATATTGGCCTTAGTCCGAAATTTGGTCTTCAAACGGTGACGGCTTGAAGTCCTTTTTGCGCGGTATCGCCGCGTCGCAACTACACGTTGTAAAATACCGAGTAAGAAAACGGGCAAAGAAGAACCAAATAAGAATCAACATCCACACATGAAAACCTAAAAGGTGTTGTCTGGATTTAAAAGGATGTTTAGGGTTCTGAGTTGATGAGTTAGAATTAAACATTACACAAGTTAAGGGTCTCATGTATATTGAAGTTAGGGTTTGTCTAGCTTCGAGCGTGTTAGGCGAACATTCGTTAGGGTCTTACTTTGTTGAAAACAAAAGGGATAGGTTATTATGAGGGGTGTTTAGTTAGGAATGTTATGATCGTATCAAGCATATCCTTGTTTTAGCAAGTTATAAAGCGTCCTTGGTGTTTCTAGGGCTTGCGGAATTACAACCTGGGCATGGTCTTTTAGGTTTTCAAAAACTCTTACCACTACTTGGGTTGAGAGGCCGAGATAGGAGATTAGTTGAAGTGCTTTGGACTATGCTGCATAAGATGAGTTAATTAAGGCTTAAGTTTAAATATGGATTCCTCTCAAACAACACGCATTTGCAAAGTGGTATTAGAAGAAGCTTATAATATTCTGGGACTTAGGAGAATCAAGGAATCGATGGGAAGGGGTACTTCTGGAGATGCTGGCGTCCGAAGGAGACTTATAGGGGATTAGCACTAATCGATCTGCTAACCCTTCTGGCGTGCGGTTTATTCCTAACAGGGTAAAAGAATAGCTGGGGGAGACTTGTCTAAAACGTTTGGATGTATATTGTGGTACGAGTCTAGTACAAAAGATTTTGAAACATAATAGGATTCCGTATTACTTTAGGGAAGTAATACAGAGAACGTTATGTTAGTTTTTTTTTGAAGTTCCCACATGTCATTCAAACAAAGGGCTAGGATACACCACACGCAGAACACTCGAACACACCAGAAAGCACAGGTGTCCGAGCACAACAGCAGAACACACCCCAACAACGTTATGTTAGTTTTATCAGCATGCTGGGCATAACATATTTTAAAGGATGTTTGGAATTGACTCATTTGCATTAGAGCAACTCTAACCCATCCGCAATAAAATCTTTTTTTGGGAGTTAGACCTATCTAACCCATCCCCAATACCCCTCTAACTCCCAAAAAAATTTTGGAGCTCCCAAAAAACAGCCCCTTCCTCCCAATAAGTTGGGAGGCTTTGCTCCCTCCCAATCCCACTCCCAATAAAAATTTTTTAGGCGGGAGGACGTTTCCTCTCTCAACCGCCACCCTCCCGCCGCCGCCTCCCCCGTGCAACCCCGCCTCCCGTGCCTGCGCAGCTGCCGCCGCCTGCTCCCACCGCCGAAGCCGAGACCCGAGCTCCTCCACGGCCGCGATTCACCGCCGCCGGCCTCCCTCGGCCACGCTGCCGGCTGCCGCGGCCCCCTCCGCCCCTGCTGACCCCGTCCCGCCCTCCCGACTGCTCGTCGCCGCCGAAACCGCCTCCCGTGCCGACGCCCTGCCGTCTCCTGCTCCCACCGCTCCCGTGCCAAGCGCCGCCGTGATCACCACCGCCAGCCTCCCTCCGACCACGTCGCCGACTGCCGCGGCCCCTTCGCCCCCGTCGACACCGTCCCCGCCTCCCGACTCGGCCTCCCAAGTTCCCGTGCCCCGGCCTCCCGCCGCTCCCGCCGCTCCCGTGCCTCGGCCTCCCGAGCTCCCGTGCTCTGGTGAGCCGCGCCGCCCCCGTCGCTATCTCCGCCTCCCGAGCAGCCCCGGCCATCGCCACCTCCCGCCTCCCATGGCCGGTGGCGGCGAGTGGTCGGCGTCGTGGGTGGAGCGGCTTCGTGTGGCAGCCCCCCATGGCCGGAGGCGGAGGCGGCGTCCTGCGCGTGGAGGGCGGTGGCCATGGCGGAAGAGAAGGGGAGAGAGGAGTGAGAGAGAGAGAGAGAAGGGAGACGAGAGCTTTGAGTGCATCTTCTAATACCAAAGACGTCTTTTTGATCTACGCTTTCCCTTAGAAATTTTATTGGGAGTTAAGTTTAGAGGATGGGTTAGATGCCACCCTCCCAATACCCAGAATTTTTTGGAGTTAAGTTTTGGAAGTGAGTTTTTAGGAGTTAAGTTTTGGGGATGGGTTAGAGTTGCTCTTAAGCTAGTCGGCAGAGGGTATGCACACTATACCTAGGTTTTGAACATACTCGAATTTGGGCTTTCAAAGTAAAAATAATAAGGGATAATTGATGATATGCCCCAAAGTTGGGGGGCGTTTGATCATTTGCCCCCCCCCCTGAGAATGATGGGTGGGGTCCGGGGCCACCCGCCATTGACACAAAGGGGGCAAATCATCAAATGGCACCCCAACTTTGGGGGAAAAAAGATCAAATCCCCCAAATAATAATATTAGCTACTTGGGACTAATCGACAGTGGGGATTTGGGCTAACCGGCTAACGGAAGAGGAAGAAAAGGGGGCAAGCAGCTTGGGCGGAGCTGGGATCAGGGCAGCCCAGCGCAGAGGGCGGTGTGCGCGGCTCGGTCCCCAGTCGGTGGAAAGTGAGAACGGCACCGGCGTTGCGAGCAGGCAGTGGCGCGCGGCCCACCGCTATAAGGCGGCTTAGGCGGGCGTGCGTCGGCTTCAGCAGCGGCCCGCACGACGGTGACGAGAAGGCTCGGGTGAGGTGACCAGGAGGGGCAGGTTAGCAGAGCGATGCACCGGAGCAGGGTAGACATAGGCGGCGGCATTCGGTTAGAGCTCCTGCGCATCTTGTAGGCGGGGCTGAGCTGCTCGGCCGCCGCAGTGGGGGCGTGGCAGGGCTGCGCTGCGGAAGGATGCGGGAAACGGCGATGCCTGGGGCAGAGGACGGAGTAGGTCGTGGTCGCGGACCGCAAAGGGGCCGCTTACCCCACCTGCCCCTGCCGCAGTCGACAGCGATGCTAGCGGAGCTCGGGCGGCACTTCAAAGGAGCGGAGGAGGACCAATCAGAGGGAGGAAGAGGGGTTTGGGAAGAACGGACACCAAGGTGCTTGGGATGAGAGCTGTCGGCCGCGGCCTTGCTGGCTGTAGCGGCAGCAGGTGACCTGCGGGAAGAGAAGAGGCGCCGGTCGGTGAGGAGAGGAGCTTGGGCACGAAGAGCTGCTCGCTGCTTCTTTGCTCGGGTTGGGTGCTGGGAGGAAGATGGAGCTCACGGCAAGACTTGGAAAGGAATGAGGATGGAAGGGGGAAGTAATGGCCAGACCGGTTCCGTGCGGGAATGGCAGTGGGAGCTCGCGGCGCGCGGGTAGTTTGCCCAAGAATTAATTAGCTCGGAGTGGCAAGGCACAATGGGCGACGCCGGCGGCAGCAGAGGTTGAGGACAGGGCGGCGACAGGGCGGCGCTTGTGCTAAGGCAGGAGATAAATGAAGTAGGGAGTTAGGGTGGCGGCGCAGGGTTGGAGCTGCCGTGGCGACGCTCGCCGCGGCGAGAATCCTGCTGGTGCTTGGCATCGCTTGCTGCGACTTGTGCTGCCGTGTTCATGGGTGAACAGTGCAGGCATGGGTGGAGGAACAGAGGGAGGAGAAGCAGAGAGGTGGGAGAAGAAAGAAAAAGGAGAAGAGAGGGACTGCCGCGTGGGGTCCGGGCCACATGGAAGGGAGACAGGGGCGTGTCGGTTGGTAGCATCCTGGGGACCTTTGGCAGATAGACTGAGTACACAGTTCGGTTTTTGGTAGCTTCCTGTTGGATGCGTTTGTGAGAGTTAGAGCAACTCCAGCAGCTGATCTATAACTCATACTCCATATTCCATATAGATTATCATCCATAAAGATTTCTCCTCCATATTATCCAACCCCTCCAGCAGAACATCCATATCTCACCCTCCATATTCTCTTTCATATATTTAATAATAAATTTCCAATAAAAAATAAACTACAAATACTAATCCTAAAAACCCTCCCCAAATCACCACCCAATCCCTCGTCACCCGCAAATCCTCACCACCGACACCTCCCCTGTCCACCTTCTCCCTCCCCTCCCCTGCTACCGGGCGGCGCATTCTCCCTCCTCCCTGCCGCTCCCTCCCCTCCCCACTAGACCAGAGCACCCGCAGTCCCCTCCCCTCCCACCTCCACAGCGTGCCGCTCTCTGCCCCTCTGCCTCACTGGCTGCTTCCCCCCTCCCCCTCCTGGGCTCCCCCGCCGCCTCCGATCTCGGCAAAGCCGCCGCCAACGCCGGCGCGGCTCTCTCTGCCCCCGCGCACCTCCGCCGGCCTCCTCCCTCACGCCCTTCCTCTCCCCACCCCGCCCCCTCCCCTCCCTTCTCACCTCCCCGGCGCACCTCCTTCCCCTACCAGCCGACCGGCGCGGCGCCGCCACACTCGTCGGGCCCGAGGAGAGGGCAGGGAGTGCCGGTCCCAGATCTGGAGTGGCTTGGCTACGCCGCCGCTCCTAGATCTGGACCAGGCCGGGCTGTGGGAGGTGGGCCTATGGCCAGTGGCGCGGCTAGCGGGGAGGGAGGCGGGAGGGACCAGTGCGCCAGCGCAAAGCTCACCTCGACGGGGCAGCGGCGCGGATGGAGGAGATGGCGCGGGAGGGAAGTGTCCGGAGGGAGCGGTTCGGGAGATGGCATCTCCGACGCGTACGCCAAATATGGCGTCTGGCTTGCCCTAGATGGAGGACCGATAAAAATGGAGTATGGGATGGATCAGCTGCTGGAGGGCCTTTTTTGCTCGGGAGTAGCTATTTCAGAGATGGCGTGTGGGATGGATCGGCTGCTGGAGTTGCTCTTACATGAGATTTTTGGAAACGTACAGGAGCGGCAGATTTTTATGTCAAAGATGGATTGGAAAAGGTTATAAGATACTTCCCAAACATATTGGATTTTTTCTAAAGGTTAGAACAGAAAGGGAAATATGTTGGGCTCAAAATTGACCGTAATCCTACTCTTTTTTTTATACTAGGAATTTTTAGAACGGCAAGGGAATGGGCAATGGGCGTAGGTTGTCGTATATATGTCAAAAATACATTCCTCGTATAGTTGTAATTTTGGACGTTTGAAAATCAGGTGCCCATTTTATAGAAAAAGGCCTCGAGGAAATTGGGTAAGAAGTCAAGGTGCAAAATTGGGAATCGGGCCTAACCTACAGAAGACAGTAATCTTTTCACTTGGAATTGATCGATCATATGCTTTTTTAACTTTCTTGTGTATATTTGCACTGACACACTGGACAGGTAACTTGGTGAGAAAAGCCGTGATCCCACGACACCCGACCCCAGAGGTGCTCCTGCTGCTGGACTGGCAAGGTGAGTCCTGATTTTGCGCAATTCAGCATTGATAAGGGTGTGCAGAACATAACTATCTGATTTTTTTCTCGCATTTTTAGAGGTGTTTTTGGATGCAGATATGGACTGCTCGACCAAGGCAAGGATAGCGAGGCATGGGAGGAGGTTTTGACGGGAACCAGGTGGTTGCTGTGTTCTCCCCTGAGAACACCAGTTTTATTGCCCATGATGCGGGCCTTTATGTAGTTTACACCAGTTTTATATGCTTGCGGAACTATCAGTTGGATATTCAGATTTTGAATCCATGTAGCAACATGTCTTGCTGAAATTTACTTGGCACTTGTTATAATAGTTCATACAGAATTGCATATTGCTGATATGATTATGGCATCGCATGATTAGAATGGAACAACATATGTATGTCGCTCACGTACTGTACTGCAGTGGTCAATTGCCACAACGGACATACCATCGCTGGAGTTACCTGATTATGTTATTCATGTTATCGAGGTTTGTGTGTGCGCCTTGCCACGCTGCCGTTTTTCTTTCCCTGTTCCAGTGGTCGTGTAATAGTTTCAATGTCTGAAACACTAACCAACCTGCTCAGTCGACTGAGATAATTGATATTTTTGACCGAGATTGGCTCACAGAGTAGCCGGAGCAACATTAAAACGCTTTTGCTATTGGGCAGTTGCCTGCTGTGTTCTCTTTGATTCAGTCAACGAGGGCGACGCCATGGGTGGACTACGAGGTAGAGCCGTGGATGATAGCGGTGGAGCTGAAGAGGAGATTTCGCCGGAGCTAGAGTTAGAATGGTTAAAGTGGGTGCATGGGAGCCTGAGGGCGAGAGGTTAGAAGGAAGGCTCACCCGGTGGCAATGGGAGGAAGAATAAAAAGAGTGGGCAATGACGTTGTGAAAAACAGTGGAGGAGATGCATATTAAAATGGAAAAGTGAATTTACTAGGCAATGACAAGTTTTAACCAATGATTCCATCGAAAATACACATCAACTACATCGGCACGTAACAAGACTTCTACATCAAATTATGATTCAGAAATACAGAGTGCTTAATAACTTCTCTGAATTCACGATCTTGGCGGTCCCGGTGTTGATGTTCTGGGTACACCTCAGATGATGCCTCCCGCTTGTCAACCGTGTCGCCGCCCAGCTTAACCTGCAGCCTCCCGTCGCCGATCTCGGCCCCCTGCCTGCGGACGCCGACGATGCGTTCCTCGTGGAGGCCGATGTTGACGAGCAGCCGAGCCTCCCTGTGGTGGCGCGGGACGTCGACGTAGTCCTGCATGGAGAACACCTTCTCGACGCCGCCGCGCTCGGGGTCGTAGGCGTAGACCCTGTGACGGCTCGTCGCGAGCAGGATCTTCTTGCCCCCAGCGCCGCTGCAGAGCGGGATGACTTCCCGCTCCGCGCTGAGCTCGTCGCTCATCGGCCGGGGTAGGCCGTCGAGGTCGATACGGCAGCGCGTCGACCACGACGAAGACGGCCCCACGGCGCCGCTCCATGTCAGGAGCTCGATCGCGTCGGCTACTAGGCGGTTATGTACGACGGCGCACAGGGAACCGTCGAGGTCCACGAGGTGGCGGATGCGGCGGCGCGACAGTTGCGGCGGCGTGTGCACCCACCTGAACTGCTCGCCACCGACGGAGAGCGACAGGATCCTGAAACTGGGGCCGGTGGCGCTCGTCTGATTTAGCGGCCAGTAGAGAGAACCTTTGAGGGCCACTGGAGGCAGGCCGTCGACAAAGCTCGCGACGTCGGGTGGCGCGTCGCCGGCGCAGGGTCGCCACCCGCCGCTGGCGCCGGATCCCAGGGCGTACACCTCACACTTCTGCTGCCCCGCGGAGTTCATGAAGAGCCTGACCACCTTGTGCTCGCCGTTCACCGGGTCGAAGCCGAGCCCGGTGCTCGAGCGCTCGAAAGGACACCACGACCGCCTGGAAAGCTGGAACACTGGGAGGCCACATCGTCTATCTGCTATCTTCACCGCCGGTTCGCACGGGGGGCAGAGCGACGTGCTCGCCGGTGGAGAGGTTGCAGACGTAGTACTCCGACGCGTGGACCTCGAAGATGAGCGTCAGGCCGCGGCACGCCTTCCGGGACAGCACGACAAACTCCCCGGTCAGGTTGCCCACGGTGAGGAGCTCACGGGCGGCGGCCGGTGCACGGCCGTCCGCCGGCAGCGAACACGCGTAGAAGGACGTGTCCGGGCCCCGGCCGGCGGGAAGAAGAGGAGCTCCGGTCCACGCGCGTCGGCTCTGGCGCCGTGCGCGGCGATGAAGTGGTCGGAGGTGAAGGCCACATTCCACGCCCGGCAGACGGCCCGGAAGCGGGACAGCGGCGGCGGCCGGCAGGCGCGTGAGGATCTCATCGAACAGTAGCTCGTCGTGCAGCCGCGGTGGCGACCTGATCATGGAATTGGCGGCGAAGTTGCCATGTAAAAAGAGAATCTCTTGCACGACCGGATTGACTGATGGGATGACGAACTAGCTAGCTCGATGCACACCGCTACCATGGAATACCAAGGTATATATAGAGCGATGGGACGTTCAAGGCTGTGAACGTATTGGATTCGGAACAATCCACATTTGATTGATTGTATTTGGAACCTTACAGGAGTCGGATTCGTATTCGGATGTTCGAGGATGGATTGTATTCGGAACCTAGACGTACTCCTCTAGTCCTCTGCACTTCTTCAGCCCACATACGACTGGTTACTTGTGCTTTCATGAATGAATGGAAGTATGGAACAGGGGCGAGCTTGTTTTCGTAGAACTTCTTCGGTCCACGAGCGCGGCGTGTAATCAAGACACCCACTTTGAACTATTAAATATATGATTAAGTGGTGCTTCTGAGTCTATGACGAAAAAAAGTGGTGCTTCCAAAACTAATAGCATCTTTAAAACTCACCTCATTCATTTTTACGGGATGTCAGGTCAGATTTTAATGACGTGGAGAGAAAAAGAGAAAAAGAGAGAAGAAAATCATTTCTTAATTAAACAAAAAATGACTCTGTTACCAACACATAGAAGATAGAAACAAGCACTTTATTATTGGACGTTATAGTTGTTTCTCAAAATAAGATTCACAAAAAATCTGTTAGAAAACTTGACGGTTTTAATTACAACGTGAAGAAATAGCTTAACTCCGTCGTGGCCGGTCCCAAGCCCAGGTAAAGGAGGAGAGTTGTGATAGGCTTGGCGAGCCAGCGTAAAAACCCAGTCATTCTTATGGATATGAAACCCAATAGAAATTCGTTGGGGCGTCACCCTCTTAGCGACGCGCCATATCGGAACCCGGGTGTAGTGTTAAATGAGTAAGGACCGGGTCATCACTCCCTTAGTGGTGCGCTACATCAGTGCCCGGATGTAGTGACAAATGTGCAAGAGTCTTCACATTTTGCTCGACGGATGCGAAGGGTAAAGAAGCTAGTCGATGCAAAGAGGGTTCGTGTGGGTAGTTGGAATGTAGGATCCTTAACTGGAAAACTACAAGAGTTAGTTGATATTACGATTAGGAGACGTGTAAATATCCTTTGTGTCCAGGAGACTAAATGGACAGGCCAGAAAGCAAGGAAGGTAAAGAATACTGGCTTCAAGTTATGGTACTCAGGGTTAATTGGGAATAGGAATGGTGTAGGCATTTTGATTGATAAGAATCTCAGAAATGGAGTAGTGGACATTCGGAGACAGGGGGATAGGATTATCCTAGTCAAGCTAGTCGTTGGGGATTTGGTTCTGAATATTATTACTGCTTATGCCCCGCAAGGAGGCCTTGATGGGAGCATGAAGAGGCAATTCTGGGAAGACTTAGATGACATGGTTAGAAGTATACCTAATAATGAGAAACTCTTCATAGGAGGGGATCTCAATGGCCATGTGGGTACATCAAATGTGGGGTTTGAGGGGGTGTATGGGGGCTTTGGGTATGGCGATAGGAAACAAGAGGGCAAGAGGGCAAGGACATCTTAGATTTTGCTCTAACTTATGACCTGATGGTAGTTAACACCTTTTTTAGGAAAAGGCAATATCATTTGGTGACCTTTAGTAGTGCTCAGTACTCCAGCCAAATTGATTTCGTTCTTGCCAAGAGAGTGGATAGAGGAGCTTGTGTAGATTGCAAGGTGATATCTGGAGAGTGTATTGTCCCAAGACATAAGCTGGTGGTGGCTGATTTTCGCTTCCATTTACGTGTCTCTCGGGACAAATGTGCCAAAATTACGAGAACAAAGTGGTGGAAGCTCAAAGGGGAAGCGCAACAGATCTTTAAGGATAAGATGATTGTAGGAGGACCATCGAACGAAGAGGAAAACACGAATAGCATGTGGATGAAGATGGCAACTTGCATTCAAAGGATGGCTATGGAGGTGCTTGGAGTGACCAAAGGAAAGAAATGCGAACCTAAAGAAACCTGGTGGTGGAATGAGGATGTCCAAAAAGTTATCAAAAAAAGAATGCTACAAGTGCTGGCATCATGATAGAAGCACAAATAACATGGAGAAATACAAAGATGCCAAGAAGAAAGCAAGGCGAGCTGTGAGTGAAGCAAGGGGGCGGGCTTATGATGAGCTATACCAGCGATTAGGCTCAAAGGAAGGTGAAAATGATGTCTACAAGATGGCTAAAATTCGCAAGAGGAAGTCAAGGGACTTCAACCAAATTAAATGCATTTCGACTTCTAGTGAAAGACGAGGAGATCAAGAACAGATGGAGAGATTACTTTGACGAATTGACAGTGGGAATGAGAGCATTATTCTTGAGTTAGACGACTCCTTTGATGACACCAACAAGCGCTTCGTGCGGAGGATCCAGGAGTCCGAGGTTAAGGAGGCCCTAAAAGGATGAAAGGAGGCAAGGCGTTGGGCCCTGATGATATTCCTATTGAAGTGTGGAGATGCCTTGGAAATACGGCAGTAGTATGGCTAATTAAGCTATTCAACCGCATCTTCGGTCAAACAAGATGCCCGAAGAGTGGAGAAAAAGCATATTAGTACCTATCTTCAAGAATAAAGGAGATATTCAAAACTGTACTAATTACTGAGGAATTAAGCTTATGAGTCATACTATGAAGTTATGGGAGAGAGTGATTGAGCATCGACTAAGAACATTGACGAACGTCACAAAAAATCAATTTGGTTTTATGCCCGAGAGATCGACCATGGAGGCGATTTTTTTGCTACGTCAGCTTATGGAGAGATATAGGGAGTAGAAAAAAGATTTACATATGGTATTTATTGACTTAGAGAAGGCGTATGACAAAATACCAAGGGCAGTCATGTGGTAGGCGTTGGAAAAACATAAAGTCCCAACAAAGTACATTACCCTCATCAAGAATATGTATGATAACGTTGTGACAAGTGTTTGAACTGGTGACAGTGAGACTGATGCCTTCCCAGTTAAGATAGGACTACATCAAGGGTCAACCTTGAGCCCATACCTTTTTGCCTTAGTGATGGATGAGGTCACGAGGGATATACAAGAAGATATTCCTGGTGTATGCTCTTTGTTGATGATGTGGTGCTAGTAGACGAGAGTAGGATGGACGTCAATAGGAAATTAGAGGAGACAGACTCTAGAATCGAAAGGGTTTAGACTTAGTAGAACCAAAACTGAGTATATGATGTGCGATTTTAGTGGTATTAGGTGTGAGGAGGGAGAGGTTAGTCTAGAAGGACAAATAGTGCCTAAGAAAGACACTTTTCGATATTTGGGATCAATGCTACAGAACAATGGTGATATCGATGAGGATGTTAGCCACAGAATCAAAGCGGCGGTGGATGAAATGGCACTACCTCAGAATAGGCCTTTCCTGAACGCAATTACTGACGGGCACAATACTGAATCGTCAGTGATAAACACATCACTGACAGGCGGACTAATATGGCCGTTAGTAGAAGTGTATAGCTGTACTAATTTTGGGGGCGAAAAATACCACTGACGGGCCTGGAACTCTGCCCGTCAGTGATTCTTTTCTACCACTGACGGGCCAAAAAGTGGGCCCGTCAGCGGATGTTTTGGCCCGCTAAAACCCATCCCGAGCCCGTAATTCCTCCCGTGTATAAATCCCCAATCTTCACTCCCTCCCAGTCAAAATCCCTAAGCCCCAATCCCCTCCACCTACAGCCAAATCCCTAAGCCCCGACGCCGCCTCCTCCCCGCGCCCCCTCCCGGACGACGCCGCCTCCTCCCCGCGCCCCCTCCTCTCCACGCCTCCTCCCGGACGACGCCGCCTCCTCCCCGCGCCCCCTCCCGGACGACGCCGCCTCCTCCCCGCGCCCCCTCCGCCTCCTCCCGGACGACGCCGCCTCCTCCCCGATGCTGCCGTCGCTGCCCCGACGCCGCCGCCTCCGCCCCGACGACGCCGCCTCCTCCCCGCGCCCCCTCCTCCCCGCGCCTCCTCCCGGACGACGCCGCCTGCTCCCCGCGCCCCCTCCCGGACGACGCCGCCTCCTCCCCGCGCCCCCTCCGCCTCCTCCCGGACGACGCCGCCTCCTCCCCGATGCTGCCGTCGCTGCCCCGACGTCGCCGCCTCCGCCCCGACGCCGCTGCCTCCTCCCCGCGCCCCCTCCGCCTCTAGCCCCCTCCGCCTCCTCCCCGACGCCGACACTGCCGCCTCCTCCCTGCGGCGGCATACTTCCTGATCCAGGCGATGGCGGCGTCCACGACGGCGACGAGCACGTCCTCGGCTCCCCGATCTAGCGCGGCGGGGGATCCAGTGCGGCGGGAGGTCCAGCGCGGCGGGAAGCTGCGTCGGCGGCTCCGGTGCGGCGGCGGGACCGTGCTGGCGATGCGGGCGGTGCGGGCCGGGCTAGGGCCCGTGGTTTTCTTTGGGTTTCAGGGTATCTCTACTGACGGGCTCGGTTGCCCGTCAGTGTCTTTTTTACTTCCACTGACGCGAGCTTGCTGACGGGCGTAAAACCCGTCAGTGAAGGCGGTTTTACGCCCGTCAGTAGAAGTGTTATACCAGGTAGTGTGGCGATAAACATCTGGCATCCTTTGTGACAAAAAGGTCCCACAGAAGTTAAAAGGTAAGTTCTATAGGACGGCGATTAGACCTGCGATGTTGTAGGAGCAGAATGTTGGCCCACTAAAAGACAACACATCCAGCAGCTAAGTGTCACAGAGATGCGTATGCTACAGTGGATCTGTGGGCATACAAGAAGGGATCGAATTCGAAATGAGGATATACGTGATAGGGTAAGGGTGGCACCGATTGAAGAGAAACTTGTTCAACATCGATTAAGATGGTTTGGACATATCCAACAGAGGCCTCTAGAAGCACCGGTGCATAGTGGTACTCTAAGATCTATCGACAATACTAGGAGGGGCAGGGGGCAACCAAAGTTGACATGGGAGGAGGCAGTAAAAAGAGACTTAAAAGATTGGAATGTATCCAAGGATTTGTCTCTAAATAGGACCGCGTGGAAATTAGCGATCCATGTGCCCAAACCATAATATTTATTTTAAGTTTTTTCTTTTATCTTTTGCCTCATGCAATTTTTATTGGGTTTCATTTCTAACCCACCCCAACTTGCTTGGGACAGAAGGTTTAGTTGTTGTTGTTATTGTGAAGAAATAGCTTATCGGAGAACTTATTACTTTGTGTGAAGTTTTGTTCTCAGTCCTCTAGAAAATAGGCTAAAGTTAGCTTATTGGAGATACTCTCAAAAAGTAATGGGAAGTCAAAGCTTACAGCCTGTTTGGTTATGATTTTTGCTCAGCTTTTCACGGAAAAAAGCCGAAGACCAATCAAACAGGTATTTTTCAAGGCGGCTTCTATCAAAGCACTTTTCTTAATTGTACTACTAGAGCGAAGCAACCTAGGCGGTGCTTCCTGTGACCAAAATGGCTTTTGCAGAACTACGTTACCACCTTGCCCTGAAACTCATTATAAACCTACTGATTTCTCAAAGTTTCAAAGAGGCCTCCTTTATATCTTACTTTTTCTATCTATTGAATGAATGGCAGAGCTCCACCTGATTTCTCAAAAAAAAACCTACTGATTCCCTTCTACCCACCTCATTTCTCTCATGCAGCTTAGGTCCACAACCGAAGAGACGTGAAGGAGACCCATATGACACTAGGGTTGTTGTTCAAAGTAGGTGGTGGTTTCTTCCATCGAGCCCATCCTCTATGTCGCCTCACGTACCTCGGACGAGCTCCCTGTCGACATGATACGCCTCCAGGAAGCCCTCTTTGCCGGTTCCCGTGCTACCACGCCTCCCTTCCTACCAGGATCTGGTGTCACCATGCAGCCGGACTCCATCTAATGATGAGTAGTGTACAACTATTATATACAACTAGAACATAAAGGCGTGCGTTGCCGCGCCCGTCCTCAAATGTTGATAATTAATATCTAGAATATTGTATTATAGATTGAATGTTTTAATAATAAATTGAACAATAATCCCAGATCAGATGTATATGAACATGTAAATCCACAATATGAACATTTATGGCAGTTGTAGTAACAACATCAAAAATAGATTGTGACTCGTGGAGTTGTGAGCAGTAGTTTTGAAGCAAGGGGAGCATTAGATCAAAAAACCACAAAGATGAAAAGGAAGAACACCTCACAGACTTTGAAGTTTTAGAAAGTGAAATTACATGAGTAAATTTCATATCTTGAGAAAAGAACAAATTTTGTGATCCATTGCAATGCACATGTATTAGCTAGTGTAAATAAAACAATACAAAAGTAGCAAACAAGATGATTTCTATAGGTTATCAGTAAGGAGAAAAGAAGAAGGCTGACGGGTTGATGTTAAACAATCTAAATAGGAGACAAACCAGATATCACACAAGAGCAAGTATTGATAATCTGAGATAATATCAGGAACATCCGACAGAAATACAGATATGAAATGAACAACAATGTGCAGACAATCTTTGCACGGTAAAAGAAATCAGAGGAATGAATTAACCTATTGATTCCTGTGGACATGAATATTCAAGAATTTAACATATCATTATTTATAGCGGCAAATAAGCGATTGTTATCTACTATAAATAACATGCCCAACGTTCCTACTAAGTTGCGATTATCCATTTTAAGATTGACATTTTACCAACTGAACAAGAGATTTCTTAATGCCTCATCTCCGATTTGGAAAGACAATAGTTTCATATGCACAAAAAGGAATAGCTGGTAGAGGTATGTACAACAAAAGAAATAATTCTTCTGATAGATTTGGCCGGGAATAACCAATGGAGGTACACATAACAAAAGTAATAGCATCATGTAACCTGGAAATAATTACAGTTGAAACAATGTTGCATGAAACAAAGAACATGAAAATCCCAGATCAGATGTAATGGAATCATCAGTGAACGTGATGGCTTGTAGCCTGCCCCTTTTAAGTTAATGAGTGAAATGTACTTTTCCAATCAGTTAATGAGAAAAATGCAGAAGTCAAAATCAGAATTCACCGAAGCATTAGTGTTCACCTTTTGCAAATTCATGAATATGTACCTTTTTACAATCAACTGGAAGATCCTCATCATGAATTAGCTATAACACCAAAGAACAGCACTAAAGATAGGAAGTTGAAAAGTGTTTCTGTGAAACATAGATACTTAATGCCAAAGGCTTAATATAAAGAGAATATCCATGCTCCAAAAACAATAACGGAAGTTTCACCTGCAATAACAAAACTAACTTTGAAATTAACAACCTAAGTAATAAGGTATGGAAACAAAGCCGCTAGCCATAACAAACTATGAATGGAGATCGCACATAAGACTGTTTAGTACTCCCAAAATCATTACCTCGCAGCTCATGACGTGTCTTCCTTCACCCCTCCCTCTGCTTGGCTCTCCTCTGTCGTGATTTGTCGTCCTAATCCCATCCTCTTAGTAACACATCACCAATCCCAAATTCAAACCAGAAAAAGCCTAGTTACCTTTTCTTATCTTTGGTCGTTCTAACACGGAGCAGGCAGGAGGGAGCCACCAAAGATGAATGCACCCACTGAGATGGTTGTTGTTTTTTTTAAGAAGAAACACTGAGATTGTTAAATAGGATCCCAACTACATATACGTGAGGTATTGATTGCACTGTAATTCTTTGTCACAATTCAAATCATTAGATACAGTACCAACTACATATATGTGTAACTTTATCATCATTAACATGTCCAATCAATAGAGACTCACTTATTCTATCCTCTATGCACGTGCCAGTTGCTTAAATTTCATGCCATTGACCTACTGTAACTCTGGTAGCAAGAACAAAAGTAACAAAATAGGGCCATTTGGAAAAAATATGCATAGCAAAAACATGTCACGGGGCAAAGTAGTTGATTATCTCAACTAAAAGTATACGTCAATAAACAATGCAGCTGAGTGAAGTGAGGCTTGAATAGACCTGTTCTTGGAAAGGAGCATGTCAATTTGTTGACGCGGTCGCCGCTCTCAAATGTGTTGATGAATCTCCTTCGTAGTGGCAAATTTAGTAGACTTACCTAGCAATCAATAGCACAAGTAGCAATTTGTAAGAAAATCTACAGAAGGAAGAGAGATCTGGAAAAAAGGATGGGATGAGGATTTCAGTAGGGTAGGAGTGGGATGGAAGGATGAGTGGGGACCAGGAGGGAGGAGAAAAATATCACCATCAGCAAAGGCCATGTCGGACCTCTGGTCCAGACCGTCATGAAGGACAGAGGTGGGGAGGCGATGATAGGGAAGGCTGACGCTCTAATGAGGCATGGCCACCTCCAGGCTGAGCATTGGCGGGAGGGGTTAATCGCGGTGCCACAACCATTGCGGATCCACTCATGCTCTCTGTAACCTCCAATCTGCATCATCAATCTACACCAATAGTAGTTATGGAAGATTAGAAAGCAACGAACATTGTTGAAAGCCAAAGAAATTGAAAAAAGAAGAAGGTATAGCTGAGGATGGTAGCTGGAAAAAATAAGGTGGCCATCTTTAGCTTCTCGTCAATTAGTTATAATCCCTAAAGAGATCTACAGCTATAATCTGATATGAAAATCAGGGAAAAATTCCACAAATATAGATTTGAAATGAGTTTGTCGATCTGTATGGAAAGAATCTTCACATGATACAAGGAATTGAAAGAATTTTTTTTGAGGAAATGCAGATATGAAGAAAGTAGAGATCTTAACAGAGAAATAATATATGTGGCTTTGCATGCAAACTTAGTAAACAAATCCAATGCTTCCAGTTAAATAATTAAATATGCAGTCTTTCAGAGTAATTTCTAACTCTAGCACCAGCTCTTGCCAGGCTCCCCAAAGAATCAAGGCATGGGATGGCACGTGGTCAGTTAAAGAATTAAATATGCAGTCTTTCAGAATTACCTTCATAATAATACGGTGAACACGTTGATGGACTGAGCAATGGTGCAAACGAGGATGACCGCAACATTTCAGAAGAATGATCAAGATAGTTTATATTTCAGCAATTTTTAGAAGCCAAGTCCAAAGAAATGCAACGTACGTCTACTTTTGCTGAAGCTACAATAGAGGATGAAAGGCACTAGGCAACAATCTGGACATAAGTCATTCCACCTTGCCTAACTACTATGCTTCCACTATACTTAGAGAGATGTGCCCTGTGAAACTAAAGAAACAGTAGGACAAAGATAGATAATTGTGTGGAATAAAGAACTACTGATATGGTAAAGAAATTGTTCCATTACACAAGAAACATCGTCCTTGTGCAAGATACTATAAAACCTAGTGGTTCATGACCAGAAAAAGGAATTAAAGAAGGATTAGAATGTACATGTAGCTTGGGTGTGGTAGCTTCTCAATAGATATTGAATATTTCACATTACAGTGCACCTCTGACACATGAGCTGCGTAATAATGGTTACAGAACTGCTGAAAATCATAACACAAATCAAGTAGATCTAAGATGGATAGCACAAGCAGAACAAGCAACCACTTAGCTTTAAACAGAGGGGGGAAATCTTGATGAGCTTACCTTAGCAAGCACACGCTCGTGTTCTGCACATTCTAGACTCCAATTAGGATCAGAATCAAAGCACAAGTTAACGACCACTCCACCTCTGGAAAATCAAATGACGCAAGAAAAAGAAACCAATCAGGAACACCAAATAGTGAAAATGATAACACAAATCAAGTAGATCTAAGATGGATAGCACAAGCAGAACAAGCAACCACTTAGCTTTAAACAGACGGGGAAGAGGGGAGGGGGAGCGATGCCGCTGCTCCGCGTCGATCTAGACCGCTCCACGACGCTGAGCCGACCCCCGCAGCCCTGCTCCGCGCCGCTCCGAGGCAGTCACCTCAAAACCCTAAGCCCCACTGCCGCCTGCCGCCTGCCGTCGCTGCCTCTCCTCTCCTCGATCCTCTCCTCCGCCGCCGTCGCTCTGCTGCCACCGGCGAACGCTGCTAGGGTTTCGTGAGGGCTGCCGCTAGGGAAGGCGTGGGAAGGGAGGGGCCCCACTGCTGCCTGCCGCTTGCCGTCGGGAATGGGGGGAGGAGGAGCGGTGCTGCGGAGCCTACCTGCGTCGCTGGGAAGAGGGGAGGGGAGAGGAGCTCACCTGCGAGGGAGCAGTCGCCGTCGCCATCGCCATCGCCTGGATAGCCGTCGTCGCCGTCGCCATCGCCTGGAGAGGAGCCGAAGAACCACGGGCCACCGATTTTGGTCCTCGGAGTAGCGGCCCACAGCACGAGCGGCCGAGCCGGCCCGCGGCGCGTGCGCCCCCCGCGCGGGAGCGATTGCGGCCGTCCGATCGGGAACGGACGTTATCGCCCGGCAGATGGCCTGAGAGGCCGCGGAAGCTGCCCAGTTATAATATATACTAATGGGAGTATTTGTATACGAATACACCACGACCAGGAAGTATCCTAGTTACCCAGGAAAGTATGTATCCTAGAGAAGGACTCTAAGTCGATAAAGAAACTACCCGTGGGTATCCGGGACTCCTTAAATTAAGTAGTCAATCTCAATAGTTAAAGAAAAGTGGAATCCTACTCGGGGACGAGTCCATATCCCTTACGATATGGTATATCCTCTATATATTATTGAGATAAATCTCTGAGTTGCCACTAAAGCTTTTGTTGGGGGAGTCCGGACGAGGCACCAGGACGAGGTACCCCCTATCCTCTGGTCGTGTCATGATTAACGTAAGGAGGTATGCAGGGGTTTTAGGTGAGTTCGAGCCAACGGGGGGTCACCTCGGTCGGACGACTTAACCACCGAAGGGAGAAGCAAGTCGGCCCCATGGACGAGGCGAGAGGGCGACTTGGCCGGGGCAAGGAGAAAGGCGAGGCGAGACCACCGGGTGCGGACGACGTCGTCGGCGCTGAGGACGACAAAGGTGGAGGCGAGCCGTACCGGCGAGGGGAATCTACGAATATACCGGCGCATGTAGTAGGTAGCGGCGAGGTAGAGAGTACGAGATCGGCCAAGTGTACGGAGACACGAGCTAGGAAAAGATTGTAACCTTTTTAGGGGTAGCGATGTATTTACACTTGTAAGCCGGTTTTGCCTATATAAGGGCAAGTTGGCACCCCGTATGAACGGAGATCAATACATGCTTCAACCACAAATTCTCCTATACAGTTGTCTTCGGCGGCAGTTGGATAAAGTCCCGCGGACGTTTGGCTTCGTTCCCCAAGTCTCCCCCTAGCACCTCGGTCTCCGACTCGGGGTGCCCACACTTACTGTCCGAGAAGCCTCTCGTCGACAGTTGGCGCCGACCGTGGGGACCCAGGGGCGAAGTACTTCCTGAAGCGGGTCTCCATCATGCCGCCTCGACCGAAGAAGGGCGCGACCACGACAAGGCGGAAGGCGGCGGCGAGCAGCAAGCGCGGGGTCCAGCTCCCTCCCCCCGCGGCGGAGGGCGAGATGAACGTGGATGCAGCAAGAGCCGCCCCGGAAGGTCCCGATGGTGCGGGCGAGCTCACCTCCGGCGCCACCGCAGACGGTGCGGCGCGGGCGGCTGTCCCGTCCGCGGCGCGAGCGCCACCCCCGGCGGGGCCCTCGAGCGGACGGACCCTGGCGGACGCGGTGGACGACCTGCGCAGGCAGGCGGACGAGGCGGCGAGGAATTGCAGGCGCGCCTCCAGGCGGCGGAGATGGAAGCCCAAAGAGCGAATTCGCAGTCTCAGCAGATGGCCGACCTTTATCGGGCCCAGCTCGAAGCCACGCGCGCCCTAGCGACCCCTCCGCCCCCTCCGGAGGCATCCGCCGAGGAAGACCTGCGTCATCAGTTGGCCGCCGACCGGGCCGCCGCCCGAGCAGACGTCCTCGCCCCGTCCTCCGCGGCCGAGTCTCTCCTCAAGGACCTGGACGCCGCGCGAGCCCGGGCGGCCGCGCTGATGGGCGAAGCGGACCGCGAGGCAGCTCGCCTCAGGACGACCGTGCTGCTGAACCAGCAAGTCGCCCAGGACGGAACCAACGGCGGCAGTGCGGGCCCGGGAGTGAGCACCCAGCGCCCAGGTAGGGCGCACGAGGAGCAAGATCGGGCGGGGCGTGGCGAGGTCGTCGACCTCACGAGCTTGGCGAGCCCGCTAAGCCCAGGGCTCATGGCGGTCCCGTTCCCGCCCAAGTTTCGTCCCGCCGACCTCCCGAAGTACGCAGGCACGACGGATCCGGTCCTATACACAAGGGTGTACGAGGCCGCCGTGATGGCCTCAGGCGGTGGTGAGGCCATTATGGCGAAGAGCCTGCTTCTCGCCCTCACCGGCATCGCCCAGGCCTGGTACCTCGGCCTGGAGCCTCGCACGATCTACTCATGGGAACAGCTCCGGGACAAGCTGCACGGGCACTTCCAGGGGTGCCGGAACAAGGAGATGACCTCGACGGACCTCAGCAACCTCCGGCAGCGACCCGGCGAGACCATCCGCGTGTTCCAACGCCGCTTCTTCGAGGTCCAATGCCAAGTGAAGGGGGTCGTGGAGCAGACGATCTGCGAGGCAGCGAGGCGAGGCATCAACAACGAGGCCTTGGCCGACAAGCTTGAAAGGAAGCGCCCTTCCCGCGTCGAGCAGCTATACGATATCATGGAGGTATACGCCCGAGTCGAGGAAGGGCAGATTCTGCGAAGGGAGGAGGCCAGGGCGACGCAGGCGTACCTGGGGAGCGAGAAGATTGAGACCGAGCGGCGCCGGCCGAGGCGCCATGAGATACATCACGTATCAGACGAAAGGCGACCGCAAGAAAGTCAAAGGCGTCAGACCGCCCGCTCTCCGCCTCGCGCGCCTCCGCGCCACCACGGAAGGGAGCCCTATGACCGGCCGGGGCCAGGCCGAGGAGACCAACCGCCCCGCCCGCGAGGGGCGCCTCGCCCAAGACCCCGGTGAAAATACTGCGAGCTTCATAAGCTCTGCTCACACTCCACAGACGAATGCGAGGTCGTCGCCCGCGCGCGAGCTGAAGCCCCCCCTCCCCGGGCGGAGGGCGAGCGGCGCAATCAAGAACCACGGGGCGAGGCCCCACTCGAGCTCCCACCACCACCCCCTCGGCGCGGCTCTCCACCCGGTGGTCATGAACCTCGTCGTGTCGTCCACACAATCACCGGCGGGGGGCGCTTGCACTTTCTCATCAAAGCGCCAGCGCAAGGAATACGTCCGCCGGGTTCAGCACATCGGCGCGTATCCGCCGACCGAGCTCCCCGCCTAGACAAACACCCCCATCACGTTCGGCCCGGAGGACGCTGTGGGCGTGGTCCTTCCGCACCACGACGCCCTTGTCATCTCGGCCATCATCTCCGAGGTCAAGGTCCGGCGCGTCTTCGTGGATGGAGGCAGCTCGGCGGACATCCTGTTCGCCTCCGCATTGGACGAAATGGGTATCCCGCGAACATGCCTGCAGCCTCCCGGAATACCCCTCCTTGGCTTTGGCGGCGAGCCGATCAGGGCCCTTGGACGAATCGAACTCCCTGTAGAGTTCCGCAGCAACGGCCTTTCCCGCGCCGAGACCGTCCTCTTCGATGTCGTCGACATGCCTTACCAATACAATGTCATCCTCGGGCGGCTGGCGCTCAACAAGTTCGGGGCAGTCCCCCACCACGCATACCTGTGCATGAAGATCCCCGCGCCCTCCGGAGTTGTGACAGTCCACGGCGACCAGGCCCTCTCCCGCCGCATCGAGCAATCTGCGACCATCAGATATGTCCACGACGTCGTCCCGGTGGCCGAGACACCGCGCCACGCCTCGCCTGCCTCAGGCGAGGTCCTCGGCATCGACCTCGCCCCCGACCAATTCATGTCGTCCACCACGGGGTGGTGGGTCCCCAAGCCCAGACCGGACGGGGAAACTCGGTCTGTTCCGTTATCTAAAGACGAGCCTCACAAGACCGTCCTGATCGGGGCAGATCTCCCGGCCGAGACGGAGCAAGCCCTCCTCCTCGTCCTGCGGGAGAACGCGGACATATTCGCCTGGGAGCCCGAAGATCTGCCTAGGGTCCCCCGGAGCATAATCGAGCACAAGCTGCAGGTCCGGCCGGGGGCTCGCCCAGTCAAGCAGCGGCTGAGGAAGATGTCGGCCGACCGACAGCTCGCCGCCCGCGAACAGGTCGCAAAACTGCTCAAGGCCGGGGTCATTCGCGAAGTACTGCACCCGGAGTGGCTGGCGAATCCGGTACTCGTCAAAAAGGCAAACGGACAGTGGCGCATGTGCGTCGACTACACCGACCTCAACAAGGCGTGCCCAAAGGACGACTTCCCCCTCCCCTGCATCGACCAACTCGTGGACGCCACGTTCGGCTGTGAGCTCATGAGTTTCCTCGACGCATACTCCGGGTACCACCAGGTGTGGATGGCCGAGGAGGACGAGGAGAAGACGAGTTTCATCACCCCGTGCGGGACGTTCTGCTACGTGCGAATGCAGTTCGGCCTTAAGAACACGGGCGCGACGTTCGCCCGGCTGATCGGCAAAACCCTGCGCGATCAAGTCGGCCGCAACGTCGAGGCATATGTGGACGACGTCGTCATAAAAAGCAGCCTCGCCCAGTCACACGCGGTCGACGTGCAGGAAACCTTCAGCAACTTGCGCAAGTCCGACATGCGTCTAAACCCTGAGAAATGTGTCTTCGGCGTGCGCGCGGGGAAGTTGCTGGGATTCCTCGTCTCCAAGCGGGGGATAGAGGCCAACCCAAAGAAGATACAAGCCATCCTCAGCATGAGTCCCCCCACCACAACGAAGCAAGTTCAGAAGCTGACGGGTCGCCTCGCCTCCTTGGGAAGGTTCGTATCTCGCTCCGCCGAAAAGGGGCTCCCGTTCTTCAAAGCCTTAAGGGGCTCCGGGAAGTTCGAATGGACGGAGGAGTGTCAGCTCGCCTTCGAGAACCTCAAGCAGTACCTCGCCTCGCCTCCGCTCCTCCAGAGCCCGTCCCCGGGCGATGTGCTCCTGCTGTACCTCGCCGCAACGGCCTCCGCCGTTAGCGCCGTCCTGGTCAGGGAGCGGGCGCGGACCCAAAACCCGGTCTACTACGTCTCCGAGTCGCTGCAAGGGGCGAAGTTGCGTTACACCGAGCTCGAGAAGCTGGCATACGCGCTAATCATGGCCTCCCGAAAGCTTCGCCACTACTTCATGGCCCATTCCGTCCGGGTCCCGACATCGTTCCCACTCGGCGAGATGTTCCGCAACAGAGAAGCCACTAGCCGAGTCAGCAAGTGGGCTGCCGAGCTCGCCCCGTTCACCATCGAGTTTCTGCCTCGAACCGCTATCAAGTCGCAGGTCCTCGCCAACTTCATCGTCGAATGGGTGCCCCGCCCGGACTTCGAACCCATCGCAGGCGACTCTGTCTAGACGCTGTACGTCGACGGTTCCTGGTGTGCGGAAGGAGCGGGGGCCGGCGCGGTCCTGGTGTCGCCGGGAGGAGCGAAGCTGCTATACTCGGCCCGCCTCAACTTCAAAACAACAAACAACGTCGCTGAATACGAGGCTCTTCTACTTGGCCTCCGCAAGGCGCGCGCGGCTGGGGCGCGTCGCCTCCTCGTCCGAAGCGACTCGCAGTTAGTCGCCGGCCAAGTCGGGAAGGACTACCAGGCAAAAGATCCGGAAATGGCAAAGTATCTGGCGGCAGTAAGGGCCGTCGAGAAACACTTCAGCGGGATCACAATCCAGAGTATCCCGCACGGGGACAATGTCGAGGCCGATCTTCTGGCCCGGGCGGCTAGCGGCGGCACCACCCCGCCTCCTGGCGCGTTCAGCGAGACCTTGAGGGCCCCCTCGGTCGAGGCCGTGTCCGAGGTCAACGTCATCTCCACAGACGCCGCCTCGCCTGAAGATTGGAGGGCGCCGATCGAGGAGTACCTCCTCTCGGAGACGGAACCCAAAGACCCGGCCAAAGCTCGGCGCCTCGCTGCGCGCGCACGGAGCTTCATCATCCACAGGGGCTCGCTCTACAAACGGGGAGTGTGCGCCCCGTTTCTGAGGTGCCTCGCACTCGAAGAAGGGCGGAGCCTGCTCAAGGAGATCCACCAGGGGCTCTGCAGTTCGCACCTCGCCCCGCGGTCCTTAATCGCCAAGGCCTACCGCACTGGCTTCTATTGGCCCACGGCGCTGACCGACGCCCAGACGCTGGTACGGCGCTGCCCCGCTTGCCAGTGGATGGGCCGAGGCACCAACAAACCGGCGTCGGTGATGCAGCCCATCTCGCCCTCGTGGCCCCTCGCCCGCTGGGGAGTGGACCTCGTCGGCCCCTTCAAAACGGCGAGCCGAGGCGCCAAGTTCGTCGTCGTCGCCCTGGACTACTTCTCCAAGTGGATAGAGGCCGAACCACTGGCGAAAATCACTTCGGCCGCCGTGCAGAAGTTCGTCTGGAAAAATCTCATCTGTCGGTTCGGCCTCCCGCGCGAGCTTACCGTGGACAATGGGACGCAGTTCGACGCAGCAAATTTCAGAACATTCTGCTCTGGCCTTGGCATCAAGCTCTGCTTCGCCTCGGTCGCCAACCCCAAAGCTAACGGCGCGGTGGAAAGGGCGAACGGCATCATCCTCTCCGGCCTACGGCGGCGCATGTTCGAGCTTCCCGCCGGAAAGTGGGCGGACGAACTCCCCAATGTCTTATGGTCGTCTCGCACCTCGCTCAGCCGGGCGACGGGCCACACCCCATTCAAACTGCTGTTCGGCGAAGAAGCCGTCACCCCGGCAGAAGTCGAGTTGGAGTCCCTTCGCACGCGCGAGTCACCAGACGACGATAACCATCTCACGTCCCTCGAGGGGCTCGACGAGGTCTGACAAAACGCCGCTCTCCACATCGACCAGTACCAAGCCGCCACGGCGAGACACTACAACAAGACGGTAAAGCCAAGACCGATAAAGGTGGGCGACCTGGTGCTCAAGAGGAAGCTCAATCCCGAAGCCGACGGCAAGCTCGCCTCCAAGTGGGAAGGCCCGTACGAAGTCGTCTCTTCGTCTCGGCCGTCGTCGTTCCGCCTGAAAGACCTGGATGGAGTCGACCTCAAGCACAGCTGGAACAGCGACAATCTCAGGAAATACTACATCTGATCTCGCCGCGAGAAACTGCTGCTGTGTCAGCTAAAAAGGACATCGTCCTTATAAAAAACCGCATATTTTGGTTATGATAACAGCTCGCTGTGTTCCAGCCCGGCTCCGCGCCTCGGCCTCAGTGGCGACACGGCCCCGCGCCGCGCCCTAACTTAACGACGACACGGCCCGGCTCCGCGCCTCGGCCTCAGTGGCGACACGGCCTCGCGCCGCGCCCTAACTTAACGACGACACGGCCCGGCTCCGCGCCTCGGCCTCAGTGGCGACACAGCCCCGCACCGCGCCCTAACTTAACGACGACACGGCCCGGCTCCGCGCCTCGGCCTCAGTGGCGACACGGCCCGGCTCCGCGCCTCGGCCTCAGTGGCGACACGGGCCCGCGCCGCGCCCTAACTTAACGACGACACGGCCCGGCTCCGCGCCTCGGCCTCAGTGGCGACATGGCCCCGCGCCGCGCCCTAACTTAACGACGACACGGCCCGGCTCCGCGCCTCGGCCCCAGTGGCGACACGGCCCCGCGCCGCGCCCTAACTTAACGACACGGCCCGGCTCCGCGCCTCGGCCTCAATGGCGGCACGGCCCAGAGCCTCGTCCTGACCTAGCAGCGACACGCCCCCCCTCCAGACACCGCGCCATTAAGGTCAACCCCCTTGGCTTCACCAACATCGTACGCGAGCCCTACATAACCTCGCATCGTCTGAACAAGAAGCACCTCGCCCATTGTATAAACGCAAAGCAATACATATCCGCCTATGCGATTACAAAACAGGGCGACCGCGTCTACTTCGCGGTCGCCCCTATTTCTGGTGGGGGAAGGGCCCTTCGGTCCACAATGTCACAAGCAGCGTATGGCACGCGGGGTCGACCGCATCAGCTTAACCGGCGACATGGCGTTCAACGACGAGATGCTCGACGATCCTACACTACCGCGCAACGCGTCCAACACACACCTCGTCCAGCATACGAAAATAAGTGAACAAGTGAATAAATAGATCTGCGGTTACAAGAGGAGGCGACCGCGACTACTTCATGGTCGCCCCTTTATTTCCGGTGGGAGAAGGCCCCCGTCGGTCCAGGATGGATTACAAAGTCGCGTCCGGCGCAACAACACAAGGAAAACCACTAAGTCAACGTCCCAAAAATATGGGGCGAACTAAACGATACAACAACCCTACTCGGCATCGTTAGGCACTTCGGCGGCGAGGGCCAAAAGGATCAGGTCCCCGTCCCCTTCGTCTTCAGCCAAATCGTCGCCCTCGACCTCCTCGCTAACCGCGGCAAGCAGCCCGCTCCTTCGGGCTGCAACGACCCCCAGGGCGACATCCCCCGCGGACCCCCCGGGTCCGTCGTCGTCCTTCCGAGTAGCCAGCAGGGCGGCCGAGCAATGCTTATGCGACATAGCCATGAAAGGGCGAGAACCTCGTCGCCCAGCAGGCGACTTATGTCGCGACGACGTAGTCTGCAAGCAAGCACGGTAAGAATGAACATCGATATAAATAAACGAGGCCAACTCATGACTTAGCCAAAAGATTTCTACGCCACGCGGCGAGTTCACAAAAAGGCCACAGGCGGCAGGCACGTCGACGCAGCGACAAAAAAGGAAAAAGCAAACCGGCCCTGAAGGCGAACTTTAAACCTTTGGCGGCGAGGACGATGCGGGCGACTTGCCACCCGAAGTGCCTTCAGTGCCCTTCGAGCTCGCCCCCACGCTCGGCCGCTTCCGGGACTTCTGGATCGCCTCCACATACTTCTGCCCTTTCTTGCGAGAAGACCAGACCGAAGACATGAAAGCGTCCGCCTCGCCCTTGAACTTATGACGGACCCCGACCACGTCGGCCGTCTTCGGGGCGACATACCCTGGGGCCGAGAAGACCGAAGACTCGGGGCGAGACGCCAGGAGGGAGCAGCCGAGGAGGAGCTCCGCGGCGGCCCGGGCGTTGTCTTGGGCGAACTGCAAGGCCGCCAAATGAGAGTCGTGGCAGACCCGAGTCGCCCATTTTAAGCCCTCCGCGGTATAAGCATCCGCGTCGTCGCAGCTGAAGGGGGCGACGTCGAGGCCGACCACCTCGCTCGTCACGTGCGCCGCGTGACACAACCCTGCGACGAGTCGGTGCGCCCGAGAATGTTGGTCGGCGTGGAAACCGAGCCTCTCGTGCACCAAGGCGAGGTCGGCGCGGAGTTGCTTGACCTCCCGCTCGGCTGAGGCGGACTTCTTCTCCTCCGAAGCGAGCAGCTTCGCCGCCGCCTCGGCCTTCCCGCGCTCGGACGCGAGCGACTCCTCCGCCTCAGAGGCGCGCTTCTTCAACGCCTCAGTCCCTTCGCGCTCTGCGGCAAGATCGCCCTCCGCGCGAACAGCGCGCCTCTCCATCTCCTTCAGCTTAGTCTTCAGGAGTCCCACCTCGGAGGCAGTCTCGTCCAAACGCACGACGAGCGTGGCCGACCTGTCCTCCGCAGAGCTAAGGGCGTGCAGGGCATCGGCGGTGCGAGCCCGCTCCTCGGCCAACGGACTGTCGGTGTCGCCCGCGTGCGCCTCCAGAAGCGCCAGCTTCTCGGCGACGAATAGACACTGAAAAAGGAGAAGTTGGTATTTCATCCACCGAAGGAAACAAGGGGCTGGCAAGGTTACCTTCAGCGCCGCGGCTCGTGCCGCTGCTCCGACTTGGGATGCTGACATCCCGACGAAACTCGCCGCGACATCCTCCTCGGACAGCCTCGCCTCAGGGCGACTTATGAGGTCCAGCTCCAGCGGCGAGGTGGCGAAGAACTCTGGCCCGAGCCGACCGGACAGCTCCACGCGGGGGCGAGACGGCTGAGCCGAGTCAAGGGAACCCCCGCTCTTCGTCTTCCCCCGCGGGGACGTCGAGGACAGCACCGTCACGACGACTGGGGCGGAAACCTTCTCGGGTATCGACGCCTTCGCCGGGTCGGCCTCGCCACTCGCACCGCCGGGCGAGCGCTCCTTGGAAGTCTCCGCCAGTGGCGCGTGCTCCATTGTCGTACACCCGGGCGGAGCTTCGCCCGAGCGAGGCTCCTCGGCAGGCGACCGCACGTGAGAAACCGGGGGATCTTGAAGGGACCCCTCGGCGACGTCGCTCTCGACGGCCCCAACGACTTCGTCAATCTCAACATCAGACGAAGATGAGGAGGATGACTCCCAGGAGAACTTCTCCCCCGTCACGGCCGTCGAGTGCACCGCGGTAAAGAGGCCGCCCATCGGCCCCTTGCCTGCGCCAGGTCCAGGCTTAGTCGCCACGTCGTCCTGCTTCTTCGTCGGGGGCTCCTCGTCGCTGCCGCCGCGCGACCCTTCCTCGGACTCCTCGTCGTCCTCGGACCCGTCGGTGTTCGCCCCACCACGAGCAGGCGACTCGTGGTGGTCGCTGTCGGCGTCGTCATCATCCCAGTCCGCTAGCTCGGCGGCGATGCTCAACGGCTTTGTCTTCTTCGGGGCCGCCTTCGCCTTCGGGGCCGGAGCAGGCCGCTTCCTCTTCTCCCCCGCCTTGGTGTCACCGGCCGGGGCGATGTCCGGGCGAGCGGGAACGTCCCAGCCAAACAACTCGCAGGCCCGGTTCCAGCGAACGGCGATCATCTTCGAGACGACCGCCGCCTCGGACGGCAAATAGCGCCCCAGGAGGAGATTCGCGTCTCGCTCCGCCCGGACGAGGTCGTACCCCTTTGTCGGCTCGTACCCGTAAAAGGGGCAGGGCCCGAGAGGTTGCCCGTCGGGGGTGGGTTTGCACTTCATCCTCCAGCCGGTGGCGAGCGGCCGGATCTTCAGAAGGAGGTACTCCTCGACTAAGTCGCGCGAGGAGAGCTGGTGGCTCATCACCTTCAAGGCGTCGCGCCTCGCCAAGTCCGCCGTGGAGGCGAGCGGTGTGCCAGTGGTGTACCCAGGGGCGACTTTATCGCCGGTGAAGCCGAGGTCGCCAACCCGGTAGAAAAACCACTCGCTCTTCCAATTCTTCCATTTATTCTTCAACGCCATGGCCGGATACGAGCCGTCGGAGCCTCGGCACCCTCGGAAGCCAATCGTCCCGAAGAGAGAGTGAGCTCCGTTGTGGACGGCCGAGGTGGTCATCACCGGCTCGTGGAACATAGCGAAGGCGGCCGCCGTGCTGTCCATCCGCATCGACTTCATTGCGAACTCGAAGATGGCCAAACGGGAGATGGCGGTCGGGTTGAGGTCCGAGATCTCAAGGCCGAAGTGGTCCAAGACGAGCTGGACGATGGGCGAGGCGGGGAAGGTGAGCCCGGCCCTGAACTGGTCGGCGAATACGACGATGTGGCCCTCCGGCGCTTTGGCTCTTGTACACCCTTCCTCGGGGAGGGCCGGCCCATGCTCGTCCAACCCCAGGGGGAAGCACCCCGCCGCGCTGAGGCGAGACAGCGTGGTGTCCGACGCTTGAGTCGTACCAAGCCATCGGGTGTAGGTTATCTCGGCTCCCTTCTTCCCCTTCTGCTTCGTGACCGCGGCGGCCTTGCTGGTCGACATTGTCGTCTCTTCCTCCTCGAATGCCAAATCGTCCTGGAGACGCTTGATCGCGACCCAATGCGAGCGGCGAATTGTGCCGCAGGTAGGAACCAGGCGAGAAGCTCTCAAGGCTCGGGCGCAGTGAGCGGCGAGTTGAAGGCGGAGAAGGCGGATGCTGTCACGAGGAAAGGGACGGAGGGGTATTTATAGCCCCGGGGAGGCCCGAACTACGAGGAGAAGTAACGGGCACGGGGCGGGATAAGCGGATTGGGGCGTAACGGCCCGTGACGTGAGGCGGCCTTCACGAAAACTGGTGAGCAAGGTCGGGGATCGGGAGACTCGGAGGGGGCACCTCGCCCGGGGCTCTCCGCCTCCCACTGAAGGAAGGATGCGGGCGCGAACGACGTCGAATTCCCCGCCGCTCGCCCCCGCAAGGGGCTACTGTTGGGGGAGTCCGGACGAGGCACCAGGACGAGGTACCCCCTATCCTCTGGTCGTGTCATGATTAACGTAAGGAGGTATGCAGGGGTTTTAGGTGAGTTCGAGCCAACGGGGGGTCACCTCGGTCGGACGACTTAACCACCGAAGCGAGAAGCAAGTCGGCCCCATGGACGAGGCGAGAGGGCGACTTGGCCGGGGCAAGGAGAAAGGCGAGGCGAGACCACCGGGTGCGGACGACGTCGTCGGCGCTGAGGACGACAAAGGTGGAGGCGAGCCGTACCGGCGAGGGGAATCTACGAATATACCGGCGCATGTAGTAGGTAGCGGCGAGGTAGAGAGTACGAGATCGGCCAAGTGTACGGAGACACGAGCTAGGAAAAGATTGTAACCTTTTTAGGGGTAGCGATGTATTTACACTTGTAAGCTGGTTTTGCCTATATAAGGGCAAGTTGGCACCCCGTATGAACGGAGATCAATACATGCTTCAACCACAAATTCTCCTATACAGTTGTCTTCGGCGGCAGTTGGATAAAGTCCCGCGGACGTTTGGCTTCGTTCCCCAAGTCTCCCCCTAGCACCTCGGTCTCCGACCCGGGGTGCCCACACTTACTGTCCGAGAAGCCTCTCGTCGACAGCTTTACTATCCTGGGCCAGCTCGAAGAAAGCATGAGCAAGTAAAAATGCTTGAGGGACATACACATACATATTCATATATTATTGCTAGGATTGATCTGATTCTATAAACGTAAAGGAATGCTTGTTTGATCAATACATGTCAATATATGCAAGGACATATGCAAAGAGAGAAATCCAAGTTGGATTAGTTGTGACCAAAGTGTGATACATTACAACATTTAGCATTTTCAAGGTCGAAGTGTAAGTGCGTAAAGTAATTTTACAAAATGTTTTGGAAAAATTTCGGTAGCCTAGAAATATTACACTTAGCTTAAATAATTTTAGAGAGATTCTATTGTTAAAAAATTCCTCTGATTAATAGATTTTTGATCCGCTCATTATTTAAGTTAGAGTTTCTTTTGATTTCTTGCCATAATCGAAAGTTCAAAATTCTCCTCATTTATATATTCATGATGACATAATGTCTCATGATGCGCACTATGTAAATATATAGGAAAAGGAGGATGTCACACTTCTAGCACCGGTGGTGCCTCTTCCACCCCAAACTCTCCAACCCTGATCCTAACTTCTCCATCATTGTCAACCTGCAACCTCGACTCTGCAATCGTCGCTGCTTCTACGTCGTCAATGGCTCCTCCTCGTGACCTTTAACCTCTCCATTGCCATGGCCTCGCTCAACTCCATCACTGTCGCTGCTCCCACATCGCTTCGCCTTATCGCTCAAACGAAGCTCCGATTGTGGCATTCTTAGGGCCTGTTTGGTTAGGCTGTGGCTGTTGACAAAGCTACTGTTGGTTGGCTATTTGTAAAAGCTGCTGTGACTATGGAAAAGTGAACATATGACTTTTGGTTGATCCAAACAATCTACAACATTTTAGAAAATAAGCACTGAAGCTACAACACATTGCAAAAGGCTAAAAGAAGGCAGCTTTTTCAAACAGCTGGATTTGCACTGCAAAGCCCACAGCTACCATTGGCAAAAGCTGTTGAAAAGCTGGCTGTTTGGTTGGGCTGCAGCTTTTTCCAGTGAAAAGCTGCTGAAAAACCCAACCAAACACCCCCTTAGATTTGACAATGTCTACTTGAATTTGAGACAATTCCAGACATCTATGCTCTGGCAAATTCGAGAAAAAAAACGTACAAGCACTCATGCAATTTGCCGGAATGTGGGCCAAAAAATCCTGCCGGAATATCACTTCCATCCGAGATTCCTCCCTTCCTGAAGTGAGCCGCCTTGCACTAATCTTAAGGCAGTTCCACCTCACCGGCTCCACGTCACCCATCATATACGTGCGCATCCCGAACTTCATCGAGCCCAGCCACTCCAAACTAAACGACCCGAACCAGGCGGCGGCGCGGCGAGGCGAGGCGAGCTCCACACAACCGGCGGCGGGACGGCACACCAGCTCCTCCGCGTTCCCGCAGGCACATCGGTAATGAGATCTCCGCCTTCCATTCCCGCGATCTCCTCCGTTCCTGGCTCGGCAGCGGCGGCGGCGAGATCCGCGGGCTCCTCCCGTCCCTGAACTCACCCATGCATGGACCAGCAAGCGGTTGTGCAAATTCTGGGGGGAATTGAGTCAGCGTTAGGTTTGTGGGGGATTCCATTGTTCTATGCTCTGTGTTCATGGAATATCATTACCCTTTTTGTTCAATGTTTAGCTTTGTGCCTCTGTTTAGTTTCAGAATCTATATGCATTGCTTTGGATGTTCAGTGGCAATGAGTTTGTATGTTCAGAAATTTTCTGTTCAGTGGCAATGAATTTGTGCAGTCTGTGTGCAGTCTGTTAAACAATTTGCGGTGCATTGTATGCTTCAAGATTTGTTTGCACAACTTTTATGCAGTAGCAATTTCGGTTGTGTACATTACTGAGGAAGAATTTCCAGTCGGGTTGGACCACAGGACCAGGGTAGATTTTGGGGGTTGTTTTGACTGTAAGTTACTGAATTAATTGTAGGTTCTACATGTTGATGTTGGAAATCTCAAAATGCGTCTTCTTACCTGACAAAGATTGCTTGGTCGATGGTGTTGAATTCTAATGAAGTTGTGCGGAGCTAGTCTGTCTTGTCTAAAAGTACTTGCAGGTGCTGGCCAATGGATGATGCTGTTGTAATACCTGACAACAGATTATCTTGTATGCATGGATGAAACTAGTGCCGATTGTTTCCCAATAAGTTTGTAAAGTACTGCTACAGTACAACAAGTTTATTTCTGATGTGCAAGCAAGTGCTGCTTATGATTGTGAATTGCCTGATTTCCTTTCTTCAGCAATTTCTTCTAAGAGGGTTGCAGTAGCTGCTGGAGTGGTGTGTTCTCAAGATCTGCACCAGCCCTTATAGACTCCGCGAATTGCATGATTTCTTCAATGACAATGGAGATTTCCATTTGCAGTTTATGATTCTAATGTTGGATTCCAAGTGTATCATGCATGTGAATAATTTCCAGTGCAGTGGCTGCTGTGATCTGTTCCGGTTGAATGAGGAGCTGATGGTTGTGCTTAGCAGTATATTGGAGATGTGTGATGCCTGTATAAATCAAATGTCCAGATTAAAACACCCAGAACTAGTGTACATGCATGCCAATGCTATTATTATTATCACGTATACTCCGAAAAGAATGAATCATCCAAGTTTACAGTGTAGTAGAGAATCAAATCCACAATTTTCACAGCGAAAAATATGCACGAGTTGAGAACTAAGAATACAATACAAATGGTCCACTAATTAACTAACTAGTAAGCACTGAATAGGGCATAGGTTCACAAAATTCTATTCTGGAACACGGATTGATCCTTTTGCTCTGACACCGATCACAATTCAGTGGTGCCGCCAGGACACAGCCAGCAAGTTCCAAATGAACTCGATGTCATCTTGGTGTGTGAATGGCGCAGAGAAGTACCCTATGCGGCCCTCCGGAATCACGAGTAGCAGACAATGAAATCGCGTCCAGTGACGGCCCACGGTCTCATACCTATGGAACTGGTAGAGGACGTTGCCGTTGCCATGATATGCATCCTCCACGCTGTAGAACCAGTACCAGACGTCGCCTGCTCCTACCCGCGAGGTGTAGAACAACTGCCATCTCGGACGGGGAAGAAGCACCAGGCGCTCCAGAAGGCACTCCTCGGGCACCTCGTACCTCGGTAGCAACGGTACCGGGTACCCCAAGCCTGCCTGCCACTGGCGGCACCCGCACGGGTTACACACCGCGCAATCTCGGCATAGCACCACCCGGCAGCAGGTCATGATCCTCTCCGCGCCGCCCGTAGGACAGTTGTGGCACCTAGATGGCGCCTGGTCCCATCGACGCCGGCGTCCTGACGACCCTCGAACCTATAATTTTTCATCAGCAAGATGCATACACAATGAAAATCAATTCGTTCGTGTTTATTACTAGCTACACACCCAGACCAAGAAAAAATCTAAAGCATATCAACCCAGAAGTCGTAGCCCGATCATTAGCATTTACTAGTTCCACAAACCGATCAAGAAATCTGAAGCAAATCAGCCAAGAAGTAGCTAGGTCCAAAAGCAGAGGGAAGAGTTCCCGGCCTTACCTCACCAGAGGCAGGGATCGATGAGCCAGCGCTGTTGCGACCCAAGAACAGCGAGAAAGCGGCTGCAGATGGGAGAAGGGGCGGACGCGGGGTAACCTGCATGCAGGAGCACGAGATCGACCACGGTTAATTAAGACGGTCTCGACAAGATCAAGAAACCAAGAACCATTCTTGGTTCTTGAATGTCTTACCTCGGCGGAGTCGGCCCCCATCGGAGCAGAGTACAGCGTGTGCGCGGTGTGGCGGGCGTCTCCGTAGTCAGCCGCCGGTCCATCCTGGTGGAAGGCGGGGGAGGAGGAGCCGAGCGCGGCCGCGGCGGCGTCGCGGACGTCCCCGGAGTTGGATACGTGGCTGTCCTGGATGGACGTGAGGGCAGAGGAAGACGACGCGTGTGGGACGTCTGGGAAGTCTCTGGAGTCGTCTCCGTCTCCGTCTCCGTCTCCGTCTTGGAGGGTCGTGACGGTGGAGGAGTCCGGCGAGGCATCGCGGTCGCCGCGTGCGTCGCCGGAGTCGTCGAGCGTGTCCAGGCGGTGAATGCACCTCTGGACGATGATGGCGGGGGAGTCCGGTGTCGCGGCGATCCTGCTATCGCCTGAGCCGGCGGATGCCGAGTCGGGCGCCGGTGCCGGTGCGGAGGAAGAAGAATCTACGTGCTCCATGGACGGGGTGGGAAGGTGGCAGAGCGGGAAAGAAAGAAAAATGTTTTTAGAGGTGCCGGTGCGGAGGAAGCCAAAGCTGTTATGACTTATGAAGCCAAAGCTGGCCTTAATCTCCTTAATCAAATCCACTGGCAGAGAAAGCTGTCTCTTCTGTTCGTTTGGTGATGGGCTGCCTCACACAACCCACAAGGCCCAGGCTTTGCCGGCAACAAGATTTTGCCTCCGAGACGCATGATGTATTGATGTTCCTGATCGTTTCTTCTCTGTACGCAAAATTCTAGGAACTCTATCATCTTTAGATCAATCTGGGGCTAATGGAGCAGCCAGGTACGCTTCTTTTGATTACCAATAAAACTGGACAAGGCTATAAGCTATGGTCAGGCAAATCTACGCTCATTGGCTACCGATTGGTTTGGCTCCAAGCCCTGGTCGCGTCTATACCTGCTTTGCCAAAATATTGGTGGCTTTTTCCCTAGCGTCCAGCGTCGCCCCGCTCGCCCGCCCATCCTCTTTCTCCTCAACGCTCACCCCATTAGGGTTTCCCCTCCTGGCCGCCTCGTCCCCACCAACAGTAAGCCATCGGCGCCGGTCGCCTTGTCCCGCCGGCTACAAATCCTGGATGAGCTCGACGAGCCGGCAAAGATCCGTCACCGCCGGTGTCTGACTCCTCCTCCACGACCACAGCTCCGTCGCTGCCGCCACCTGTCTCCTCCTCGACGAGCGCAGCACCGTCACCTTGTCCCGCCGGCTGACTCCTCCTCCACGAGCGCAGCTCCGTCGCCGCCGCCATCTCACTCCTCCTCCACGAGCACAGATCCGTCGCCGCTCCGCCCCTCGGACTCCCCCTCCACGAGCGCAGCTCCGCCGCCGCCGCCGTCCGAATCCTCCTCCGCTTTGAGGTCCCGTGGCCGCCGTCCAGCACTGACCCCCGGTATGCATACAGATTCATCTTTCGCTCCTAATTTTGTTCGTATTGGTTTGAGCAGTGGAGTTGATATGTCAGCAATTCTTGTCAAATGCAAGCGGCAATTGATATAGCAAGCATTTGTACTCATGCTAGGGATGTTCATAGCTTGTTCTGGAGATTTGTTAATACACGAATGGCTCCTGATGTCATCTATCTTATGGCTTTACTTTCATTATTCTAGATGAGGTGTTTGAACCATTTCATTTAGGTCGTCAAGTTCAGAATTTCTGTCGTAAATTTCTGAACCATCTTGCGTGCTTACATTCTTACAGTGATTTGAAGGTGGTAGTGGTAACATTTTCGTGGTTCTGTCATTGAGATACTTTGCAGTATTTCTGTTTCAATCCATCAAGCAGAACACACCAAACTGGTCTAACATAACTACCTAATTTGTTATCGAGCTTATGAATACTTCGTGTTTCAAACGAGTTGTTTTCATTCTTCTGATATATGCTTTGCATTAACTTACGCATGTCATCTGTGCTCAGATGGACAATTATCAACGCAAATACATTTACTACTGTATATGGAGGCAGCAAGCACTAGTTGTCCTTGTTCTAATGTTGGTCCTATAGTGGAGCAAGAGGAAGAATAGGGCTAGACGTGTCAAGTATGCCCCACTTGTTGAAAGGGATCTTTGGAGGGATAGGGAACTAATTAGATTGATCGACAGCTCGGAGACGACATGTTTGCGGCAGTTGAGGATGTACCCAGCTGTTTTCTACAAGCTTTGTGCTTGCCTTAGGGACAAAGGGCTTTTAGTTGACACGTTTCACGTGTCCGTAGAGAAGCAAGTAGCATCGTTTTTAAAGATTGTTGGACAATATCACACACATTCGTTCGTACGATTTGCAATGTGGCGATCTGTAGAGACAGTGAGTAGGTATTTTAACGTCGTCCTGCGTGCCCTTGGGAAGTTAGCTCATGAAATAATTTCCATGAGGTCTACAGATACACATGTTAAGATCACGGCCAACCCAAATAGATATTTTCTCTATTTTGAGGTAACTCTCAACTGTGTCTTTTATTAGTTCATATTATAACAGAGTTGTTGTGCATGAGGTTTCACACATGTTTTCTTCTTATACGTAGGGATGTATAGGGGCACTAGACGGCACTCACATCAGAGCACGCATGCCTGCTAAATATGTGGACAGGTTTAGGGGCCGCAAGTCATATCCCACACAAAATGTCTTAGCCGTTGTTGACTTTGATCTTCGATTCACATACGTCCTAGCAGGGTGGGAGGGATCCGCTCATGATTATATTGTGTTGCACGATGCCCTCTCTCGTCCAAATGGCCTCAAAATTCCAGAAGGTACAACACATTACAAAATTTGATGCATTAATGAATAAGGTAATTGACAGTAGGTGGTATTCAACTCTGTCTGTAGGAAAATTTTATTTGGTTGATGCTGGGTACGCCACCAGGCCGAGCATATTGTCTCCCTACCGAGGTGTTCGATATCACCTACAGGAGTACCAAGGTTCCAATGACCCAAAATGTCCGGAAGAGCTTTTCAACCATCGTCATTCATCACTACGGACAACAGTTGAGCGAGCATTTGCTGCTCTCAAGAATCGTTTCAAGATTCTTAGTAATAAGCCGTTTGTACCATTGAAATCGCAGCCAAAGGTAGTAATTGCTTGTTGTACCCTTCATAACTGGATTTTGGAGAATGGACCTGATGAGTTTGTAGATGATGAGAGTACTTGGTATCACCATCTGCCAAGGAGCAGCAACCGTGTCTTCGATCGAGAGCCTGATGTACGAGAGTGGGCAAATGCTTTGAATGACAAGTTTGGAATTGCAGCCATTGCGAAACAAGTTGATCGACACTTCAAGTCATTCAAGGAGAGATGGAAGTGGATAAAGCAAGCAATGGGGAGGAGTGGCTTTGGTTTTGATGCAGCATTACACAAATTTAACATTGACGAGTAAGAGAAATCACCAAGCAAGCTTGGCGTAAGTTCCTTTGAGTTCTTGAGTTCTTTTTAATTTCCAGTATCGGTTCCGTTATCAATTTCTTTCATTACACTGCTACGTCAGAATTTTTTTTTGTGATTACATTCCTAGGCTTTCGTCTATGTTGCAGATGGTAAAATATAACTACCTTACTCACTCTATCAAGTTCTTCCCCCTCTTGGAAGAATTGTTTGGGGAATCAGGTCATGCGGATGGCTCACTAGCTATTGATGTCAATGCTGCAAGTGACAACGATGAATCCGAGGGTGCCAACGATATGGAGAACTACACGTCGACCGCTGAACTGAATCTTAGTGATTCTGACATCATTGCATGTACCAGTACAACCGAACGCACCAGTTCAAGTGTGAAGCGCAAGCATGTTAAATCATCAGCCAAGAAGACATCCAAGAAGACATGGAAGGGCAAGTCAGATCGTGCCAGACACTAGTACAGAATAGGTCTTTTAAGACCCCTCATCGCACACGGTTGGCCCAAAACCGTCACCAATGTGAACATCGCACACGATCACTATTTTGGGCCAGTGTGTGATGCGCCTCGGCAAACTGGGCCGTGTGCGATGTGAGGCACATCGCACACGATAATTTTTTGAGAAACCGTGTGCATCACATCGCACATGGTTCTTTCGTAGGAACCGTGTGTGATGTGCCTCACATCGCACACGTTTATTTCAGAGGTGCCGTGTGCGATGTGCTTCACATCGCACACAGTTATTTCACTCACATCGCACACGATTGCTTCGAAGGAACGGTGACTGTGTGTGATGTCTCGTTTCATAGGTATCCTGCATCAGTGACGTATTTTGTTTGATGACCGTGTGCGATGTTGTAATTATCGGTGACAGTTAGTTTTGATAACCCGTGTGCGATACCAAACTTCTTCTATTTATACACGCGGGAACCCTAACAGTCTTTGGCACCGCGCTGTGGCTGCCGCCGCCTCCTCCCCGAGCCCGGTTCCGGTCGCCGCCTCTTCCTCGAGCCCGGATCCGACCACCGCCTCCTCCCCGAGCCCCCCCGAGCCCGGATCCGGCCGCCGCCTCTTCCTCGAGGCCGGCAACCGCTCCTCCGCCTTGCAGCAGTGCTGGCGCCGATGGAGGCTGCCGTTTTCCGTCGCGTTTGTGACACTGCGCTGCACTGCACAAGACACTTCTTTTCGAAAGAGTGTCTTGTGCAGTGTAAACGCAATGTCACAATGGTGACGACGCTCTATTGCGGTTACACTGCACAAGAAAACTACGTGACGCTGTGGGGCATTCCCTCTAGGTACGTATTACCTTCCGAACCTCTGTACTTTGTTATACGCTGATTATACCGTGCTAAATGTGAATTGTGACTGACATGATTGTGTGCGTCGATCAGAGGTCAAGATGAAGCCCGAGCCTAAGGGGAGGTGCACACAGATTTCGCATTCTAATGCGTCGTCACACTCTAAGGAGTCCATTTCATGTGAGCAAACATTGGACTCTAGCTAGCACTTTCTACCCTACAAGAGCAAGCCCTAGATAGTTCCTTTCCATATGAAACTGAGATGTGCAAAATTCTTTAGCAACTTGTGCGATGTCGAATGTGTTGTACATATATATATGATTGAGATGTGGAGTTGTCAAATTTGAGATGTGGAATTGAGATGCAGAAAATTATTAATTTGTGTTGTGGATGCTTGTGATATATATTGTCCTGTGCATGCTGGGATGTTATTCTATTTTTCAGAGGTGGCAAGCGAAATGAACTGATGAAGCCAGGAAACATACAACGAAAACACTGTCTGGTATGTAAGTCTCATCACACAAGGGCAACATTTCAGGCCCGTGTGCGATGTGCCCCACATCGCACACGGTGTTTCAAACTTGCCGTGTGCGATGTGCCTCATCGAACATCGCACACGGTTAGTTCATAAGAACCGTGTGCGATGTGGATTCACATCGCACACGCTTTTTTCTAGTGACTGTGTGTGATATCTCGTTCTGGTTTGCGTAGGTAGCCGCCATCAGTGATGGAATTTGTTTGATGACCGTGTGCGATGTAGTAAGTGACCCCTATGTACTAGTACCGAGCTCGACCTAAATGCTCCAGTTCGAGCGCGCGGGAACGGTGGCTAGTTGTAAGGGCGGGAGTGGCGCACGACGGCTAATTGGAGTGG